>JAWLRI010000447.1:30402-77203 GCA_034781795.1 Crypturellus tataupa | reverse complement strand
TTTCTTTCTTTCTTTCTTTCTTTCTTTCTTTCTTTCTTTCTTTCTTTCTTTCTTTCTTTCTTTCTTTCTTTTCTCTTGCTCTCTTTCTTATTTCTAAAAACCAAAGGACTTTTTGCTGTTGGCTTTAATTTTCTTTTCAAGGTTTAACTGAGTCTGACTCCTGGCAGTTCTCACTTTGTTTCTATACTTCCTGACCTCTAAGACAAAGCTTTCTTTGCTGGTCGATCCTTTTTTTCCATCCCTTTTAAGCTCCCTGCTTACTCTTAATATCCCCTTGGAGATGGTTATTCATCCAGTTAGGGCTGGGGCCCTCTTTGCTAAGTCTTTTTTCCCCCTTGCTGGGATCCAAGTTCCAGATAACTTTGTACCTTTGACTTAAAAAAAAAAATTCCAAACATCCTCCATACTCAAATCCTTGTAGTCTTCAGGCCAGTTGACTTCACTAACCAGTTCCCTTAAAATTTATCATACAACTATTTTGGAGTATATATCATTATACAGTCCTTTATGTGCTTAAAACACAACTACCACTAACTTCAGCTGCAGCTGTGAATTCTCAGCAAATCAGACCCCAGAGTCCCCTCTCAGGACCCCCAAAAATGAGGAACACACAATTAGTGACCACCTGTGGAAAAGTGTGATGCCTGGCAAGGCAGAGAAGCTGAGTGGTAAATGCAGGGAGAGAATCCAGTTGTGTAGGACAGTATCAACCAGTATTCGATTGCAGCTGTACTGGCCTTTTTCTTCCTACAAACCCCTTATGCCATCGTAACCATCTTACAACTTTTGCAACAAATGAAGCAAGAATGTCAAAGACAATACCTTGCCCCAGTACTCATCCTTGATTCATTCCCAAAGCAGGTCCATGAGTAAATGGCCTGTGGAAAAAAATAATCTGGATGCGTGCAATTAAAGATGGTATCAGAGTGCAAATTTATTGGACAGGGTAGGGAAACATAATCATGATTGCAAAGTTCAGAGTGCCTTAGAAATCTGAAAACTTTCAGGTGCTTAAATGCAACTTTAATAGCAGTCTCAGTATGTATTTTCCTGTGCATTTTGATTTGGTTCTTATGTTTTCTAAAAGCAAAGTGAAAAAACAGAAGTTCCATCATGTAACTACTCGCAAGTACTACACTGTCAACCGTATGAATTTTCCACACAGATCTAAGTAATTTAATTTAGTGGAGTAGCTTATAGTAATAGGTTGTTGACCTCTCTACTGGCAGCTCTGAAGGGGATGACACACACTCTGCTAGTGTTTAAACAGATATTTGCTGACTGCAGAGGAACAGGGAGACCTGAATATCACTTGTTCTATTCCAGGTTCCTTGGCTATTTTTCTATTCCATGTCAGCATTACCCCTCCTGTCTCACCTTCTCTGATATAGGTTTACTTTAATTATATTTTCCCTGCTTCTCCCTCAACTGTCCCAATTTCTTCTTTCCCATGAAACTATTCCATTCTCTAATCCCAGAACCTCTCTGCCTAACAAATCTGAATCCTTGGGATGCTTATGCCCAAAGTTACCTTTCTTTTTTTCCAATTTCTTACAGTCCAGACAGCCTCAAGTCCCATTTTACCTTGTAGCCTTGTCCTACTACTCATCCTTGCTACCCTGCATTAACTCCTCTTTGACCTCTACATGTTGCCATATGCTTCTGTCTGCTCTTCCAATGTACACATTTTTTTTTTAAACTACCTTCTCGTCAGCTCTCTGCCTCCAAATCTTTATCCAAACATTTAGGTTTCCTTACTCCGTAGTCTAGGCTCTTCCTCTCTCTGCCTTGCCTTCTAATTCTGTGTTAATTTCCCAGTCACTACTAGACACTTCCATACTCTCATCCATGGCTGGTTTCCTTCTTTCTCATGGTCTCTCCCTATCATTCCTCCACTTGATGTTTAGCCCCTTTTCCCACATATCAAGTACATCTTGTGGCAGTGGCATCTTGTGGCAGTGAGTGTGACAAAGCAATTTCTGCTGATTTGAGACCATGGTATTATTTCTTTTAGTCAATTTTAAATATTTTTGTTTATGCTCAATGCATGTCCTGCACCTATATCATGAAAAACTGCAGATAATATTTTCATGTTTGGTATTAGACATATGTGCATCAAACCTTGTAATTTTCTTCTAGTTATCTTCCCTCTTCTATCTCCCCCTTCCCTTAGATGGAAACAGTTCAGCCACTCAACCATATAGGAAAAAAATTTGTTTGACTTCTTTTCCGTGACTCATTACTGTGAAACAAACTCGAACAGAACATTAAGAACAGAAACTTGGATATCTTCTAAATATATAGATAAACTAAGGTATTGAGAGAGAAGGAAAGGAAAATATTTAGTATGGACAGTTTGCAAACCCACAGTACTCTGAGAAGCTGTTGCTGCTCCGTGGATACAGTTGAACTGCTACAGAGCTGGCTTCTCTGATAACTCAGTGTTTCAAATCAAGAGTTCAAGAGTTAGTTTCTAACTCTTTTTTTACATATGTTTGGTTTTTACATGCAGTGCCTCGTGAGTGCTCTCATCCTAGCCAGGGTGAGAGGTGACGGATTGCAGCACTACTCAGGCTCATTTCTATTTGTGAGACAGAATCAGCATCGACAGTGCCACAAGCAGCCCTAGATTTAGTGCCTCTCCCCGGCTTCAAACTAAGCGAGTTTCGCTTCATGTACATCTGCCTGTTTTGGCACCCCGTGTGGTATAATCTGCCAGGAGGAACCCCAGCTTTGGAGCTAGGAGACATTAGTGGTGGTGGGGAGCAAACCAAACCTCGGTTAGATTTGTCCTGTGCTGACAGGTAAGAAACGTAACCCGTGTGGCCCCTGAGCTCCGCGTGCTGTGAGATGACAGCATCCCGACAGACTGCTGCTCCCGAGGAATCCCGCAGCCAAAGATTAACCGCGTCTGAGACCTCGCCGGGTCAGCCCCATGCAGCGGATCCGAAGGCGCGCTGGGCGGGTGACGCCGGAGCAGACGCTCGCTATCACTAATGCGAGCCGCACGGCAACGCTGCGCCGCCAAGGCTTTCATCTGGTGATAAAGCGACGTCTCGGGAGGCCAACACCAGGAGAGGCAAAAAAACAAAAGCAAAAGTGTGTGCGTCATGCGCGCGCACCCCCACACAGTGAGTGTTGCAACGGGGAGAGCTGTTCTAGTGTGAAAACAGGGCCAGGGAGGTCTTTGCTATCAGTTTATTTGGAAGTTGAAGCTGTCACTCTGTTTTGAATATAGAACCAACTGAATAGTAACTTAAAACCTAAAGCTCTGTGTAGCTCTGGGTGAGGACCAAGAAGGCTGAACACCATATCCATGCAGCCCTGAGGAGCCGCTTCCAGGTCTGGGCTTGGGATGAAGCGTGTTTCAAACCCATTTGAAATGGCTCTTTCAGTGCCGTGCTTCAACATTGGTTAAGCATCTGAGGGGAAAAGAGTGCCAGATGGAGCTGCACATTTTATTGAGAAGCCATGGCTAAATGTAGGGTTGTTGTGTCTGCTTGGCCTAGCCAGAGGCCTGGGAAACACATCAGGAGGAGCCATCCTCAACCTGGTTCCCAAACTTATCTCCTCCCTTTGGTCGGTGGGGTTAACGAAAATGGGGCCAAAGTTTGTTCCAAAGGGTTGTGAACCTTAGCAAACCATTTCCTCAGCAGACCATCCTGGTCTGAATTTTGAGTTCATAATGAAAACTGAAACCTGGCCGGTGTTTGGTGGTTTGGGATTTCGCAGCGAGTATTTCACATGGCCTGGTTGTTGGCTAAGGAAACGCAGTGTGGCTGCGTCTACAAAAGAGAGCTAAATCCCTGAAACCGGGACTGGTGAAATAGCAACAGTGCTATTAGAGAAAAAAAGTGTAATATGCAATGGCAGCCCAAGTATTTTTGTGGCATGTTTGCAAAACGACTCTACTTAGGATGGATTTGGCACCTTTAATTGTCAAATCCATAGTTCTCTCCCCAACTACCCAAAGACTCGGCCGCTATGTGACTGGGATGAACTTGAGAAAACCTCAATATTCTCTGGCAGGTCTGATTAAGCTTCAGGAAAGGAAGGACCTTTGATTCAGTAGCCCCTACACTTCTCCAATAGCCAGTTCTATGCCACTCTTGTAAATGTCATTTACGAAGTGAAACACAACTTTTGCCCACAAAACAGATGTGGGCATGGGGAAAAGCATAAATCTTTATGTTTTCAAATGAAATATAACATATAAAAATTGAAATGTGTAATTTTTTTGTGCATATAGTATAAATCTTGTACCTGGAATAGCAATGGAAATCATCCTGTGTGCTCTGCACTATTCCTGTTCTTGTTTTATATAGTTCTTCATATAACCAAGGAGGCTATTGAACACCTGATCAGTTTGGATTCTAGCTGACAGTTCTGATGAGAAAAAAAAAATGTATATTTCAGACTTCATTATCTCTTTTACCCTGTTTTGACTCCAGCTTTATATGGTACCTCACAATTAGCTTAGGAGGTATATGGAAATGATACTGTTCGAAAGATTGAGAAAAACAATTTGGCCAGAGCTACCAACTGAAGGATACTGACTGTGAGCCAAGTCGGGTGGTGTAAATCAGTGCTGCTCTGCGGGCTTTGCTGAGAGCAGAGTCAAGACACCAGGTGACAATTTGCCCCTATATCCCCACGCTGATGCCTGCAGATGGAGCCTCACGTGTAACTCTCCCAAGGAAGGACGGGATTTAAGTGCATAAATCTTATGCATTAACATGAAATATATCCCATGAAAAAAAAAAATCAGACTCCTATTCTGTGTTTGTGTCATAAAACTTAAAAGAAGTGCAAATTTTAGCTGGGAGGGAACTTTTATGACCTAGTTATAAATCTCCGCGAGGAGCAGTTTGCAATTGAAACGCTGTCAAACTCTCCAGCAGAACAGTGCAAGTGGGTGCGCCAGTAACATCCCCTTCAAACCCTGCTCCAGTGCAGTCGGGGTGTCCCATGCCAGCACTTAAAGTCCACAATGAAATAACCAGTACAAAGAGAGGAAAATAGTTGTTTCTGAATTACTGTCCCTCCTCAGAAAATAACCACAAAAACAGGGTAATTTTGTTACTAGAATGTTGTGGTTCGCATGTTCTAACAAGAGACAGTCAAAGAGAAAGCAGCATATTCCCTCTTGCCTATGTAAACAGGAGAAGGAAAGGACTAAGGAATTGCTTACAATAGTGCTGGTGTGACAAAGGGAAAGCATTCTGTGCTGTGCTTTCAGACCATTAAATGTTTTTTAGATCCATCTTTGACTATTTCATAAGACCATTTCATCATTTTCCACCCTCTTGGCTTGTTTCATTGCTACTTAAATCTTATTTATGTTTTTCTTTTTCCTTCATTTTTGATTAGACATGAAAGTTACTAAATCTAGGAAAAATAAGCTTTGCTAAAAAATCCCAATACTAACATCTTTATATCAAGGTGCCTTGATCAGTGAAATCACCTTTTTTTACAAAAAGTGCTCTTTCCTGGGTAAATTGCTCTTAAAACAGAACAAGATTTCTATCCCATAATCCCACTAATGGAATTAGTGACTATGCTTATTAATTACGATTATTGGAATTTCCTGCCTTTCTATTTCATAGTAGCACTCCACCTCTGCTTGCCAATCATAATTAGAACTACTGACTCTATCACATTTTGCTTTTTCAAATGAAATAAAATGTTTGGCTTGGCCCCGTGCCAAGAATGGGGTCATTCCCAACGTGTAATAACATATCCTGAGCTGATGTTTCTTAGTAACATGTGTAAATAGGAAAAAACAGTTGCACTGCGGGGGTTTAGCTTGGCCACATGTGACTACGGGTAAGGAATACGGGAAGAAAATCAGTGGTCTTTCCATGATAGCCGTCCGGTTCGACACGGAGCGCGCTGCACGGATGCAGAAGTGCGGACATGCCCCATGTTAACCACTCTCTTTGCTCAACACTTAGTGCAACTGGTCCCTTCCTCGCTGAGAACCAGCTGCGCAGCCTGCGTTGGGAGCTGAGCCTCCAAGACGAGGTCTACCAAAACCACGACAAACTCCACCAGAACATCCTTTCTGGATATGAGCTATTCACTTCTGGCCACGCTGCTGTTACAATTGAAAATACCCCCTGGGGATTAATGACATGACAAGTGCGGAGCACCCTCCGGATAAAAGGAGAGTGTCGCTATGAGAGATGGGCTAAAACTGTGAAACCCAGGCCAGGATTCTGATAGGGGATGAGCCAAGATGTTAGAGATCAAGGGCTTCGTTCTGATTGCTATAAAAATGAGCTGTCCTTCTGCTTGGCTCAGATTTGGATACTCATAGTAAATAAGGTCCAGGAACTTGTGAACTGAGAGTGTTCACATTCACAGGGAAAAAAAAAAATGTCCTTATGCTTTGTCTCAGAGTAGCACTTTATGGAAATAGAGGCTTGGAGTGGAGATAAAGTGCATTCTTTCTGAGCATTGTGAAGTACTCCTCAAATTATTTTTCTTCCCAGAGGCCCTAACAACTTTTATTCAGATTTCCAGCGCAAATCTTCCAAACTGCTTGTTTGGGATTAAGTGGGTTTAACATAGGCATTTTTCACTGTGGAGACATTTGCAGCCTTAATGTTGGTAGTAGAGCACCAGGAAGGAATCTCCTGCTAGTGCAGAACATTTCATGTAGCAGCTACCCCTGATGCTGTGGTGAAAAACGTTTAGAAATGTTATCTGAGTTTTCCTGCCTTTCCTTTTAGTGTGAAGAGTTCTGCATTGGCAACAGCATGAACATGTTGCCTTGCCACTGAGAGGCCAAGTGTCCGGCTTTGCTCGTGAGACTTAAAACACAGGGACACGGCCGACTTGTCTTCATTACCAACCTTTCTTAAACTCTCCGACATCTGAGAGGTTTCGTCTGAAGATGATCCAGTGCAACGGCATTCATTATATGATGACTACACCATGTCCTGGGAGGAAGACTTCGTGTGTGGTTTGGTGGTTGCGGCAGGAAACTGGTAGACGGGACTCCTGGGAACGGATCGTTCGCTGAGATGCGACCGCGCCGCAAAGTAGATTTAATGCAGGTGGAAAATGAAGCAACAGCAATCAAAAACTATGTGCTGGGATTATCATTCCTACTATGCAATAGGACACTGAAGTACAAGCTTTTGACTGATCCTAGATGAAATAATGAACACTTTGTTTTTCACATAAGTGCAGCAGTACTTTAACATGAGTCCTTGTATATAAGCAGGTGTCTGTTCTATTCTTCACATACAATAAAGTTTCCCATATGGGAAACTGGAAAGCGAGTCCAGATCTTGGCCCAGGTTATGGTTGTTGGGGTTTTTTAATCAATCTGCTGGCACAAAGGAATTGCAAAAATGGTTTAGCAGGCTATCAAAATATCTCCCCATGGTAGAACAACGGGAGGCAGTTGGAGATTTCTTTTGGTCAAGGCAAACTAGGGTAATAATGAGGTCAGTCTAATCTGAAAATCTCTAAAATTGTTAACATCTTCTCTCTGCTCCTCTTTTTTAATCTCCTTTTCTTTCTTTTGCATTTCTGATCCAAATTTTCTTCTGCTAAACTATAGGCTCCAGGTTAGTTCTAGTAAAATCAAGAGATCCTACAAATCTACGCACTGAGCTATCCTAACATGAGGCAGTGGGAAAAATACCCCAAAGCTCACTGGGTTAACAGCACCAGCAAGAGCTGGAGTTATCCAAGTTTCCTATCTTCGATGGGTGTTTTTATGGATGATGCATGTGGTATGATATGAATTCTGTAAATACAGGTACCACAAAGTTAGAATGGGAATTATTAAAGTATTAAAAATATGAAAAAGAGTGAATGTTTGAGAGTGAATGTCCCTACATAGAGTTGATAAGTAGGTTCAACATACACTGCAGGTGCCCACAAACTGAACAGAATTCATTTGAGCAAAGTGCCATTAAAAAACTTATGATCTTAACGAAAACTGATGATCTTTTCCAAGGCATCATGTATCTTATTGCAGCAAGGCTGGTCTAACATTCTAGCCTAGATACAACACAGTTGCAAGAGAAACACAAAAATGGGAGCTCTTTACTGGGGAAGTTCATGTACCTTCCCTCATACATGGTGACATAAAATACAGGCTCATATGTAGAATGCAGAATGGATAATTGATCCGCATTCTGATTGCTGTGAAAAGCTGATTTAACCTTGACCAATGATGCTGGAAGACAGGCTGTATGGAATGAAAGCAGTGCAAATCAGGGCCAAATCCTCAGCTGGTAAAACTGTCAGAGCCCCACTAAGGTAAATGGTGCTAAATGGCCACTATCAAACGGGACAGTCCACGTTACATCATCCAAAAAACACTTTAAAGTATGAAAAGCCAAGCAGCAAGCTAAACAAGAACAAACGGTTTACAGAGCAGGAAAAGCTCCTATTCATTAAACAGGGGTCAAGCATATGGGCCAGTAAACTTCCCCTCATTTGATCAATTATGCTTTAAAAATCAAATGGAAACCATTCTTAAGGATACGCCAAACAGTTAAAAGCCACAAGAATGTCCCACGGTTGGGTAACTGTACGGCAGTAAATCAGCTGGTTTGGAGGCTGAGTGAACGCGGGGCGAACAATAACAACCCAGACAATGGCAACGGGGCTGCATTCTTTGCACCGGACGCTGGAACTGATATATATTGCATTTTGCGAAGGCGGCACAAGAGCTGAGAGCACCCAGAAAGCTGGAGGAAAATGGCTTTAGCTTTATTTTACCACGTTCAGTCATAAAAAGCCATGAGGAAGTTAAGATACGAGGACATTGCAAGGGCTTTCAAGGAGGTCACGCTACGTGATGTCGGCAGTACTTCTGCTATCAGCTTCGGCTGAGTCAGGTTTTGGCCTGCTGGTTTTAATTTACCACTTTGCTGAAGCTGTAACGCTGATATAAGTCCACACCAGGGCAAAACTGGAATCATGCTGCAGTTAATCAGGCCTAATAAAATGACAGCCCTCTAGGTCATAAATGCAGCTGTATCTCCGACGTTAGGATTAAGACTTGCTCAGCTTTGAAATTAGTTAAAAAGATTCTTGTTATAGATGTCATAGATCACATAGAGTGAGGCTAACAAGCACAACCCTCAGATCTGTGGTAGTGGGAAAAAATGCCACACAGAGAGGGACAAATCAAGAAACATTGATGAATCTAAATAGCTACATTCTCTGAATCTAGAGGATACTGAACCTAGTCTGCTGAGTTAAGTCAGTGTTACCCTTCTCCAAGACAATTGAAGAAGCAGTATGGAAGATCCTTGAGGAATTAAAGATTATTTTGGATAATTAATTGACGGATTAATTGAAATTATCTCAGAATAATTAATTCATTCCTAATGGCTGATGCTTTGATTTACAAAAGAGGTTTGATCATACTGGAAAACTACCTGAGAATTCATTTTGTGATCTTGTTTGTCTTTAGCAGCACCTAGAACACAGAAATGGAAAATAATTTGGCTTTGGGGCAGGTCATATGCTTAGCAAGGCAATAAACAGATCCACATTAGCTAAAAATAAGCACATTCCTTGTCATTCTGCAGAGTCAGAAAACTATCACGGTGATATATTTCTCCTCTCTAGTTTTGCATTAACTAAAACCAACAATTTTGTAAGGACAGAGTGGGGAAAGAGCATTCAAATCCTCACAACCTAGCCGTTTTAGGAAGAAACAAATAAAAAGAATCTTACGGTGTTAGAAGGGAAAATGTGATGGTTTCAGCAGTTTGGGAAAAACAGAGGGCCAATAAAACACAGCATCATCTAGGTATTGAGAAAAGTTAGCAAAGGGCAAGACAAGTTTTGTTATGGCCTAGGATACATGTTTAGATAAAAGACATGATGTTCCAAAGAACACAAATGAAAAAAAAACTAATTCAAGTTCATGAAATGACAGACTATGGGAAAAGCAAGAGAGAATTTGACCTAAAAGCCCATTTCTTAGAATATGATTCCTACTCTCAAATTCAGAGAGAAGCCAAAGCTAATAAACAATTAGTGCAGTGTCGATGTTTATTCATATCAAATCATGATGTGCAAGGCAAGGAATATCAGCAGTTCAGATTACTGAGTGAACACCCAGTGTGGTATATCAAGTGCTCAAATCATCCACAGGGTAACGAGATGGCTGAGAAAGCCCTCAGCAATCCCTTAAACACAGCAAAAAGAAAAGGCCAGGGAAGGTGGAGACCCAAGTGCTCCTTCAAATGGCAGCAAGGAACAGAATTGGGAAGAAACAGTGCTTATCCCTCAGACCCTTTCACATCTTTACTAAACACTCAGCTAGAAATGCTGGGATCTGGAAAGTCCCCTTAATTTATTTCATTAAATTTTGATTGAAATTCTCAGCTCTGCCTGCGGAAGTAGTAAAATGCCTAGAGGAAGAGACGTGTCAGATGGTGATGTGGTTTGTTTTTAGAATTTTAGGATTTTCCTGGTAAAATCTGCTCACTCTTGCAAAGTCTCTCTTAGATGAAAAACCAGTCTCAGGTGAACAACAAGTAATAGCGATTACCCTGCAATGACACAAAGTAGGGTCAAACATCCCGCTAACGATTCCAAGTTGTTGGCATTTGCTTTCTGTACTCTGACCTGAGGAGAGTGAATTTAGTGACTGCAGTCCTGTTCCTGCTGAACAGAAATCTCCTTTAAAAACCCACTGCAATCTATATTACACTTAGGGAGGTTAAGCATTTGATAGACAATGAAATGATCTAATGTCACCTCTGGATAATCCCCTTCCAAAGTAGGCTGGAGTAACAGGAGTGGGATGATGAGGTTTATAACTTAGGTTAAACACAATTTGTGCTCTGAGTACACAGTAGAGGTTGGTTTTGCTTTCAGTTAGCCAAGGACAACAAGAACCAAAGCCAATGTGATAAACCTCTTCTGAATGAGCTGGACAGAAATGCCCTATATATTAATCTAAGGGGAAAAAAACTTTTTCCCTTAGCAAGTCTCTCTACTGAAAGCCTGTCCCTCTAGAAGAGTTGTCTCTAGTTCTCTCTGTTCCTTCTGGACTGTCAGCTGGGAATTGTAGCTCTCGGCTAATTTCCAGTATTTGGGTACTGTTTTGTTACACAGCAGGACCAGCTCTTCCCACAGGCCCTTTAAGGATTTGCATTCACTGCTGCGCTTTGCTATCCCATATTGCATATCCCAGAAGGGTGTCCAGATTCACCGAAGCAAAAGAAAATGGTTTTCGAAAGAAGCCCCATTGCAAGGCCCACTCTTTTGCACCATCAGTAGAACCTTGTCTCCTGATGGTCTTTCTTGGAGATGCTACACATGGCTTCGTGTACAATTCTTATCCACACGGCTCCTTGAGAGACCAGATCTGATACCATTTCTTTTGCATCTGCACAAGTTTAACACATCTCAGATCTTTCTGACAGCACTAGTATTTTTGCTGATGCTGGGAACATTTTGCTGCTTGTTTATATCCTTCCCTGAGAAAGCACAAAAAGAGAAGCCAAGGCTTTAATTCTTCTATTCTTCTTTATTTTTTTTTATTATTTTGATATGCATTTTTAGCCATAGGCAAATTGGTTGCTAGCTGTACTTGCCAGTCCCAAAAGTGCTTGTGAAGCCTATTCCAAGGAAGCCCCTTCCTAGCCATTACCAAGGCTCTGCCTTCGGAGAGCTCACTGAATGCAGGATATTCCTCCCCCATGTGCATCTTCCCATCTTTCCTGGGAAGATAAATTACTCCTGAAATTTTCTAGACTGTGTGAGGTGATACTGCATACCCTGGCTGTTGGGAGAGTAAGGTTTTTGAGTGACCTTCTTCTGTGTTATTAAATACAGGGGATAAAGAGGAGAGACTCACAGATTGGTGACTCAGCCACAAGCCCAAAGGACACAAATCCACACCCTAGAGTAGCATCCGCGCTCGCAAGAAAATCCTTTTGCTTCTGTTCCTGCCCCAAGAGCACGGGGGCAGAAACAAGAGTAGCAGCCCTGATCCACAACGGAGATGCAGGAATGCTCGACGGGGCAAAGGAGCGGTGGAATCGGAGCTACAAGAGACAAGCGAGCTCAGTCAGCACATTGCTGCAAGCAGCGTGACGTGCCAGCAGAGGAGAACAGCAATCCCAAGACAATTGTGGCTGGCCCACAACCTCAGTCTATGTCAACTCTGTGGCCTCTAAGCCAAAGGGTTTTTTTTTTCCCTTTTTTTTTTTTTTTTCTCCACTCCCTAGCATTCTGCATGGCATCTCCAGCCTTACCCAACTACTGACTTCTCCCTGGATATTTGGGAGGGTGAAACGAAGTCAGGAAGCAGACTGCAGATTCTAGCAGAAAGTGAGACGCTCAAACCAAGAGAGGACCAGCAAGGGCAGAGGCTGCTCTGGGACCAAGAACTTTCCTGTTTCATTGGACACAACCTCCTTCAATCGCCTCCACATACAACAGCAATCTGTGCTCGAGAACAGAGTTATTCTTGTTTTCTGGCCATCCGGGTACTCCTTTCATAGCTGTGCAGAAGTTCTTCCTTTTTCATGATGCTCTTGGTCTTTGCAGGTTCCCGCAGCAAATGACTCTGCTTCTGTATTTCCCGCCTTGTTGGAATCCATCCTTTACAAGAGGCTGAAGAAACCCTTTGTGAAACAGCTTTAAGAACAAAACAAATAAAAATAAAAAGAATACCCACCAGATATTGCAGATGACTGAACTAAACAGAAAATATTGAAATGAATGGAAATTGTATTTATCCCAAGACTATTCTGCAAGATCATTGCTCTATCTGCAGCATCATTCCTCTAGCTATCGTGTATTTATAAGGTTCTAGCTACCGTGTATTTATAAGGCATAAATCCTCTAATAACGGTCATGGTGTTAACACCCTGAGATACATAGATCATTTCCTCTCAGCAAAGAAATTGATTATAACGCTATTCCTCAAGAATCTCCGTATATGCCAAAATGCAACCCACATTAAATTCCTCAGATTAACTGGTGCGGGACCTTCCTGGAGGACTACAGACTGTTAGGATCTGGCACTGGAGAGAGAAGAAATGACAGTCCAGAATGTTCCTCCCTTCGCAGGGACAGGGATTGAGCAAGACGAGGAGGCAAACCCAGACGGACGCCTATCTCCGAGCACCATCAGAGCCGTCAGCACCAGGAAAGATGCGAGATAATCCAACCTTTCTCCTGGGCGCTAAACAACGCGGCAAAAAGGAGCAAAGATTTCCAGCTGGTGGAGAGCGGGGAGGGAGAGAGAGGGGGGGAACGCTGGGAATCTTGACCACGTTTCCCACGTTCGGGAATACTCCACATGCAAGATGGGCTCTTCCACTCAAAGAAGCTAAAATCGGGAATACACACAACCCGCTTTCCCAGCATCACAGTATCACATTTTCTCATTAATTATTTCTTATTAATTATTCTTATTAATTATTTCGCTCATTTTTCTTACTAATGAGAGCCCCGGGCCTTGCCTGGTGCCGGGGGCTCCGGCGAGGGCTCCTCGGGGCTCCCGCGTGCCCCGGCTCCGGGAGAGGGCGCTCAAACATTAAATAAATACCCGGAATTATCGGAATCGGCATTGCCAGCTAATTAAAGCCCCGCTTAAAGGGTCTCGCTTTATGGGGATTAGCTCGCTCACTCCATCACAGACACGTGCAGACAGAAAAGAGGTAGACCGGACCCTGGTTGCAGAATTGCCACACTGGAGAAACTACACTTTATGACCTGTAGCTTCTTTTTCTGTTCTTTTTTTCTTTTTCTTTCTTTCTTTTTTTTCCTTTTTTTTTTTTTCCTCACTGGTCAATTTTTTTTTTTTTTTTTGCCAAAGGGAAATGTGTGCTTTCCCCAAGGCAGGAATTTAAGAATATGACTTGGGCAGGGGAGCAATAAGGATATTTCACGCTGTTTTATTCTTCAGGCCTGCGACTTTCCTTACTAAATCTATTTCTGCGATTCCTGTATGCATGTATAAACATCATCATCCCCATTTTGCATCTCAGAAACCAAAGGCACAGAGAGACAAGATGGTTTGGGCTAGGTCACACCAGCAGGACAACGGGAGATTCGGGTGGAATTGACCATAACAGAACCAAATCTCCACCTTTAAAATTCTTTTTTTTTTTTTTTTTAAGCTACTATTAGCGTTAAGAGGGGCAAATTTAACTCAGAAGTGTTAATATGCTCAGAAGTAATATGCACTATACCAATTCTGACCTACTGGTCAGTGCCGTGAGTTGCACTTTGGACTTCCCGGGCAGCCTTGAACAGGCAGCTCAGCCCGCGCTACACTTTAGCCTCCTGTCTGCAAAATATAGGTAATACTGGCAAGGGCAGTGGGTGAACAAAGCTTTCCGAGGATTGCAAGATGCCCAAAGACTGCATTAGTGAAGGCCATGCAGGTGCCAAGAACAGATACGTATCTGTGTATCCAGACAGCTACAGACTTACTGTGACTCAATCACCAAGTTTAAACTTTTTAAGATAAAAGCTCCTCTCTCAAGATTCTTCGGCTCAAGGAAATCCATAATAAAAACAAACCATCAACACAGAAATAACTGGGATTATTCACACTCCGAAGAAGTGAGAGCAATTGCTTCTCGAGGTCACTTGTGAGACCTCAGCAGTCTGAGAGCAAAAACAAGTATGAAGTCCACATAGAGTGAAAAGTTACAAAACTAAAACTTCTTTCCCATTACTCGTTCAAATGAGGAAAAAACATCCAATATTTTATTTTCATCTGACTACTGTGAGCTGAAGTACTGAAAATGAAGATGGGTTTACACATACAGGGCAGGTCATATTTACCCAGTCTAAAACACCTTGGTGAACATGTCTGAAGGATGGTTTTGGTCCAGCCTGATAACTAACTGTTCAGAGAGAATTCAGTTAATCTTGATAGCATCAGAGCCCCTCATTTTTCATACATGGTAATAGTGTCAGGAGACAACAGTATCATGATTCAACCCTGAAAGATTGCTCTGATTTGTACCTTAAACTGATAAATTATACAGTTGACTCAAATTTTTAACACACTAGGTCAAGAATTTCCTTCTAAGTGTTGGCACATGGGAAAATCTGAAGTGTACTGGAATATAGAACCAAAACCTTTCAATCAAAAAGAAATTGTGATCTGGCAAAAGTGCAAGACCTGTCCTATTGCCCCCTCAGCTATCTAGTTTCACAGTCTTAGATCTGGAATTTATGCAATTGCATGCACCAACAGAAATAAGCCTTACTAGTCACTCATAGCCCCACAAACACTTACAGCAGAGAAGGGCCTGAGCCACAGAGTTCTGGTCTGAATCCAAAGCTCATCCCAGCTCTCCCTAATTTTGGATGTGGATCTTTATTGAGTCCCAGCTCTAATGCAACAAATCGCAATCACAGGAGCAGGGTCACAGGAAACATACGCGTATTAAGTTCCCCGAGTGAAAGCTTCCAAACATACATGGGCTTAATTGGATCCTTATCCCCATAACTAATGACTCAAGGAGCATGAAACTCCATGTTATGCACTATGTGGAAAACGAGCTCTTGAGCACTACCCTAGCCTTGTTAGCTAGGATACACTTTGAGTGTGCCTGGCCAACGTGGACAAGCTGTCCAAGCTCCACGTGGACAATTGATTATTGCTCTAATCGTGCACGAGGTGCTTGTTGCAAGGAAGGTTTGTGATCTTTCCTTTGGCGGATCTGGTGTTCCCCAACTTCTGCATTTCAGTGAGCGTTTACTGGTCTGGGGCTTCCCCCTTCCGAGTTGCTTCATTGCCCTGCGTCAGAGCGCATGTCGCACGGTAAGTAAAGCATGTGGGAACGTCAATGTGGAATATTTATGCAGCCTAAGAATATGTCATGCGTTTGTTTGGTAAGATACGGAGTGGTTTGTGCTGCAAGCTAGTAATTAAAATTACAGTCACAGATAGACTGTAGATATAGAATGCACATAATGTCCGGTTTTGGAAAACACCGACACTTTCCTATATTTTGGGTAATACAATTTAGGTAGATTAGTATTAGCGAAGAGGTAATATTCTTAGATGTTGTTTGCACGTTGAAAATATTTGAAGTGCTCTTGATTCGGTAGCCTAAGAAAAGCACTGCGATCCAAAGCAAAATGATAAAAATAGAGGAGTGAGAACCTTGCAATCAACCATGACCAAATGCTCCCTTGCTTGCTTTCTCATGCTGTTTCTTTTTAACCTTGAATTTCACTCTTCATTCCTGCATTTGATTTCAAATAAGATATTTTTCCTTCTTTCTTTCAAAGGAATTGGGGGTGACAGAGCACTGTTAATCCAGAGATGTTACAGAGATTCTCACTTATCCTTTGCTGCTGCTACCCTTCAACTCTAATAGAAATATAAGAACATAGAACTGGAAAGGACCATCTGTAGCCATCTGTGAGCCGTTCTTCACACCGTAGGCTACTATGAATTAGATGTTTAATCACAAACAGTTCGTAGAAGAGTATCTACCCCACATGCCACAGATCATAAAACAGTTCCTATGTAACAAAATCAAGAAAAATGTAGTATGCCACAGAATTAACACAGCATCAAGCAGCACCAGCATCTAAAAACATCACCATTTTAGCATCAAATTATTTTAAGAAATAACTATAAATTTTGCTATGGTGGAAGCCAACACCAAAAAACGGATCCGACACGGAGGAAGATTTCTTGCTTACCTCAAACCTTGCAGTCCCTGTAGCTTGGAGTGTGTGAACCAGAGCCGCCTCCCATTCACTTCCAGGATGAAAGTACTTCATGGAAGAATGAGGGTTTACCCAAAACTCATCTCCTTCCTGTTTTCCCCCATCAACAGCACAACACCCTGAGATCACTAGGCAACACGCTTGGAGGTGCTAATGCAAGAGGGAATTAAGGGCGCTTGGTCAGCGAACTGCTCTAATGAATCAGTATCTCCAAGTGTAAAATGGAAATACCGCCGTTGAGCTACATCATGATGAAGGACACAGGATGCTTTGAAGTCACAGCGTAGAACAATCATCTTTATTATGAATAAATTTTGACAGATGATCAGAGACAAGTGCTCTGTGTGTAAGGCACTATGTCTGTTTTGGACGGATGAGGCCCCATCCTTTGGAAATCTTGGGAGTTTAATAACAGTGGACAAAATCCACTTGATTTGGCCTCCAGATACTCTGCTAAGATGTAGGGCTGTCACTGCAGTGTACTTATTGCTACTGCTGGTCGTGCATGGAAAATACAAGCATTACACACCACGTTAAAAGCTGAAAAAGAAATGGCATAGAAAATGCTCCTGTTTTGTGAAGCGAGCTGAAAGAAGGGCCCCTTCCTATCCATACCCAGAAGCTTCCTTCCACAGGGTGACCACCTCATATAAAAATGAAAGGTAATTAATAATGGACCCTTTTATAAGACGTCTTGAGGGTTTTGTGGGGGGGGCTTTATCTTTTAGGTTTATGACCAGACTGAATATCAGCAGTTTCAATTTGCCATAATCGCATAGGATAAAATGACTGTGCAGAAGTGGGGGAAAAAAAGGAGCCTAGGAGCCTACTGCCTTTTTTACTTTCTGCTGATTCTCATGGGATGATCAAGAAAAATGTGGTCTGTGTAAATGGAAGGTATTCCATAAATACATGGAGTGGAGCTTACGGCATCCCAAAGGAGCTATTCATCAACTCCAACAGGAATATGCACTGGGAGGCCCTCACTGAATTAAAAACAACAAAAAAGGGCTATCCACTTATCTCATCATTTGGTTATCTCTGATTTCAAGGAGTGCACAGAGAAATGTTAAGCCCTCACTAGACTTTTAAAAAGAACTCCTAAGCTCTATGTCTTTTTTTTTTTTCCCCCTGAGCATAGCAGAGATATCCAACAATTTCTGGATGAATTGTCTTGCATTAAAAGTACATTTTAATTACATTTACATTTCATGGGATTTAAGTAATTTATACTCATTTAGAAAAAGCTATTAAAATCCACACCGAACCATTCAACACTCCATTGACAGATAGGTTTAAATACTATTGCTGTGTGTTAGTGTCCATTCTGCATGAGCTTCAGCTGAATTTTTGTAATTAAATTTAAGATTCTCTAGGGACAACAAAGTGAAAGAAAAAGAAGTCAGTCAGGGTTCAATTTTATGCAAAACTAAATGTTTTAAACAAAACAGATTGAGTGTCCTTAATTTTATCTTTATCCAAAGGGAAGACGATGGTGCTCCCTATCCAGAAGTGCTCGGCACTTTGCAGGGTTAAAACCTCCAAGAACAAGAAAACTACATGCTCCTAATGCTGACAAGCTTTTAGAAAACACTCAATAATGACCTCAAATGTGACCTGAAGGGACTATTTCTCATGGAGCCAGAGATATAATTTAGTCTCTAGGTAAGCTCACAGTGGAGACTTTCCTCAGCGGAAAAGGTCAACTAGCACAAATGAGGAGTTAGCAGTCTTAGGTTTCAAGATACAAATTACAGCCTGAAAGGAGGCAAATGCTATAAACTGACTTTATTTAGGAGCTGAAATGTAGTAAGAGACTGGTTCTATCTCTCATAAGCCACTGTTCTCAGGAGATTTTCATCTTCCAGTTTGAAGCTCTGGAAGAACTTTGGTTACACTGCACAACATAAGCAATTCGAAATCAACTAAATACGTTGACTTTAGAAGAACTCCTGTAGTGTGCTGATCCCATTATATGAAGCATGCAAAAGGGGACACATTTCAAATTTTGCTTTGAGCTACATGTATATTTTTTGCCTAGAGTGCAAAAGATGAAATCAAGAAGGCAGATGTTAGAAACCAATAGTAGCAGGCATTAAGAGCTCAGACTCATCCAATTTTTTAGGACAGGTTTGAAGCAGGTTGATCCTTCTACAGTTAATCACAATTGAAATTGAGCTTTACACATATCTTTAACTATGCACATTTATTTATTTATTGCACTAGTGGGTCGAATTAGCTCAGAAGTGAAATGTGACAACGTCTAAGCATCAGACTTTTTCTATGCATAAGGGCTTTGGGAAGGACACCAAACCAGGCAAAACTATGCTGTAAAATTGGAATGGTGAAACGTAGGCATCAAGTTAGATCAAGTCAAAGAAGTGGGACTGAATAAGATCACTCATAGGAAGCGCCATTGAACAGGGAAACTTAATGACCGCAAATAGACAGAAATTTGGTCTCGCTTCTCTTCCAGAGACATCATCTCGATCTCAGTATGAATCCTTTTAGCACCTGACGTACTAGTACATGCTCTCTCGAGGGAAAGAATGCAATATGGTAGACCTGGAGCTCCTGCCCTTCATCGACCTCCTCCATTCACACACAGTAACTTTCATCCACTGTCGACGCATCCATTATATAAACTACAGAATAAATAGCTGCAATTCTTATACTGTAGTTTATAAAAGTAAATGCATCAGAATGCTACAGCATACAATGAATGGGCATCTTGTGAAATGAAGGGGACAGCCAAGTGACAGAAGGCAGTGGCTTAATATGACATTGCATTATTATATATGTCTGGGTGATAGAGCTCTGGAGAAATTATTTGGATGGGAATTTTTGATCATAAGGGAAAAAAAAAATTCTGATTTGGCTAAAACTTTCACTGTGAATTAAAGTGAAAACTGCCTGCAGTTTCTAACGATTCTGTTCTAGTAAAAGTCTCATTTTAAAATTGACAAATGGAGTCTGAAATGCCTTTCAAATAACATTTTAAATAATGATATTACAAATTTAAAAAATTAAAAATGGTTCAAGCGGGCAGATAGTGCCTCATTTGACATAAACTGTTTTATCTATTTTTTTTGAAATTTCCATTTTGATTTTTCTTTTGTTGCAGCTTTAGAAATCTTAAAATATTGTAACAATTTTCATGCCATACCTTTTTTTCTGCCAGCCTTAAGAACTCCAATGGACACAAAACCATTATTTAAGACTGTGCTTGCATCCTAAAGACACTAAAAGATATCTGAAGAAGGGCTCCAGATCTATTCAAGAAGATACAGGTATCAAAAAGAATCTAGGTTACATAGAAACATTTTTGTGGAAAGGAACTAAGCATGCATGAGTCTGATTGCATTTTGGAAGTTATGAAGTTGCCAAAAGTCATACTGAGTCATACAGACTTGGTGAATTTTGTGACTTTTTTAAAAGCAAACAGCAAAGGATTCTTGTTGAATAGAAATAATAAAACAACAAGATTAATGATCTTTAGAAATGTTGAGATAGAAATCAAGATATATCTCCCAAAATGTTCTCTCTTTTTTTTTCCCCTCTCAATTTCCAGTAAAATTGTGGATTTTGAGCCAAAAAGGAAAGGTTTGTATGGTAAGTGCAAAAAGAGAATTTGGAAATGGAATGAACACATCTGAAGTGAAAACAAAACTGAAAGAGCTAAGTATGCTCAAGTCACAGGGTAACTGCCACCCTATTTTTTTTTTTAAATGGCCTATTAAACAGTAAGCCTGGTAACAATCTGTTAGTAAATCTGTCAAGCTGTGGGAGCACGGATTTACTGGCAAATTTTGAATGTGGCAGTCAGAGTTAAGGGAGGGGAGTGCGATGTGGGCAACAAAAGGCATATGACTGCACTCAGAAGTACTTTGAATAATGGAATAATCAAGGGTCTGCAGCTAGAGAGAAACCAGATTAGCCAGAGGAGCCATAGGAGCCATATACCTTTCTTTTACATTAAATAACAATTTTCTAGGAAAGTAAAACAGCATCGTTAATTGGGATGCTACCAGAGAAATCACCGGCAACTTCCAGAGGAATTGTCCTATAATGGTCCAGTGATAACCCTAAAATGGTATGAAGATCTTGTGATAGTTTCACATCTTTGTGAGGAGTGAAACTTCTCCCCACTGATCCTCCTAGGAATCAGTGAGAAGCTGGGAAGAATCCCAAAAGCTGGCGACTAGTTAGGAATTAAAAAGGACGATCAGAAAGGATTCTTTGAAAGGCGGCTACAAAGGCTAAAGATCTTACAATTATATTTTTATAAATGGCAACCTGAGTTGTGATCAGAAGAGACTTCAGACCCTAGTGACTTAAAGAAGAAAACTACCAGAACGAAGATGTCAGGCAGGAATGATGACTCACTCGGCATGGGCGACGAACGCAACCACAGTTGCAGAACTCCGTCCTGAAAGAGGTGGCACTGAAAGCGTCACATGGGCAAGTGAAGGAGTCATCTACCCTTTACACAGCATCATGTATGCCACTTCTGACGGCATCAGGCTTGGCCGTGGAAATGACGTGGTGCATGACCACAGCTGGTGGGTCTCACAAACCCATGATGACGGTTGTGCTTGGCACCCACATGTCTAGAAGACTCCCAAAAAGCAGTGACCAAAGCAAGGGATGGTGCCTGGTGCCTCATGTTTTCTGTGCTCTGTATGCCTAAAGTCATGATGGCCTGAGGAAGAGTCGCCCTCTGAGCTTTTGGAAGAAGCATGGTGTTTCCACTAGAAAATTCCTGCTTTGTAGAACTTTTAAGAAGGAGCAGTAACCAATTTTCAAAGAAGGACCTCAGATGAAGGCACAGCCCAGCAGCAACTCTATCCAAAATGATCTAAAATGAATGTGACAGATTGAAAATGGAAGAAGATCTAAAGCCTTTGTATTTGTTGCAACATGACAAATATTAGTAAGCTTGGTAGCACAAATGGCTATTGTACTGACCAGATGGACCATAAGTAAAAAAGGTAGTCTCGGTCATGTATGACTATGTGAGAGGACTAAATGAAATAAAAAAAATCAACGATGAAGCTCTTCTACTTGAATACTAGAATGCAGTTTCATTTCTTACCTTTTTATCCCATTATCACAACCCCTAAGAAGATGCAGAGTGCTATGCAGAGTGCTGTCGAGGCACATTCAACAAGTCTGCTATGGCTCTTTGCTATGGGAGAATGAAATGGGACATGTGAGGTGCACGCAGAGCCCAAAGAAACTGTGCTTAATGGGCATAAACTGGCATGTCACCCTCAAACATACAGGACAATCCATGTAGATACAACCTCAAAAAATACAACCTCAACCATGTAGATACAACCTCAAAAGATACAATCTCAACCATGTAGATACAACCTCTTTTCTGTGACTTCCTAACTCGTCAGCACTCGACTTCACAAGACCCTGGGTTCATTCATCTCATCATGTTTATAAACATGCAAGTGGATGTAAATATATGTCAAGACACATAATCAAAGTAGCAAAAATAAAATTTCTCACAACCACGTTATATAATATTGCCTGATGATGCCATACATCCTGCAACGCAATGTTAATATACATTCCAGTATGTTATCATGTGAATGAATGCAAATAATAGAGTGGGTTCATACAGGGACAAGTTATCAAATCAAGACACATTGGATTTTATGAATAAGCGTGTTAAATAATTCCAGCCAAACTCCAAGCCAAGCAATTAACTTTTGACTGTCTGTATTTGCCCTGAGGTTTGAAATGGATACAGAATTCTTCATTTCATAAGCTAAACCTTTCTTGGCTGTGAATTTAACATTCATGAAAGGAGTCAGATTAATGACCTGGAGACCAAAATCCCCTTTATGCACAGAATGAAGTACCCCTATGGGCAGGAACAGTGCAAGTTCCCTGCATTCTTCCAGTTACACACTCCATACCTGCCATAGACAACTTTATTTTTAAAGGTTATAGGGTATCTCAAGACACACTGGACTAGGAAACAGTATATATGCAATAAACACAAGGTTAAATATGAATCAGGCTAAGACTTGAGGACTATTATTTAAACACTGTGGCAGCTTGAGGCTAACCTAAACACTGTAAGATTAAGAATGATCAGCTGACACGAGGTTAAGTGGTCCTTATCTGTAGCAATGTTTATTCCTCAGAATCACCTTATTTATAGGTGTTCTTTGGTGATCTGCTTTTGTTCTTTTCCTAAAGCCCTAAGTACCTATTAAAATCATAGATTCTGCTGAAAGATTGACCAGCATGCTCTTTCTATGAATATAAACTAAACACGAAGGAAAAAAAAATAACTGAAAAGGGAAGCTAAAAGTATGAATAAAATTCCATGATCAATAGGTGGTTAATTGCAAAAATAAACACTTCTTATTCCACCAAGTATATAAATCAGGTAGAAAAGGAATATTAACCATATATCAGTTTAAATTCTATTCATAATTTTTCTGTCACCAGTAATGAGAGGAAAAGGCGAATGGGTATGATAAATATATTTTTCTCTCTTTTTTCACAGGAAAGAAAATGTGAAGATGAATCTTTGTTTAAAATAGATTACTTTCTATTGCAGAAATAACTTCAGAGATTATTTTCCAGAATCTATTTGCATTAACCATCTCCAGGTCTCGTGCTTTTTCTTCAAGCACTTTGAAGGAGTTGGCTTCAGTGCTACAAATCTTGATCTTTAATATTTTTAAAATAAAGGATTGTTCCAGATTAGTAGGGGAAAAAGACTTAGTTCTATTACAGTCTGTCTGTTTCTTAAAGATTCTAGAAATTCAAGCTTTTCTATGTTTAAAACAGTTGGGTGAGAACTGCTTTACGCTAGACATTGAACCAGGGCAAAATAACTGCTTCTGTAATCCTTCAGTTAAAAAAACAACCAAACAAAATAATTCAGTCCACTAGATTTCATGGAATGCCATATAATAACTGGAATGCAAAGGACACTTAAGAGGGTTTATACCTAAGTAATAGCGGGTTCATAAACATAACTATTCATGAGGAATTGCTTAAAAAAAAAACAATTTTCATTTCAGTGATCCTTCTAGTGCCACAGTGTTATTTAGTATAGTGATCTGAATACACACTATGGAATAGATTATTAAATCATCACTGTCAAGAGCTGAAAGTAATGAAAGTTTGGAACAACAGTAATTAGTGCAATAGCAACAGATCATTTATACACAGTGTTCGTTTGAAAGTAATCTATACACATATAGGTTATTACACTCTTTTTCTAAAAGAATATTAAAACTCCATTTTGATGACAGCTTCCAAATGCTCTCATGAAAAGAAGGCATCAGATAGTAAAAGCATCTCTATCTAACTAGCAGACATGTCAGAGTAGAGTGACTGGAAGGTGAAGTTAGCTGAATTTAAACAGGAATAAACATACACCTTACTACTAAAAATGGTAATTAATCACTCAAGTAATTTACTAAGAGATGCTTCTCTTTCTCCATTTATTTTATCCAGATTCAACCAATCAATCAGGTTCATGAGAAGATAGGAACTTGGGATGTTGTTGAACCTGGTCCTTAGGATCATTGTTATCAAGAGTGGATATAGCTGTAAAAGCTGATGTCTGGTCACATTGCAGAGGTGACAATACAGATACCAGTGAGTAAAATTTCCTGTATCTACAGTAGAAGGTGAAACTGGATTATACGGTGCTAAATCTATTCTTTTGTGTCAGATTGTGATGTTTTCTTGAGGAACTCTCTAGTTTATGTGGAATGGTGCAGAGACCATGGTAACTATCATCCAAGTTCAAACAGCACGAAGCTGAAGAGATGGAAATGACTGTCGACTGTAGCCAGCATGGTTTAGGTTTCACTTAAATTAAGTGAAAAGTAAGTTTTGCCATTGACTGTGATATAAATGAAATTACCCTTCTCTTGAAGTAAGAAGGTACCTTTTAGCCTCAAAATCAATGACATATGTAATTAAAAGTGCAAGTTACTCACTGTTTCCTCTTTTGTCTTAGAAAATATGCATTGTCAACAAGACTAGAAGGGTACGGGATTCTTAGCAAATCACAATTTAAAAAATCATCTAAAATGAACAACAACAAAATGAACAACAACAAAAATGCCTTTGAAATAAAGCACATGTTCTCTTTTGCATAGCTAGATAGACAAACATTTTATCCTATCCAGAACAGAGATGCAGCAGATAATACCTAGGGGAATGCACCAACACTGAAAGCAAAAGCATTCCAATATACCATGCAGTGGAACTTGGGGTTTTCACTACAGTAAATATCACCAATGTTTTATATGGCAAGTTATGTCCCATGGAAGGACATAACTTCCAGTTACAGATGTTCTCCTCCTTCTCTCTGAATAGATTACCCCTTCAGCAGGTGTTTGCAATAGGCAGAGGCTTGTTGCCTCACATAAGAAGGAGAAAGAGGATGATGGGTTAGATATGGAAAGTGAGAGCTGGCAATTATTTTCATATGACACACACGGGATGTTATAGTAGAGCTGACTAAAGTCGAGCATGAGTTAGCTAGTCCTCTCGAACAACGACATCAGTCACCCCAGCTTCGCTTTCTCCAAAGTTATGATTAATAAAAGAGGAGGATTATTACAGTAACTTACTCTTAGTGGGCATGGGGTGACATCAACAGCAGCTGAGCAAACTGACCAAACTTAATAGTGTGTTGTTGCGGTTTTTTTCTTCAGTAATGACTAGCAAGGGGCTAACCTCATCTCACAATACAAAGAGCCCTTGAAATTCGAAGGACGCTTCTGGTAGAACTTTTGAATGGGAGCCACCACTTTAATTCTTCTGCTCAGTTTTACAGTCGAAAGATGTTTTGGTTGGCCTAGAACTTGCTCTTGCCTTTCTCTGCTCATGAAACACGCTCAAAACAGGTCAAAAACTACTCCAACTACCTTTGAAACATACGGCTGTGCGATCTCCATTTTCTGCCTTGTCTGCTGACATTGTAATAACTTTTCTTTGCAGGAGGAACTTATGCGTCTCTGGAGCATGGATTATAATAGCAACAATACAAAAAAGTTAGACATGGAATGCAAAATGCTGAGCCTCCAGATAATCTCTGCAAGAATGCTGCATTTAATTACATTTTCTTTCTCCAAACTGATAGACTTGCAAAAATCCTGCCTGTAATTCAACCTTTGCTAATTTGCCCTCCCTAAAATTAGAGTTGGTCACCTGGAAATATTTACCCACTGATCTGAAATGCTCTTGTGAAAGCATTGCCAGTGTAAATTGAATTCTTACCCCTGTACAGTAACAGCGCTTGCACTGTGCAGTCCGTAATATATAACTATGAGGTGCCCCGAGAGAAGGTCAGATACTTTGGACTCTTTCTATCAGGTTAACTTTTTCCGCGTGAGGTGGACAGCATTTGCCCTGATAATAAAGAGGACATATGGCACTACTTCCAACCCCTCCTCTGTCCTGCAAGCTCTTCTAAGAAAACATTTCCAAATGGAAGCTGCAGAGATTTGACGTTACATGACTGAAAAGTTATGTGAGCTGGTGCTATTTAGGAGGCATCTTTTCTGAACATGAATCAAACACAAGATGGAGTGCACAAGCTAACCATTTACTTGTCCAAACACTAATAACATTATGCTTCTTATTTTCACAAAGGCATCTTGTGAGGGAAAGAAAAAGAATTTTCTGAGCTGAAGCAGTGAATAATGGTCCCGATGGTAACATCTGGACACTCAGCCAGAAGACGAGCTGAGGAGTTCTACAGATACTGAAATGCTCAGTCACAGACCAGCTAACTGTATCCTAAGGATTTTCTGTTGGAGGTTTTGTGCAGCTCGGAACAGTTTTGCTGTTCATGAGTTTTCCTGTTCAGGAGCAGTTCTCTCAAGTAGTGACAGAAAGCCTGGGAGTCACGACAGGTTCCTATTTCCCTTCTCACACTGCCTCCTTGGGTAGCCCTATGCAGCTGATCAAGTGTGCAGAATTTCACCTTATGTCTTCCAACCTGAATGGGGAAGACCCACAGTTAACTCACAGGGATACATCAAAGATTAACTGTGTCATTTCTGAATAGATTTTTACCTATCAAGCACTGTCTAAGTACCAGGTATTCATGCTAGCAGTGATTAGTCTTTTTACTCCTTGTACTTAACATTACGGTCTGCTCACATTTAAAAGATTAATTTGTATTCTGTGTGGTTCTTAGTGTATTTTAGCCCATTCATGATTCTCAGAATATGCTTATTGAAGAATTTTTTTCCTTCCTGGAAGGACCAGATTTTCAGCAGATGCCTAAAAACGTCTTGCAGCATTTGTAAATCCAGTATAACTTATGTTCAGAAACACCTAAATCTGCCCATCTAAATATTTCACTGTAGATCAGGCAGCGAAACATCAAACCCTCACCCATGCAGTTATTTTATTCCCAGAAGCTGCAGTGGCCAGAGGAAGCTCCTGGCATAGTTTCATGTTAAAGAGTCGCCTTCTGACTGTCACTCTCCTTTCAGAGCCGTTCTGTCACTCTGCAATACCAGTCTCACAGCCCGTCTCTATTTCCAGCCTGTGACACACAACAGACTTCCCGTTAGCACTAGGACACCCAGCCATACCTGGATAATTCAGGACTGCTTTGCAGCTAGACAGCCTTTCCCAGTGATTCAGCTCTGAGACGATGAGAAAGCCGTCTAACATATACAAAAGACGTTTTCTTAACTTTTCATCTTAACCAGGGCTTGACGTACTTCTTCGGCATTGCTGGCTGAGGAAATGTTTCCAATTGCTTGGGAGGAAAATTAGCCAGCGATCGTTCCAGTAATATTGAGCTCCGATAGAAATGCTTTCCATTGCAAAAACTCACCCAAATGACTGGTGTGCGGGCGAGGTGGCGGGGGGGAATGAGTTTTTGGACATGACACTTCTTTTTCAGTTTTAGATCAGCCGTTCAAGCCCAACCTGTGCCAGTTGTGACTAACGTGGTTATTCACAAGGCTAACCTGTGTCTGGGGAAGATTTTCTTTGCAGCTGATGGCGAGAGATAGGCTTTTCCAAGGGGTGATTCAGGGCAGGAACAGTTGGGTCCTGCTCTGAATCACCTTCAGGAGGCTTCTCCCTCCTTCCACGGAGCACCAGGGCTCTGTGGGGTAGGACTGTGGCCACCACAAAGGGACAGGATCAAGGCCATGGTTGTTGGTCCCTACAACTCCAAACTCTCACACTGACAGCAGCAGCGGCAGATGCTGCTTAGAGAGAAAATATGAGCCTGGCCACTTTCCACAGGCCATTCCCTTCAAACTCCCTCTGCAATTGTTAGATTAGGGATGTCAAAGGATATGTCCCTGCCTATTCCCCCTGGTAGTTGTTAATGGACCTTTTTGAGTCTGCTGATACTGTCTGCCTCTGCAGCCTCCTGTGGCAACAAATCCCAGGAGTTCAGGCTCCATTGTGTAAGGCCTGTATCTGTTTTAAATCTTCCCCTACTAGTTTCAACGAGTTCCTCCTGGCTTTAGAGTTGCAGAATTTGGTGAATAACAGTTCTGTATTCGCGTTATCTACCATTTCCACGATTTTCTAAACGTCAAGTGCATCTTCTTTTCGGCTTCTCCTCTCAAAACTGGAGAGCCCCTGCCCTTGAGTCTCTTCCAATACCTCCACCACCTGCATGATTCCAGTAGTTCTCTAACTCCACTGAGTCCCTCTGGAGATGCAAGAACTGCACATAACACCCAAGCTGTGTGCACCACCAGCAGATTGCCTTGTTCCCAGCACCCTTCCTAATTATGCCCAACATTTTATTGCCTTCTTTGGCTGCTGCTGCGCACTAAACTGCTAATTTTGAGGACCTCCTCATGATGCCTCCAAGGCTTCATCTCCCACCGGGCTCCAGAGAGCCTTCAGGAACACTTCCCTGACCATCACTTCTAGGTTGGCTTTTTGCTGGTTTGTAGAAAATGCCTCTCTCCTCTCAGTTCATCTCCCAAAGAGCGAGTGTTCCTATCAAGAAGCCACAACACGCAGCTCTGCTCACTGGACCGAGGGGATGAACCAGCCTTTCACATCCTCGAGGAAGCGGGTGAGGAAGTCTGTCCTGTGGCTGTCCCTGCTGGACCTCTCTTGGGAGCAAGCAGATTACATTAGCTTCAAAGCTGTCAATTTGGCTCTGACCACAGGAACTAAATTCAGTTTAAGGAGAGAGGGAAAAAAAAAAAAAAAAAGAATCAGAACTTACTCCCTACTCCCCACAAAAAACCTGTTTCCTGAAAAAACCTCTGAACACTTCTTTGTTGGTTTTATACAGCCTAGATGCTTCGTTACTGTTCCTGAATGGGCAGTTTCAAAGAAGCAATTAAAAAATGTGTGCATGGGTACACAGATGAGCCCTGTTTGCACACAGAAACCTTATTCTGAGCTACCTTATGTCACCCCTTCCAGCAGGAGTCATCACGAGGGCATGACACCAATAAGCAGACAATGAATAAAGAAAATAACTGTTTATAAGTTCATAGTTGGCATACAAAAGTTATTGAAGAGGAACTGATATGCTAGGCAACTGGCCATCATTGCTGGGTACCAGCCCTCTCTTCCTCAACTCTTACAGGGCATTTTTAAAGCTGATTTTAAAAGGACTCCTACAAGACCTTTGAGCTTGGCAGGTAGAGTTTTGCCCTCTTGGGGATGCACATTGTAGTCTTGAGGCAAAGGCAAAAGACAAGTAGGTGTTTAATCTACTTGTGGCACTTCTCACCCGCACTGAACTACAGGTATAATATTTCGACCATAAAATGTGAAGTCACATGAGAAAAATTAGTGGAAGTGGATTACCGAATTAAGTCCAGATTTGAGGACCATATCTCCATACTGAAGGCTTGAACCACAGCACTACCAAGTAAATGTCAAATGTTACAACCTCAGATTTGAGCAAAAAATCTGAGATGTCCGGTTTAAATTTGACACTGGAAATTCAGGGTCATTTCCAGTGTGTAGCAGAAAGTGTGTGTGCAATGTGTATTCCTCACATACCCAAATAGTGAAAAAACTGCTTTTTTTTTTACTATCTTCACCTCCCCAGCACAAGGTGCTCTCAGAAGTCTCATGTTCCCCTGAAATAGTTACTCAACACCAAACCATCCTTCACGTAGCATGAAGAAGCTTCTGCACTGGGTGGATAACGGCAAGAAGAGGTTAGTTTTTCAGTGCAGCCCCAGGTACTTGTGTGGGTTTGTCCCTGGGGAGCCCCAGTGTGCTCCTCCTGTGCCACATGGAGCTGGATGCAGAGAACAGGCAATTTCAGATGGGAAGAGGAGCATTTCCGAAGGCTTCCTCTGCCATTTTTTGAACGCATGCAATTGAAAACATACGAGATGATGGATTAATAGAATTAGCAAAGGAACTGAAGGGATATAACAATAGTAATTTGCAGTGCATTGAGATGTCAGAACTGGAGGATCACAGCAAAATTGCTCTTTGGCTAGAATTTGACTCTACTAGAAGATCACTGGTGCCTCAGAAAGCAACATTGATGGATACTTCAAAAAAAAAAAACAAGTAAAGGCCAAAAAAAAAAGAAAAATAGAAAAAAAAAGAAAAAACCCTTTGTCTGACTCTTTATTCTGCATCAGATAAGCTGCAACTGGTCGTGCCCATGCCCTTACCCACACCTTCCCTCTGCTTACAATGTCTTTACATTAGACCCCAAAAGGCACTGAGAAACTAAACAACTTCCTACTCATTGTTTCTGGTCCACATTTCTTTAAGTCTTTCCAATTTCGGTGTTTCCACTTTAATTATGAGGAAACAAGGCACCCAGTAATCAAGGCAGAGCCAAGGGATCCAGAGACTTGGATTTCCCAAGTCTCTACTACTCCATTCAGTCGGCAGCAGTAATCAAACAAGCTTCCCCAGCCCGTTTGCGCTGTGGGATATATTTGCTTTTCCCCAGCGATTCGTTCCACAGGGAATTCACAATGGACAAAGCAGCAGCGATGCCCTAAATCAACATATCCTTTGTCAGCCGCTTGCTGGTGTCCTCAGTATTTCATTTATGCCAATTCTGGGCTGGCCGCGCTCACCGAGAGGGAATATCCATCACTGCGGGACACTGCGGCTCGTCCCCATGGCCTGGGCACGGTGACTACCTTTGCCAGCGTCACCTCTCGCTGAGTTCAGCTCCAGGAAAGTGGCAAGCTTAGGAGCCTCGTTCAATTCCCTCCCACACACCAGCAGATTTTGAAGTACTCAAGGCATAATAGGCAAAACGTATCCCCATCATCAAGGGAGCTCCAGCAAGATGAAATTGGACCTTTCCTAAAACACGAGAACGGGGACCTATTTTTAAAAGGAAAAGCCAAAAAATAGACATTAGTGCTTAGAAGTTACATAAAAAATAGACTTCATACCAGATCTTCTGCTGATGTAACCTGGTCTCTGAAGTCAGGAGAGTTACACCAATTTATATCAACAAATGTTGCATTCCCTCTCTACACACAGTCATAAGTCTTTTTAAAATCTGCAAGCGTTATTACTTTAGGAAGCACATCAGTGAATAATCTGAACAGTTTTCACGTAAAACCGTATTTCTAGCTGTTCCTTCCACGCACTGTTGGTTAATATCAACCTTCAGACCGGACTCAACTGAATTCTGGTCGCACAAACAGCACAAACTTTAGTGGCACTATGAATCGGCCCTAAAAGCTAAAATACAGCAGGAGCCTGTTCTTAATTGTTGTGTATGCTGTGATTTGATTAACTGTAGTAAAAGGAACACAAAACAGAGAACTCTGGACTTGCCAGAGAAATAAAGCCATTACCCATTATTTTGCAGCTGGCCTAAATGTATCCTTGATAAAGCTCCACTGAGCTAGGTACAATTGCACGAGGAACGATTTTGATGCATGCTTTGTGCAACAGCTAAAATTTTAACCAGCATGCAAATTAATTTAGTGTAATCCTCTCTTTTTCAATAATAGCTTTAATTCACCCATAAATGCTAAGCACCGCCCCAACTTTGACTATAAATTATTCATCCAGCTTGGAACCAAATAGGATCTGTAGTCTGGGGCTCCTTCCCTGTGTGGTTTAAAGCATTTGACATGACTGTGTTCACAACCTCTGGAAATATCTTTGAAGCCGGTAGCACTCAAGACATTTTGCACATCGCAGAGCTGTTTCCAAAGGAAAAAAAGAAAAAAAAATTAGCCCAGTACTGTAAGGAAATCTTCCTGCCGTAAAAACAAAACACTAGTTTGCATGAATGCCTTTAGTCCTTTGGACTACCCTCTGCAGTCATAATATACCTCTGTACTTCCTATATATTCAAGAAAACCGCCTTTGTAAATAGATTTGCCTTCACATTCAGTGTTTTAGGCAAGTCCTGATTATAAAACGCATTTATGTCATTGCACCTCATGCTAGTAACATCACCTGTACCGCCTGGTATTTGTGTCTCCTGTTTGCTATTTTCAAGCGGAAAACAGCAATGCACGTGCTACAGTAACGTGGACATAAAAATATTCCTTTTAAAGAAGCAGGGCATTGTGCAGGGCACTGGAAAGAAAGAAGATCAATGAGGAAGACGGAGGTACAGTTTGGAAAGGAGAAGAGAATATTTTCATTTGTTACCCAGACCAACTTCATATGAGCACGGATCCTCCTGGAACAGAACATTAATACTGAACCTGCCCCCTTGAGAAAAGCATCATCCATTAATATAAAAAAGGCAAGAATTGAAAGCTGCTCTTTACCCCACCCTCTAGACAGGGTTCTTATCCTTAGACCGACTTTATTTTTGGACCAGCTCACTAATCCTGGTTGAAAACATTGCTCCCTCCCTTTCGTTATTTTGGATCCGGCACGGAGCTTACATAGGCCTGCAAGCCAACTCCACGGGCTTAGCATCGCTCTGAAGTTTTACGGGGCCTCAACCACGGGCACCAGAATTTAAGTTATAAATCCCAACTTCACCAAATGAACAGGGACCAAAAAAAAAAAAAAAAAAAAAAAAAAGGAGAAGAGGGAGAAGGGGAAAAAAAAAGAAGATAAAAAGAAAAAACAGGCTACAGCCTTTCCCAAGGGCAATTGCCCTTTCTGGCAGGAAGGGGTAAAAATAGAGGCGCTCATTAATATGGCTTGGCAGTGCTCAAAGGCAGCTGGTGTGAAGAGCGAGCTCCGCGGCCCTTGCAGCAGTACTCCCGGCCCACTGCCAGCAGGTGCTGCTGTGTGCAACGAAATGAGCCGGAGCGCCGGGGCAGGGAGAAAAATATTTATAAAGAGAGAAATAGGTGTGAAAAAAGAAAAAAAAAATTAGTCACTGAGTACAGCTTTCATTAGGCCTTTGGTAAAGCTATGCGCAAACTCCCCGAGGCAATAAGGAGCATGCTCTGAAATGAATAATGCTTTTCACTTCTCCTAATCTCCTTGCAGAAATAATTCTGCGCTATAAATCATACCCACGTTTGCTGCGCTTCACTCGGTAGCCTTCCTTTTCTTGTTGCAGACCACACACTTTCTTACCGGGGATGTTGTGACCCGCTGCGGCTGTGGGAGAAGGTACCAAAGCGATGGGTGCTGCAGAAGGAGACGCAGCATCTCGCATTCCGGCTCCAGGGAAAAGGTAACTGCTCCTTTCAGGACAAATCCCCTGTTCCCTGCAAAAAAAAAAAAAAAACAGTGTAGTACAAGATCTCTTGCTGAGCACGTGTCTGCTGCCAAATTGCAGCAACCACCAGCATGTAACTAACTGCAAAGAGTTTGGGGATGCCAGCTAAAACCGAGCGCAGTTTGATGCCGGGAGCATGGAATTCACCGCTGGAAACGTGCGTTGCCAAAAGTTGGTTTTAGGATCCCACTTAAAGATAGTGTCCTGCAAGGAACTTAAGTATGTGCGTGCTGCTCCGGAATGGAATTATTTGTTCCTCTCTGTCTCTCACTGTCCCTGAAGGAAAGGAACAAAAAAAAAAAAAATAAAGAAGCCCAAATTATTCTTTGTAACAACTGGAACTGGGAATGTCAGATTGCAGGAAAGCTACTGAAACCTGTTTCAAAAGACCAATCCACAGCATGTCGCAGCCTGAAAACTTATTATATGCACGTTGGGCCCACAAACAAAACAACCTATCTGGTCATATGTTTCCCATTAGCTCTTAATTTTTTGCTCATTTTACCAAAGTTGCTGTGTGAATTTAGCACGTACTTCAGCTGCAGTCATTGCTGCTATAAGCACTGCCTGGTACCCCTGCAAGTTCAAAATTAAAAATCCCTTTTTCCTGATTCAGATCAGCCATATTCCAAGACTGATTAGACTTACGTTACCAGCAGGCCATAAAAATATAATCATAAGTACGATTCAGGCCAAAAAAAAAAAAAAAAAAAAAATTCTGAAGGATGGGGATTTTCTGGTAATCAGTGGGTGTTCTGAATGAGTAAAGACTGCATGATCATGCCATTTGTCATAAATGGTACCAAATAAATCCAGTTATTATGTGTGCTTAAGAAAAGAGATGGTTTTTGGATATATTTTTGACCATATATATATATATACACACATACATACATACACACATATATATTACTTTGTACTGCCTAATTGACACTGAATTAAGTCTGATTTTCAATAAGGCGATGAAATCAAAATTGAATTACATTTCATTTCATATGTGTTAATACCATACTTGCAAAAAAGACGATGTGTCATTCATTTTAACTTATTTTTAGAAGTCCTGACAGTTTCTGAAAGTCTGATGCACCCTGCACGTAAGGAAGCCATGGGGCTTGGACAACACCAGTATGATTCATTTTTGAAGAGCTTTAAAGATATTCTGAAGTTAAGAGAAAGAGACTCTAAGAGCTCACACAGAGACTGCATTAAGAACTTTACCTTCCACAAAAAGGATTCTGAATCAAATGCATTCTCCTAAATGTGGAAAAAAAAAGAAAAATCAAAATTTGCACATAGATGATCTGATACTTCCTTGGTAGGTAGGAAAGAAGGGTAAAACAATTTGCTAACTGGTAATTAAATATCTGGCAAACAGTATCTGAACCAAATCAGGGCTATCTACATCTAATAATATACATATCTAGCTATGCAATAAAACAAGTTGGAGTGTGTCTTCCTGACTCACAATGTTTACTTTGAGTCTGATGCGAAGCTCTGTTCTTTAAATGGCTCCAGAGAGCACCACCAAAAGTTGAATCCGGGGTATTTTGACACGCTAGACAATTAGGAGTTTCCATTAGATAATTACCAGAAGTATGCCTCATACAGGAAAAACACTCAATTGCTGATGTAACGGGAGTAACCAATCCAGCTCACTGATCCGGCCCCCTTACTTTTGACAGGCATAATTTTGTGACTGTAGACTTGAGAAGTACAGTATAAAGCTTCGCATTATGAATACCACAAAGAAGAACTTGAGCAGTTCTTAATGCACAATACAGCAGGCTCCTTCTGAGAGTGAGGACTGGAAAGGTAAAAACTTTAAATCCTTTTTTTTTTTTTTCTCTTAAAACTAAAACTTGTAATTGAAGTGCATGCTGTTGCATATTGTTATGGATGTACTGAGTGAATGCATGTACAGAGCTTGGCAGCTCATGAAATTTTATAGAAAGAGCTTGAACCATCCTTTCTATATTTTTGAGCATGAACATATATATATATGTGTGTGTGTGTGTACCCATGTAAGTATGAATGGGCTATATATAGGTACACTCAGTAGACATGCTTTTATAAGATGATGTTTTACAGAAAGTTCTGCTTTAATGTTAAATCTATAATCATCATGGCATGCAAGTACAATGTGCTATATCTGTAAGCCATAGAAATTATGTGCAATAGGAGCACCTAATATACATGGTAAGCAACGCATACCCCGCATCAAGAAGCCAAATGTACATATCTATATTTTATGTTGCTATACGCCTGTCCCTTACTTTTCATCAGACACTACTGGGATAGGTGCTATATGAGAACTATAAATAACCGCTCTAATTATGTCATCTGTTAATACATCTAATCACGAATGCATATTTCCATCTCAAATTATTTTTTTTCATCCAATTAAACTTTTACTTCTATTTCAAGCTGACTTTCAGACTTCATGTAATTACCGCAGACTTTGGGGCTGTTCATGAGATCCAAGAAATTGAGATGTATTATGGCGAGGTTTGTGTTACAAAGATGTGTTTATAAGAATGGCTGCAGGGTTTCTAACGCTGACAGACCTGTAAGTGTAACAGTATATAACAGTACAGTGACTGAGGTCAGTAAAACACAGATGACGGTGTGCTGTAGATGCCTTGTAACAGCGAAAGGCTTATAAAAGAGCTTAATTGAAAAGGACTTGCAATATAGAACATTTGTAAAACTTGGTTGATTGTTCAGTGACTTCTGTGTGTTTCATTTATAAATATACCTCCTTGCCTGTCTCTCAGTCCATGTGCCTGCAGTCATCGCACGGAAACCGGAGAACTCGAAATTTGTGTATTTATAAATTACTCGTTTCCACTAAAACACGGTGGCTGTCAGCAGTACGGTGAAAGCGGAGCATTTGCTGGATAGGAGTCGGCACACCTGGGAAGAGAGGTGTGCAAGACAGAGACTGAGAGAAAGGAGAAGGAAGAGGGTGAATAGTCGAAAGAAGCAGAAGCTGCTCTAAGGAACCCTTTAAAAGTTCAAGTGCAGCAGGGAGGAGAGCCCGGAGTTCGGCTCCGCAAGCCGCGCACTCTCCTCCCGCGCTACCGAGTGGGAACCTAAGGGCATCTGCTCGCTCTGTCCTTGCTAGATAAGGATGGGAAGGGAGGCAGTGCCGAATGTAAAGGCAAAATAAAGTCAGGACGGGGGCGCAGGGAATGGCAAATCCCTCGCTGGCACAAACCGGCGTGGATGCAGCCACACTGCTGAAACTCCGGCTCCTGGGGCTGTTTGAGATCCCTTTCCATTTGCGACGCCTTAATTCTAACGCCAGGGCTGCCCCGCGTGGTTTAAATGAATGAAGCGAAAGGTGCCCTCGCGTAACGGCGGGCCGAACGTAGAACGTCTTACTCAGGCAAAATTATTATTGGCATCGATGAGGGATTCGCCTGAGTCAGGAGCAAGCACGGTTTGGCCAGATGACACGCTACACTCTTCATCTTCAAAGCATTTTTCGGATATTACTCGATTAACCCCAAACCTAAATATATCTGCTTGGGAAAGCCTGGGCACCGGCTGGCGTGGATGCAGGGCTATTCCCGGCGAGAGGGCAGCCCCTTGGCGCGGTGCGGCCACCTCGCGCTCCGGCTTTCCGTGCATCCCGCGGCTGCCCAGGGCACCCAGTCTTACAGTATTTTGTGCCCATCGGGTCTCCTAGCAGTGCTGATAACCCCCAGCATTCACAAATGAGCAGAAAAGCTCGTTTCCCCTCCCTCTCAAGGCAGACTATCCTTCTGCTCCGGATGAACCCAGCTTCTGCCCCCTCTCGCCCACGAGCTCCTTGACATCCCTTGCTCTCTCCGGGCAGGACGCGGAGCAAGGTGCTCGTTAAGGAGAGGTTTCCCCTGCTTTCATTCATCCCCGTTCCCTCCGCTTAGCGAAGCCGCGGATACCGCCGAAGGGATAAAGCAAACAAAACAAAACAAAAAAGAAAGAAAAAGAGAAAGGGGGGGGGAAAGGGGGGGGACCGACAGCCAGGAGCGAAACGGGGGGAAGGAGCAAATTCATGGGAAAGAGAAGCGGTTTTAGCACGGGGGGGAGGGCAGCCAACACGAGTAGTGATATTGGAAGAGAGGTGTGTGTTAGGGGAGCAATGAGCATAAGGAAGCCAGCCTGCCTGTTCCTCCCCCTTCCTAATCATAGCCTTTACTCACAGACAAAACTCCCTCCCTCTCTCATTCACTCACTCACTTTAGGCCAATCCGTCCTCTCTCTCTCTCTCCCTCTCTCCCTGTGTCTCTCTCCTACTCTGAGACAGAGTCAGAACTCTTCTCCCTGACAGCCACAAACATCTACAGCACTCATTGCATGCAGAGAGGGGACCTGCAAACAAAACTTCACAGAAAACTTTTGGTTTCTTTTTTTTTTTTTTTTTTTTTTACTCCAGGGAATTATGGGGAGGGGAGGAAAAAGAGAACACACCAACAAACAACACAAACCAGCCCCCCCACAAAAAAAAAGAGCAAAAAAGAGGAAACAAACAAAAAAAAGACAACAAAAAAGCAAAAAAAAAAAAAAAAAAAGCAAAAACAAAAACAAAAAGCAGAAACTAAACCGTGCGTGAAGGGGGAGGAAAAGCAGGGCCTTTTAAAAAGGGAATCACAACAACTTTTGCTGCCAGGATGCCTTTGCTTTTGAAGAGAGGATTTCTGTTGGTGCTTTGCTGGATTATAGTGAGGAGTTCCCCAACCCCGGGATCCGAAGGGCACAGTTCAGTCACTGACTGTCCGTCATGCGCCCTCGCCACGCTCTCCAAGGATGCGCCCAGCTCCCAGCCGGAGATGGTGGAAGCAGTCAAGAAGCACATACTGAACATGTTGCACTTGAGGGACAGACCCAACATCACCCAGCCGGTGCCCAAGGCAGCGCTTTTAAACGCCATCAAGAAGCTCCACGTGGGAAAGGTGGGAGAGGATGGCTATGTGGAAATAGAGGATGATGTTGGAAGAAGAGCCGAAATGAATGAAGTCGTGGAGCAAACCTCAGAAATCATCACTTTTGCGGAATCAGGTGAGTGCTTAAATAACAAAACTGTAAAAGAGCTTTTTTGTTTTTCTTTTCTTTTCTGCCAGGGCTGCACTTAGCTTCTCTTCTTCCCCTCAACAATAATGTTTTCTGCCAGGTTATAGGAAGAGGCTTGTGGGGAGGCAGAAGGAAGAAGGGCATTGGGGTAGGGGGGAACTCAGAAGTAATTTGTTTTTTCTGCCTTAGTCTTGGCTGCAGATTGCACTTGCTAAACGCAGTGAGGCAGCTCCCTAACCAATCTCGAGCAGAAAGTGCTGCAGGCTGCACAGGGGTCCTTGTGAAGCCAGAGCACTTGCATTAAAGTCCTGCGTTGCAGGGCTGACAGTGAAAGAAAAAAGGGCTGAAATCTCTTGGAGAGGTTCTAAAGACAGCAAGGGAGCTGTGTGCTCTTTGAGGAAACCACCCTTTCATGTAAAAATTATAGTGGAGGTTACAGAATCAGATGAAGCAGCTTTAACTCGTAGGAGGGAGAGGGCAATTCTGCTTTCTAATTTAACACAGCATCCTCGGCAGTAAAGAGTTGCAGGGACTGTCAGATGACTTCCATAGAACTGGGCAAGTTGCTGTAGCTGATTCAATCTGTAATACAGACTCCTGCGTGCTAGGGAGGGTGCGGGGGAAAGGGTTCTGTCCCTAAGTCACTCCTGCCAAAAAAATGCAAACTTGATAGGGTTTATTTTGAACTATTTCACAGATAGTTTTCCCTGTTTTCCCTGATTCCTACCTAGGAAGAGTTCAGAGTATAGCTATTCACTAAGAGCTCCAACACAAATCTTCTGCCTGCAGGAAACAACTTGCAAGTTCTGCTTTAATGCCTTGCTCCTAAATGAACTCGTTTTAAGTCTATGTATATGCTAGTATATGTGTGCACACTTATACATGCATCGATCCCAACATTTTGCAATAGCTCTGCCACCTAACTCCAAGCAACTTTTTATGATGCTGTCTAGCAAAAGCATTTTTCCCTGTTGCCAAGACAGTTTTAAAAGAATGTCATTGTTTTGTTTGGTGCAGCATATGGTAGGCAAAGTATGCAAAGAAACTCCAAGCATTTTCTGTTTAAAAGTTTGCTGCAGCAGCAGTATAAACAACTAAGACAACACTCAGAGTTTCCAGTCCTGAAAACCTGTTGACTCAGAGGCTCTGTTTGCAGCAAAGCCATGCACAAGCAGTGTGCATGCTTCTCGGAGCAGACATTCCTGCCGCCTGTCCGGCTTCCAACTGTACAAGGAGCCCTTGCCTTTGGCGTCCTTGTCAGGGCACTTTTCCCTAGGAAAGCTCGGGCTTTCCCTCACTTTCCTCCCGTCCGCCTCCAAAGCAGACCGAAGATGTCAGTGCGAGGGATCGGTAGAAGGAGGGGTGGCTCGGCCATAGCTCAGGAAGGAGTTTCTAAAAGCAGTGAAATCTCTAGGCTGTCTACGGGTCGGATTCCCCACCTGGTTTTCAGCAGCTCGCCCTGAGCACAGCGAAACACATACGGCATGAGCAGTGGTTTCTCCTCACTGCGCGAGCCCCGGTCATTTGTAAACACGTTATTGTCTCTCCTGAGCTCTGGCACAAAGGAATTTGGAATTTGATATTCGCCTCCCCGCCGCGACACCCTCCGACGGCGGCTCCCCGAGCCATTGGCTCGCGGGGCCACGTGAGCGGGGCGCATCGCGCCGTTGCCCACGCGCTGGCCACTAGCCCCGCCGCCCCACGAGCGCGATTTACACGGTGGCATCTCCAGCCACACCAGCGTGCCAAGCCTTGCGCTATAGAGCTGGCCGTATCCTACCTGCTCAACCCCCGTTTTTGGGGAAAAACCTGGAAACCGAGTCCTAGGCGCCCTGGCTGGCCACGGGCACATGAACTCCGCTCTACTGCGAGCTGCTAAAATGCGTCTTTCATCTGTAGTTGTTGCATTCTGGCATCTAGCATCAACCCTCCACCGTGCCTGCCAGGTGCTGATGCTGTGTCAGTAAAAGTAAATTTTATCTGGGTCCCTTCCACGTGCACGCCAAGCGGGTGAAGTGTCAGCGTTAAGGCAGTATGACGAGGAAAACGAGGCAAAGGAAAGCCAAGTGACCGAGGCAAAGGCAAAACGAGGGGAAAAGGCAGGAATAGATGAGAGCTACGTGGATGGTCCCCACTGCCTGTGAGAACCGGGAGAAGTTTTAAGCACCAAGCAGGAGAATCAATGTGTTGCTCTCACACCGAGGTTAACGTTCTTCCTGCTCGTAATGTGAAACTCTCACCATCCAAAACGAGGGGGGATAGGAAATCGATGAAAATGGATGGAAACATCTCGCGTGGTATCAAATAAACATCTATGGAAAGAGAATTAGGAATTTAGGCTTTTTGTTCCTTTGGGCATGATTTGGCACAAGCCAGCCTTTCACCACATGCCTTTCAGGAGCCACATTTACTACTTGCTTGCATTAAAAAAAAACTGTATTTCCATCTTTCATCAGCCATATCCTCAGACATACAGTGAAAGGGAGCGAATGAACAAGCAGTGCCCTATGCGGGTGGCTCCGGCCTGAGAGTACTATTTTCTAAAATGGACTAAAAATCTTATGAGCATACGGACAACTGCAGGGGGAACTAAATGCAGTGGATTTGTGTGAGGCACAGGTGTAGTTATGTCAGGAAACCAGCAAAATAGTTGGCAGGTAGTTTCCACAGCTAACAAATCCAGGCAGACCTTTGCAAAACTAATGACCGCAAGTATTGGGCAAAAGTTTACAAATGCCCCCTACTGTCCTTTGGCACTCGTACAAGGAAAACACAAAAATGATTTTCTCCTCGCGTATCAAACCAAGATTACTAACCTCGATTAGTGCCAGAGCTCTGGGGCTCGCTTCAAGGTCTGCAAAAGGGCCTTTTCGGGAGAGGGGATCACACACGCTCTTGACGAGCAAATCCAGCAGGTTCCATAAGTGAGAGGATAGTCAACACTCATAAAATAGAGTTGGCTACTAACTCTTTCATTATTTTAAGCAGATAGCTTATTAGGCAGACCTGGGCCTTTGCCAAGCGAATTTGATCCTGGCAACTGAGCCGCCAATGAAATGGGTTGCTAACATCGGTCCCCGCGAGGGTGATGGGAGTTACCGGGAGGAAATGCTGAAATCCAAAAGCTTGTAATTAAGCGAACTGTCAGGAAATAATAATAAAAAAAAAAAAGGGCAAAAGAAAAGAAAGAAGGAGAGAGGAGCATGACAGCTATTTACACAGCTTCTTCCTTCCTGCATTGCTGCGTGCTGGACTCGTGCAGAACAGACTCGCTGTTCCACACCTCCTCTCCTGCGTGTGCATGCATGGGCCTTATCCCAGGAAAATCCCTGGTCCCCTAGGGCCAAGTCCAGGAGGAGGCAAACGGGGGGTCACCTCTGCCTCATTCCCAAGGATCCCTTCCCTTTCCCGAGGAAGCCGTGTGTGCTGGGAGGGGACGGCCACGAGAGGGCACGCGCCAAAGGCTTTTTGCTCCACGCAAGGCAGCATCCCTGCAAGCCCCCCCTTCCCTTACACCGAGTGGGATCCCGCATCCCACGGAGCTTTCTGCTCATCTGTCTGCAGCTCTCGCGCCTCCTTCCCTTCAGGTTGGATTAAAAGGTAGATTCCCCGGAGGGGAAAGCTGCAGGCAAAACAGGGCAGCGAAAGGGGGCAAAGATAAAGCTGACAAACGGCCGGGTGCTCCAGCTCGAGAGACATCAAAAATGATTTTTTTTTTTTTTACAAGATATTGAGAAATGTGACCATGAATCATCAGCTGAGCTGATTTTCTCACATCTTTTTTTAATGCAGTCTCCTTGGCTTTTAGCAAACAAGCCTTTTCTTTTTTTTTTTTTCCCCCTCGATTTTGTTTTTTTTTTTTCTTGCTCTGGCATACTTTATCAAAGATTCCAAGCTGAACAAATGAAAGCAAGTTACTTCCAGGAGAAGAAAGCCATTCTGCATTAATCTGTGTCTTTGTAGCAAAAATGTGAGGTGGGTTGGTCTGGGAAGAACTCGAGAAAGCCCGGGCGAATCTGAGAAGGTGGGAACCAGTTTCGAAAAAGATACCCGGGAGAGACACAGAAATACTCTGTGCATCCATCTCTGTGCACAGTCACGCTCTGCATGCGGATGCAGCCGGGTATAGAGGGATTTGCACCTGCCCAGATGTGTGTGTAGGTGCAGGTACCTCCATACGTAGGGTTATGCCAAGGCTTGCACACGTATGTGCAGATACACCTGTACCTGCAGTGCTGCAATGCTGAGAGATTCCTGCACATAAATAGGTGCAATAGCTGCCTCCTCGCGTGTGCAAGGCCCATTTTCACACGTGCGTGTCCCTTTCTGCATGCTGAGGAAATCTTAGGTCTCGACAGATCTGCATGTGTAGGAAAAGTCAGTCCTGCTGAATGCAACGGAGCTGCATAAAAGGTAGTTAAGGCTACGGGAAGCAACTGCAAGTTCTTGCTATTCAGTTCAGTGCGCTCAGGATTTGGGCCCTACTGCACAGAAATTAGACATTCCGGTGAAAGCGAGTGGCAGCTTCTGATCCACTTTCTGTTAGAATTTAAGAAATGCATTAGGAGTTTGCACAAAGAAATTACTTCCCTTTATGAAAAGCGAAGACCCGATATTACTTTAACCTTTAAATGCGTTTCTAGTGCAACTGACCCTAAACTTTCTTTGAGCTGTTTTAGATGTAAATGCAGAGGCAAGCAACAAAAAGCCAACCAGACAAACACCTTTTTTGTTTTTAAAATATTTAAAGCCACGTGGGGGAAGGGCTTTCAGTTTGGAAAGCACTCTAAGTTGTGGATGTAAAGTGCTTTCCTCTTGACAAAACACCAGCAGAGAGTCAAGGTTCACCCCAGCTGAATTATTTCACATTTTAAATGACCTTGCCAATGCCCCTTTGCTTTCATTTTCTAAGCCAAAAAAAAAAAAGTGTTTAAATAGGGTTGCTGATGCTTTTCTCCCCACTAATGTTTAGGAAGAACGTTTTTATTTTGCATTTTTTGTCTATTTTTCCTTGCATTGGAGATCCCTCTCTGCTTGCAGCAAAGGGGATAGGAGCATACAGATTTGGTGTTTGTTATTTGTGCTATAACCGCTCCTCCTCAGCAGTCACCCAGCCAGGCAGGCGAAACAAAACTAGGCAACTTAGATGACCAGTCACATACGAGGGGTAATGAATAGTCAGAATAACTCATTTGTCAGTGGCCCATAGGCTGAAATGCATTCACATAAATGGTCACTGCCCAGTCGCAGTAATAACACATTTGTAATAATCAGCCTGCCCAAGGGATAATTGCGAGACGATAAGAGTGCTAAATTCACTGAATAAATCCTGCACCGTGAACAATTCATCTAAACTCCCGTGGTCACTCATTAGTAAACATTTTGAGCAATTATCTTTCAATAACCACGCTCTTCTCTTCACTCTCTTTAGAGGAACCTTTCTAGTAACCTTTTTTTTTTTTTTATTCTGTCTCCTGGGGAACGGAAATGAGAAGCGAGGAGAGGATGCTTTTGAATGTAATTACAGATTGGCACACAGTACAAATTCCCCCAAATCTAAACATAGGCAGTAGTAAAGTTAGCAACTAAAAAAGGAAAAAAAAAAAAAAAAAAAGAGCTTGCTTTGTATGGAAAAACAGCTCACTTGCAGTATAACGTAAAAACAGCTCAAAATTAAGCAGCAGGGAAGAAGGGAAATTTAAAGTAACAGCACCTTCTTTGACGGGGAGCATTTTCTGTGCGGCATGTGCATGAAAAAAGATTTATCTATCCCAGCATGCTATACCAAGGAGAAAAATAAAAGGTCCAACCCAAGCAGGCCCAGGATAAATCCCGTCTCCGTTCCCAGCGGCTCTCCACCGCGCTCCCAAGCCGGGATGTTGGCACCACTGTTCGTACGAGCGTGGGCACGAGGAGGGCATCGCCGCTGTGGGTCTTTCCACGGGAGTCAGGCAGGAGGAGCAGGATGATCAGGAATGGAAAAAGACCCTCGCGGAGCTGCCGTGGCAGATGGAAAGTCAGGAGGGCGGGAGAAACGAGGTGTAATCCCGGCAGGGATGCCACGGCTAACTTGCAGCACGGCCTCCCTTTTTCTCCCAGGTAGATGAAAACGGTGGTTTTGTAAAGATTAGGACAAGGTCATTAATCCGGACCGATAACGAAAGACTGCTAAAGCCCTAAAGATCCTGCTCTCACGTGAATGTGCGCTCATATTAAGCCAGGCCCAGGGGTCTTAATTCAGTTTCAGCACAGGTCACACCGTGATTTCAAAATGAGTTTGTCTGAGCACAGTGGACTTATAAAGACGTCAGGATTCACACCATTCGTGCTGTATGATCGTAACGCACAAATTCTGAACGTGGAGAGAATTCAGAAAAGCTGCATTTTTTTTTTCCTAAAGTGAGAGCAATTGCAGCATTCCCACCCTTGCTCTATAAGGACCTGAGAAAGGGGCAGATTGTTGTAATTCGTATAAAACCTTTTGTGAATTACGCAAGTTTGAGGACTGAGTATTCTGTTTTGTGCAGAAATATTAGGCTCACGGAAGCTTCCTGCATCTTCATTCTTTAGCATCTGAATCAACCATTTGTGTGTGAAAATGTAGCTAACAACACACACGGAGGTTGCGGTGCTGGTGAGACACGTCTTGCACCAGCTCATGCAAACTCGGGAGCAGGGCAAGGAGAAAGCACCGCAAACGTATTCAGATACTCGCTTCAGGCTCCTGCAATATTTCTAGTAGCGAGAACGAACACAACTTTCACACATGCTGGAGCATATGAAAAACTAATTAGCAGCGCTCTCGAGGTCTTGTTTCTTTCATGTAGTATCTGTCAAAAAGAGCGGCTGCCCCGCTACACTTCTGGGCCGGTGCATAAGGCAATATGAATATTTAGTGCTAGAGGTATGTCACTTCACAACTATTTCCAGTTCCCACTAGGATGGGAATAACAGCATGTGGAATATCACGCATTAGCACTTAGCAGCCTTAGGCTGCTCTGCAGTCCGGGGCTGTCCAAGCTGTCCGAGGAGCCGGGCCACACAGCGTCCGCCCCCGCCGCGGAGGGGCAGCAGCCCTGGGCTGAGCACACAGCCCGGCCTGCGGTCCACGTGGGACAGCTGGGCCCGAAAAAGCTCTTTTTTCCCCAAAAACCTCCCTCGGGAAGGACAGCGAGCAGCAGAGGGCTGGAGGGAGAGTCCTGGTGCTCCTATCCGTGCCTTCGGGGATGGATGCTCTTCCCAGGCCACGGCAGCATTCCACATACCACAGCACCTCTCATCACACGGCCAGGCTCTTGAACCCGGCTGCCCTTGTGTTTGAGGGCCTTGCTGTGTAACTCCTCATGTCCCGTGTCCCCGGGAAGGAGGGAGATGGATGTGTCACCTACCTGCTGCTCTACTGCAGCCATAGTTCAGTTTCTAGCATGGAAACGCTGGTGCTAGCCTCAAGGGCTAAGCAGTTGCCGTGGAATCATTGCTCAATGGCTCTCAATGAAGCAGAAATAAGTATCTCCACAGTATGGATCAGCTTGCTCTGCCTCTTCTGTACCACTCTGTCCTCTTCGCAGCCCTACGGGTCCCCTTAGCTCCCTGAGAAACTCTCTCAGCCAGTGCTGCAGATGGGTATCGGCGAAGACGATGAGCAGCAGGGAACCATGTGTTTCCCTGCCCCGGTGACAGGCAAAGCCTACAATTTCACACTCTCACTTGGAGGGAAAAACAAAAACAAAACGCTGCCCCCTTGGCCACGCGATTCGGAAGCGTCTGCCCCTCTGACCTGGGAGCTGGGTGCCGGCAAGGAAAGCTGAACGTGTCCGTGCCAGGGCTCACAAGGAGGGAAGGCAACAGGTAGCTCCAGGGGAAACACGGCCTGCACACCCGCTTTAGATGCTGGGGATTCCTGAATCCTCAAGTGAATTCGGGAGCCGTGTTTCCTGTGACCTTAACCCTCTTCTGTGGGCGCTTGAGGAGCCGGGGGAGCCAGGAGAAGCTCAGATTTTGGGTAGCTCTTCCTTGAAGGTGCAAGCATGATAACACTGCTGCCACAAAAGTGATTTTTGTTTCAATATGCTTCTGTCTCTTCAGTCCTGATCTCTACTTGCCCCTGCAATGGTGCAAAATTCTGGTTCTCTGAGAAAGGAAATTACAGAAATTACTGTACAGGAAAAGAGATCAGCATCTATGGGCAGGCTCAATAACAGGATCTGTGACAAACTGGTAGCTATGAATATTTCTATCCAATTACAGTCAGATAGCTGTGCATTTCAAATCTGTGATCCAAGGCCATCCTGACCCCCATTTTGCGAAAAAAAGATGGCAACGGGATCTTTTCTTTTCTTTTCTTTTCTTTTCTTTTCTTTTCTTTTCTTTTCTTTTCTTTTCTTTTCTTTTCTTTTCTTT
>JAWLRI010000447.1:0-30302 GCA_034781795.1 Crypturellus tataupa | reverse complement strand
TTTCCTTTCCTTTCCTTTCCTTTCCTTTCCTTTCCTTTCCTTTCCTTTCCTTTCCTTTCCTTTCCTTTTTTTTTTTTAAGAAAAAAAAGTACCTCTCTCATAAACAGCATTAAAAACAGCTAATTCATTCTCTCTTAACTTCTTGCTCTAGTGATCAAATCACAGAACAGCCCTCATTATTCATTCCAGCTTCTGCCAGGGATATGAGCTCTGTATCAGAGAAACTCCCCCTCACCATCATAATCATCATCATGACATCTCAGCAAGTTGATACAATTATGCCAGAGAACCATCCCCATAATCACACGGTTCTTCTTTAGCTCATTCCTCAGTATGTTCACCATTACTATAATCACAGCGAGTACAGTGTGTTAAATTAAGAACAGGATCTACAGCTAAAATCTCACAGGATGAAGAGGCCGCCTGCTGAAATCCTGCAATTCTTTACAATATAATTCTGCAAACCTCTCAGAACTGAGGCCTATGTTTTAGGATTTCTTTGTTTGTGTAACAATTGACATTTATAACTCATTTTAAGACCCACATGAAGAATGGGGCTTTGCAGAGGGAGAAAGGACAAATCTTGCTCCCACATCATTCCCAAGGAATTGGTGGGACTGAAACTTGCTCCCCAGCTTTTGCTGTTAGGCACAGATCTGTATATGTATGATATATTCTCAAGGACTGTCTTCACAGAAGCATTTTTGCCTCTCAGCTAACAGTGATCACAAAGACAGCTCAGGCAAATGAACTCTTAGCACCTTCTAATACTTATTTGCCGTGAAACGCTTTACATAAATCAAAACAAAGGTATCATTGCTATAACCAAATGTTGCAGTTAAAATTCTGAAAAACAACAGGGAAACAAATAATCTCCTGAAGAGGGAATTTTTTTCCCAAAGGAAAGGTACACTTGGCAGAGAAACTGAGGAATGGGTGAAGGAGGGTTAGAACAGAAAAATCGGAAAGAAATTGAAATAGTCGAGCAGGAAACGTAGGGAACTTCATGCCTGCGGTGCCAAGCAGATCTCTTTAACAGAATGCAAGCAGACGTACTAACTAGTTCTCCCTGTCTATTTCCATTTACCAAATCAGGCACAGGCAAGAAAATGTTGCACTTTGAGATTTCCAAGGAAGGCAGCGAATTATCGGTGGTGGAACACGCTGAAGTGTGGCTCTTCCTGAAGGTCTCCAAGGCCAACCGGAGCAGGACAAAAGTGACCATCCGCCTGTTCCAGCAGCAGCGGCCGCCTAAGGGCAACCCTGAAGGAGCAGAAGAGATGGAGGATGGAGGGCTGAAAGGGGAAAGGGGCGAGACTCTGATTTCCGAGAAGGCGGTGGACACCCGCAAGAGCACTTGGCACATCTTCCCTGTCTCCAGCAGCGTGCAGCGTCTCCTGGACCAAGGCAAGAACTCCTTGGATGTGCGGATTGCCTGCGACCTCTGCCAAGAGACCGGCGCCAGCCTGGTGCTGCTGGGCAAGAAGAAGAGAAAGGAAGACGACGGAGAAGGGAAGGAGAAGGAAGCCGGAGAACTCACCGGGGAAGAGGAAAAGGAGCAATCGCACAGGCCCTTCCTGATGATGCTCGCGCGGCACGCCGAGGACCGCCAGCACCGGCGGCGGAGACGGGGCCTCGAGTGCGACGGCAAAGTCAACATCTGCTGCAAGAAGCAGTTCTTCGTCAGCTTCAAGGACATCGGGTGGAGTGACTGGATCATTGCGCCCACGGGTTATCACGCCAACTACTGCGAGGGAGAGTGCCCCAGCCACATAGCGGGCACGTCCGGCTCCTCGCTATCGTTCCACTCCACCGTCATCAACCATTACCGCATGCGGGGCCACAGCCCCTTCGCCAACCTCAAGTCGTGCTGCGTGCCCACCAAGCTGCGGCCCATGTCCATGCTGTACTACGACGACGGGCAGAACATCATTAAGAAGGACATACAGAACATGATCGTGGAGGAGTGCGGCTGCTCATAGACGCGCGGGCGCGCGCGGGACTCTTCCTTCTCCGCTACGCTGAGAAGCAAACGTTGTAAAAGCCCGAGAAAAGGAAAGACCTGACACGGCGTAACCTTTCTGAATGAAACAATCAACCGAAATAAAAGCAAAATCGAAAAAAAAAGGAGGGAGAAAAAGAGCGAAGGGAAAATAGAAAGCTGACCTGCGGAGGATCAGAAAAGACTAAAGGAAGAAAAAAGGAAGCTTCCCGACCAGGGCTTGAACGAGATGCATTTGAATGGCGGTATGGGTCGGGGATTTCCCCTTCCTTTCAGTGTGCTCCTTATCTTTCTAGGTGGTATATTAAACATGACTCGTAACAAGGGGCGTTACGTTCCCTCCCCTTGAACCCATCAGTTCAAGCCGTGGTAGCAGCTCATCTAACCTGCAGCAATTTGGACCAAGTCCAAACGGTCATTGAAATTCCTTAAAAAGCCATGTGTATGAACACTACATTCACTGGCACTTTCCCCCCACGATTTACCAAGGAACTGAGTATGTGTGTAGTGTCTGTGTGGATATATATGTGGCTATGTATAGGTATTTATATACATACCTCTATACACACACACACTACACACATCCATGTGCTTACTTATATTGGTAAAGGGACAATATTGTGCAGGTGTATACACCTTCATCTTCTGCACTACATTTACAAAAAAAAAAAAAAAAAGGAAAAAAAAAAAGAAAGAAAAATGAAGAAAAAAACAAAATAAAAAAATTAAAAGAATGAATGAAAGAATAAAAGTTACATTTTGTAAAGGTGCTTACAATGTTAGAACTATGCAACCTAGTTGGTTTGAAACTGTTTACCTGCGAGAGAAAGAAAAAAAAAAAACAGAAAGACTTTTTTTTAAATGGAAGTAACTTGTTTTAAAACAAAATTCTTCAGTGAGAGATACTTGAAAGGAACATGTTTGTCCAGTTACTGGAGCCAAACATTTCTATATTTTGTAAAAAAAATTTTTAATCGTTTACTATTTGCACTACAATGGTGTCTGACCTGTCTAATCCTTATTTAACAAACATTTGCAAGGGAGGGAGGTTGGGTGCGGGAGGGGTTGAGAGCTGCACTTATTGTGAGCTATACAAGAACTGCTACAGCACACAAAATAACTATTTTTATTATTATAATTATTATTATTATTTTGTACCTTAAAAAGAATAGACACATGCACCAAAGACATTTGTGTGAGCCTCTGAAAAGTCTGTTTGTGGTTGGTACCATTCACCTGTAATAAGTTAGGGTTGGAATTAAGGGTCAGTGGGTTGATTATGATCAGGCTGTCTGTTAACTAGGTAAATTCCCATACTGCCCTCAACAAAAAGAAGAAAAAAGCAATTGGAAGTTAATTTTGGATTTCCAAAAGCTCGGAAAAGCCCTGGGCTCTGGATCCAAGGTGTTGGATCCAGCGCCCAGCGAGGCACAAGCATTCTGCACGGACAAAACTAAGGCTCATCCCCGCCGCACAGCCCCTGCGCGCGGCCGGGAAACGGCTTTATACAAGGCATATACATATATATATATGTATATATTTCCATATGTATATATGTATGTATACACAAAGTATGAGCACTTCTGGTTTCACTTTAATGTTCTTTAGAAAAAAAAAGAAAAAAGAGAAAAAAAAAAGAGAGAATGTTTGTGTGCAAAGCACAGTATATAAAAAGATTGTTCGTCTGTCACTAACCTGCCTTGGGGGGGACGTGTTGTGTGTGCAAGAGAGACGGCCCGTGCAAAACTGCAAGCTGCTTTGTTTCCCAAATTTCCCATTGCTGTCTTATTTACGGGGTACGCTCAAGTGTCTTTGACGTATCTTTGGCTAGGGGGGCAGACGAGAGGAGTGAGTGAGACATTTTGGCCCTGTTTACAGCGAATTTTGATAACCCTGTGCCTGAAGCCTCAGGTTCGCGCTGGTTTGCAGGACTGAGCGCTTGTTGGGTGTCTTCTGGTGAGGGCTCTTCTCACCAGTTTGCTAAAAAAGACAAAAGCAACGACAAAAGCAACCCCTATAGCACAATTTCACCCAGTCGCACCGGCTGGGGATAGTGTATTTAGCACCTTTGTGGCAAGAACCATGGTTAAAAGAGTGTAATCGGGACCTCCGCTTGCGGCAGCCAAAGCTGCTTGTGTGCACGCGTGCCTGTGTGTATGTGTGTGTGCCCATATTTCTATGTATTAATAGAGATTTAAAAAGAAAAGGAAAAAAAAGAAAAAAAAAAGGAAAAAAAGTGCAGAAAAGAGAAAAATAGCCCTTTCCTCTGTTGAATAAATATCAACATACATGCTTATAGCTAAGTTTTCTATCTAATTTATTCCACAGTATTTAGATTGCATAGTACAGCTAATGGGTTATAACTTTATGTACTTTTTATACAATGCATTTTTTACAGACTTGTTTGCAGTTTGCAAAAAAAAGAAAAAAAAAGTAAAAAAAAAATGTAACAATTGGGTAAACACTAAATTTGTCACTAAAGCATTCTGTAAAATATCAAGGCTTTCTGATTTAAATTATTCGCAGAAGTTTGTTGGGGTTTTCGTATTTTCTTCCTGGGGAGGAGAGAGGGACGCCAAATGCTAGTAGGAAAAAGAATAAAAATGATAAAAATGATGCACAATTAATTTATTTTCATAACTCAAACAACCCAAGCTCCTGCCCCTGCTGCTGCACAGGGAACAAGTGGCAGGATTGCTGTTGATTTTGGGGGAAGCAGAGCCAGGCTGGTGATTTAGGGGCAGGGAAATTACCTATGACTTTAGTGGCAAGGATGGATGTGTGTCAGCACAAACTGTCCCCAAGCTGGACTAGTTGCAGACACTTGAAATCCCTGAGTGACAACAGCAAAACTCCCATAAGTGGCAAGTAGAGTGAGATGCGGCTCGCTGTTTTCCTGACCAAGAAAACTGAGCTTTTAGAAAGGAGTCGGGTCCTGATGCTAATTTAGATTGCAGCTTTTATGTAGTGAACAGGGACCAGCCCTGGAGAGCATGAAGCGAGCGGGAGACAATTCCCAAGTGAGGAAAGAGGAGGGGATTTTAGATGTGGTGAGTGGGTTACATGGTAGATACAGCAAAAACAAAAGGGAAGGTTTTCAAATCAGCCAGTAACCGTTCCTAAGCCCTGCTCTCCAGCTTTCATTTGTGTGTACACGGTTCTCAGATTTTAAAGGTTTCTCCCCTCAAATCTCTAGATTCAGTCATGGGGTTTTGATTTGTGGTCGGAGTTATTTAAAGCAGGGGGAAATGAAAAAGTTTATGATAAAATGAAATAAGAAATCAGGATGTTAATCAAGACTGACTGATTCCAGCGAAACACCCCACCCCTGATAATTTGGTTTAATTAAGTCTGCATGTATATAAAATAGCATTAGAAATTGTTACCATATTTGACCAGCTCTGCGAGGGCATGCAGCCTCAGAAATAACTTCTCCTTTCAGGTATTAGCGCACCCCTTTCCAAAAAGCCTTTAACTACTAACACATTCCTTTCCATATAACCCATTTCCTGTTTATAGTTAAATATATATTTTCAGTATATATTTGATGGTCACAATGTATTTGTTCCGTGCCTCCGCAACCTCCTTGCTTCACGGTTTGCTCGTCTTTCCCCCCTCCCCAGGTCAGACGCTCCCTGTACACGAGGCCTAAGGAACTGGCAGAAGTGCACACCGAGAAATTGCTTTGGGAGGGCTGAATGTATTCGTATTCGTGGGGTTTTCAGAAAGGAAATGCTTGCAGATGCTTACAATTACTCTGCAGTTACATGTCACAGCAGAGTACTGATCTAGGGTCCAAAACTGCAGAACTGAACGAACTGGGAGTTTTGTCACTGACTTCAATAGAAAGTCTCTTGCCGATCATTGCAAAATAGTACTCTGCTGTAAGTACCTGCTTGTTTTTTGTATTTAGTTGAGGTTCAAGCCATCAGGTTCATTTAACTGTAACGCCACAAGGCCAAGGAGAGGCTAGCAGCAATATCTCTGAATTAGGGAAGTTCAGGCATCTGTAAAGTCTGCGTGCAAAGTGTACATTTTCATGGACTGTAGTTACCCAAGTGGAATAGTGCCTTACTCTGTAAGCAATGCTGTTGATTTCGGAGCGTCTCCTTTCCTAAAGAGTCGGAACAAAGTGAGCAGAAGCTATTTCTGGAGTGTAGGTAGAAGAGATGCGGTGGCAATTATTAAGTAAAAGTTCCTTAAGTTAAACCTCATGTCAAAATTGTGCATCAGTATCAGAAGCAGATGCTAATCACTTCCCTTAAACTGAGAAGAACTTTACTCCCCATATGCTGTGGCTGCATCACATGCGGAGTAAAAAAGCTTGTCAGGATGAGTAAATAACGTAATTTGACCTTTTGTGAACAATTAGAAGCAACATTTTGATGGGTAGAAACAAACAACACTTCTGGGTTATATAGCTATTTATTTTTTGAGATGCAGTGAATTTGTATTAATTCTCTTTTTTTTTGTATTTAAATGCTTTCAAAAACAATACATTGACGATGGATTGAAGATATATATGTATATGTATAAATGCATATTATATATATATCTACAATATATATATACACACACAACAATATATATATGTATATACATATATATATATAAATTATGAAAGCCAAGATATTATGAAGCCTATTTTGTTTTTATCATTTTGTGTTTTATTGTTGATATTATTATTATTATTGTTATTATTATTATTTTGCATACTACATGCAGTGCTTTAACCAATGTCTGTTCGGCTAATGTAATTAAAGTTGTTAATTTATATGAGTACATTTCAACTATGTCAATGGTTTCTTAATATTTATTGTGTAGAAGGACTGGTATTTTTTTTATTTACATTATGTTTAAAGAGGTAACAGTTTGATATGTTCTCATTTGTTTATATTAGAAGTTATTTATTTTCACAGCATTCCGTCTGGTATTTTGATATTTGGAAGGCATGCTACCTATCCTTTGTACAGTTAGTGGGCAGTATTCAGCAGCTCCCGGTAGATTTTTTTTAGGCCCTTTTTGTTAAATAAAAGACCTGTTTGGGATTTTTATTTTAGATCTTTCTTATTGGTTTGCCAGGACCACTCAGCGCACTTATTGCCAGCTACTTTGCCTGCGTGACCAATCTATTCCTACTGTATTTACCCAGGACAGAGGACCAAAATCACCTCTGGTGTAAGTCCGGTGACTTCAGTGAAGTTATACCAGAGTTGCATTTGGCTCACAGCGAAAACCCTTGTGCAAATCAATGCAAAGAAAAGGCAGAAGGAAAGACGGAAAGGAAGAGAGTCTTTGCATTTGAGAGGGGATTTCGACGTGGTAAAAATGTTTGGGTCAGCTACTATTTTATTTTACTTTGTTCTTTTTTGTTATCTTGCTCTTTCTTATACAAGAACAGCAACAACACAAGTGAAATAAATAAAGGGAGTTTCAGCAAGCGTTGTGTAATCGTCCCTTAATACGGATTCCTGGTTGGGAAACACAGGGGAGCGGGGGGAACTCACAGAAAAATTGCCCTGTAGAGGAGAAACACTCAATCGCCTCTCAGGATCAACCTCACGATGCTCTTCTCTTTTTATGCCACTCTGTTAAAATTACATTCACATTCACAGCCCTGCACGTACTGGGCATCCCAAGTTGTTCATTCCTCCCGGTGAAATGCATCGAGTATAAAAGATAGAGTCGACTGCACGTCCTTTCTGCTGGCAGACTGTTAGACCCTCAGCTACCTTCACCGCAATTCCCTTAAATTACCAGGAATTAGATGCTCACGCAGATAGAAAGATAATTTGTACGAACAAGTCAAGACTGCGGGGCTGTCGGTTCACGTGCGCGCGGCCACAAGCTGGTTAGTTGTCATACGAGGTGATCAAAGAGGCCTATGCAGGCAGCTGATCCCCGATTTGGGCAAGAAATCATCTGAATACCCGTATTTGAAAGCAAAGGGTGCTTACAAGGGGTTTTTGCCAGTCGCCGCATTCCTCGGGTGATAAATGGGCTCCTGCTGCATTCCAGGCGAGGGAGAATCAGGCAACAGGAATTTTGAGGTTGGTCTTTAAATGGATTACTTGCCCGGCGCTCAGGCAGGGGCCACGGCGGCTATTAGCTCCCCTTTCAATACCGGGACTTTGAAAGCCTTTCTGCAAAGGCCGCACAAGTGATTTGCATTCCTCTTCCCGAGAGTAAGTTTGGGGCAAACCAGCGCAATCGTAGCTGGAGAAACCTTTGTCTCTACCAGCTCGGTAGCAACTAAAGACACGGCTGCGTATTTGCTTTCCTTCCTTTGTTAGGGCGACTATTATTATTGCCAAAACCAACTGGCCATGTGAAGTTGCGCTAGCAAAATAAAATTAGAAGGGCTATTTCATTCAAAATGATGGCTGATGAACCTGATGGAAATGAAATTTATACCTCAGGTGTACAGTGTCAAGTTCTCTTTCTCTGATGTCATTAAGTGTACTGGATAGGGCAATAATTTTTTTCATTAATATTCAAAAAGTCAATGATTTTTCATTTATTAAGCATAAACACTTCAACTCTGCACCAGGCAGCAGTGCAACAGTTATTTTATATGCCTGTTATTTTAATGCCTGGATCATCCGGTCTCTATTATATAAGAAATTGATTTTTGCCTGTGAACATATAGAAACATATATCTCTGGAGTTGGGGCCTCCAGAATTTCCTATAGCAGCAGACAAAAACACCATAGCAGCCTTATTCAAACAAGAAAAACATTCAGAGAAAAGTTGGCAGAGGACCCTAGCACAGGTCCCTGGAGGGGCTCGTGAGCAGGCTGCTCCTCCTCAGCTTAGGCAGGCTCAGGAATGCCGCTTATAGGCCTAAGCTTGAGCTTGACCAAGTCGGTGGGGTGTTACAGAGCTGGGTTAGCTTAACTGAAAATAAAATTAAGTCCTGTTTCTTGAGGAAGATTTCTGAATATGAAAGAGCAACAAGGAAGATGGTAGATGATGGGGGCACTTTTATAAACTCTGTTTGAAAGTGATCCAGACTGAGTGTCTTTGGAAATACAAAGATGGCCCAAAGGGTGGAGATAGAAAAATCTGCCTCTTCCAGAATGTAGTTTGCCAGGTCTTTCCACCTACAGAGGCCATTTGAGGGTCTAAATGATCCTAGAGCTGCAGCTATCCAGGTCAGGGACTCTGTTCTCCCCCCATCATGCTGTTCTCAGCACCCTCTTCCTTGGAGCAATGCAAGAAGATGTCACAACACCGAGTTTGAGCCCCAGACACTGACTCTTCGGGCCACTCTGGCTGTGCCCTGGGGCCACAACCCTACCTAAAACTCTGGCAGACAGATTGGTTAACAAGGGGCAAATCCAACTATTTCGATTTTCAGAAATCTCTAGCGCGTGACACAACCCTCCGAAGCAACGCAACCCTGCCCCAGCACTGGCAAGTTACCTTGGGATGAATCAGGTCCAAATTTGTCATGCTTTCCAATGCATACCTTTCCGTGCAGATCCTACTCCTTTCTCACGCTCGCAGTGGACAGCCTGGTCATTTGTACACAGCTGTTGTGGCGAAATTGGCTCCAGGCTGAGGCTTCGAGCTTTGCTTCTCCATTCGGATTTCCATAGCCTAAGAAAAACCCTCTCAGGCCCAGGAGCTTTATGCCACCCCCACACGTCTGGGCAGGAAGGAGCGGGATCAGATAAATAAGTTAATTATATCAAGAAATAAGAGAGATTCCCGATGGATAGGAACGCCAGGCCCAAGTAGGAAAAACCCAGGTTTAGGTCTGCCCAGCCGGGGTACCCGGAGCAACCACGCAGTCACCGGAGGCTTCAAGAACATCCAAGCAGTAAATATCCCAACGGGATGTAATGCAAGGACTAAATATTTCCTTGTCACCGGAGCAGCCAGGCAGGGAATCCACTCGGGAAGAAGCAAAGTATCGTGCAGAAGCTAGCTGGAAAATTTATTGTCAAAATATTATTCTGAAACAGTAACTACGTTGTACTTAAGTTCTGCTCGAGTGGCCATAAAAGCTCCAGCTATCCGTTCGCCTGTCTACCTCCCCTGCAGCTGTCTGATTTCAGAAGGTGACACTGCGACAACGCAAGAAAACGTCGGAAAAGTAGAGGGGACGGATGAAATATTAAAATGTTAAATAGTAAAAATATTAAAAAAAATAAAATAGTAAAATAATTCTGCAGCAGCTTGCAGACTATTTAAAGGTAGTGTATCAGATGCACAGAGTAGATGCGTATTTACCATAAAAAAGACCCCCCAAACCAATGTGTCTAACAAGCAGAATAAAGCCTTAGGTAAGAAAAATAGAAAAAAAAAACCAAAAACCCCAGCAAGTTAATTTTAAAACTATAATACAGAAGGTTAAAAATATCCGAGTACCTTGCAAAATCCATAACAACCGAAAACGAGTTGAAAGGTCAAATTACATAAACACAGGAAGAGCCCGTGTGGGTTTTGTAGATGGAAAACCTGCTTCAGAAACTGCCACATTCCTCTTGAAGGAATCGACGAGTATGTGGAAAGGAAAACCTATGGATATAGTCGGCTTGGATTTTCCAAGAGGAATAGACAGGGAACCCCATTAAAGTTTCCAAGCTGTCATGGGATACAGAAGGCAGCACTCACGTATTTAACTAGCAGGCAAAAAGGATGAAACGCATTGAGAGATGTTATCAGTGTGTGGCTCCGCGTTACAGCCTGTGCTATGAGCACAAAACATCAGAAAAGGGGATGAAAAGTCAGATTATAAAGTTTCCACACGATATTAAGTTAACCAAAATAGTAAACTGGCACTAAAACAGGCAGTTTTACAGCAGTGTCAGCTAAATGCTCGTCATCAGTAAGGAAAGCCAGTAGGACACCAGGAATTACTGGGTCGGATAAGGTTTGTCGTTTATTAGACCAGCTGATAGAGTGGAAAACGTTTAGCTGAGCCTTTTCCGTGCTCTCTCCGGAAGAACAACACGGAGGATCAGGTTAGGAGTGGACACTGAGCCCAGGTATGGAAAGGGAATTCCCTGAATACCACAAGACAAAAATAAGGTTCCTCTGCAGCAAATCAGGTATCTTTGTCCTTACGCAGCCAGATTTTTTTTTTTTTTAATATATATGTATATACATTTTTAAGATCCCTTCCTTTTAAATCACAGAACAGTGTAATCCTCCTGGCTGAGCAGCTGCAGCCTGTGATGATTATCTCCAAGCCTCCTTCAAAGGCAACGCAGGGTCTCCTTCCCGCGCAAGAACAGATCTCTATAGCTGTATATTCTATCTACAATGAAGGGAAAAGAGGGGGGAAGCAACAATGCAAATTAAAACATAGATGAGATTAAAAAAATTTAAAATAAGCCTTACAATATTCCCATATAAACAAAATTCTGATTTTTTTTTTTTACTGGGGGAAAAAAAAGAGAACAGAGGCTGAAAAGGAGAAATGGATGTGACTTCAAAGACAGGAACACACCAGTGGGTAATAAATATTTATAAAATAAGACATGCTCAGTCTGCCGCATGCCCTTTTTACAAAATGATACATGGATGACTAAAGTGTGATAAGGAAATGCAGAGTAAAGTAACACAGAACTTAAATTTAGACACATGTAGATTTTTCCAAAAGCTGCATTTTCAAGTATATTAAAAAAAAAATAAAAGGAGGGAGAAGAAAGATGAAGAGATTTTTTTTTCAAACCAAACACAACTGTTTCACATCTTCATTTTTTCTTTGTTTCTTCCCTTTTTTTAATTTCCCTCAACTTCCAGCCTTTGTTCCTTTGTCTTATAACACGTTGTTATTCTCAATATGACAAAAGTTGTACTTTTTCTGCCAAATTGTTTGATACATTTTATAAAAGAAAATGAAAGACAGACCTTTGACTGCAAGGAGAAGTGGAAGTTTGCTCGGTGCCATAATGCATCCACCATTCCCAGTTAACCCCTTCGGCGGCTGCCTGGGAAAGGGATTTCCTGCCAGCGCAGGAGCAGATTTGTCACCCTTGCAAAAGATGAGTGTTTGTTGCTCCTCTCTATTCAACACAAAGTCCAAATTGCATTTTATTCTGCAGTGTGTGTGTCCTCCTTGCATAACTTTGCTCAGACCTGTAACTTGCTCATGCGATGCAAAGAGCCCGGCAGCGTCACCCAGGGCACGATCTGCAGCAAACAGGGTAGCAAAAGCAGACATAGAGCATAAGATAACCAACCCCAGCTGCAGAATCGGGTGATGGGGTGCAACAGATCAAACCCCAACACCCCGCGCGTTGTACAGGGCTCGGTGGTAGGAAAGACAGCTCTTTAACTTGCAAAATGAGCACTTCTGCAACAGCAGCAATCGGCAGACAAATATAGAAGCCGGGAATGTCATTTTTACGCTCGCTTTTCAAAGTAATACTACACTTTCAAGAACAGCAGAACATAATGACAGTTTTAGAGAGAAGAAGAACAGATTTGATTTTAAAGACCAGGTATAGGAGAAATGAGTCACACCTGATTTTGGTGGCACCAGAGGAGATTTGGCGTAATTGCATTAGGATCCTTTTTGATATAGGCATTTATAACTGAAATCCGGATCCAGCAAACCACAGGATAAAAAAAACAGAAGTATCTTTCACTGGGGAAGACTCGGAGAGCGCAGGAAGGGGGCTGGCTATGTGATTACACGATTTTGTTACTGCTCAGTGACCTAAAGTCTGTGTAACCGTGCAGCTGAGGGTATTGGGCCCACAGCAGAGCCCTTTCGGATAGAAGAGGTAGGGGAAGAAGGTTTATTGCCTTAAAGCAATTTCCAGAGTGTGTTGTGTCTCCAAAGGACGTGCTAAAAGCCCCTGGAAAGCAGGCCTAGCGAGCAGGGTCAGGCTGAAGCACCTCAACTCTTGCTCTGAGTCTTGTAAACCATGTACGCTGAGTGAGAAGATAAATGAGCACGGGCACAGCTCTCCCCGGAACATCTCTGGTCTCTGGATCCGAGCCCAGGTGCCTTCAGCCAGCAGAGGAGAGAGGTCCTGGAATTCAGCTCTGTCGGTGCAAGAAATTCCCTACTTGGGGGTTGCTGAGAGGCTGTTCAGGGTGATACTGAAGACAGCCCTTTGGCTGGAGGAACACTTAATGCTGAACCTGGCCTCACTTGTCTGTACGAGCGTGAGAGGGAAGAGGCAGGACCCAGGGAGGAAATATCTGGGTCAAGCAAGCAGAGCAAGGAAGATGTGGATGATCAACATAACAATTCTGAACCGGATTATTTGGTTAGACGCAAAATTATACGGGAAGCCCCATGCTTTGTCTTCTCAGACAAGTGTCTGTTGTTTCTTTCAAAGAAAGCCTTTCCCCCTCCTAGGGCAGATTTTGGAAAGTAAAGGATTTGGTGCTCTACTGGTCTAGGCAAATCTGGAAGGACATAGAACCAAAGTATGGATTGTCATTAAAATAGGGAATAGATATTCCCAGATAAGCAGATCTAAGCAGATACATACCTGTTCCCTATCTCTTGGACACAGCCTATCCCATCCTTTAGGCCAAGCTTCTATTTCAGAAGCATGATTAACTAAGCTGAAATATAGAAGAGAATTAATTAAAAAGTGAAGGCTCAGTAAAACCATTGCATAGCATAACAAGTTCACTGTCATTTCTTACAATTGGGCCTGCTCTGCAGAATTTGCTGAGTTTTGGAACACTTTTCTATGAGTTAGCATAAGAGAAGAAATGCCAGAGACTGTAGCCACACACACCCCACTCTTTGCTATATGCTGCACGGCCATTCCAAAAAGGAAAATAAAGATGCCCCGTCTCCTCCTATTTGCTTGCACTGCTCCCATTTCAGGTACCACATGACCTTTCAAAACTGGGCAAGAAAAACCTGTCTGTCGCGATCAGGAATCATTTCCTCCATCACATTTATTTAAGTTCCTACAGTTTAAAGAAGGAAAAATGCTGCTTTCCAGTCTGTATACATACATTCTGCTTGGTATCTCCAAGCCTATTTTAAACCACGTCCATCAAAATGTATAGCATCCTTTGCCAGTGAACTTTCTCTCCACAGAAGCTGATCCTTAGGGCTAACATTTTCCTTTAATCTGTCTGCAATGCAGTGATGGTCTAAAAGGATCTAGGATGATGGCAGGAATGCAGCAAGCTCACTGAGTGACATCTCTTTGGGGGGTTAGTTTTAAACTAATGACAAAGAAGAGCATGCAAAAAAAGACCATTCCCATAGAGTTTGGGTGAGGAATACCCAGGAAATTGATCACAATCAACCACAATCCAATATATTTTAATTACTTTTAAATGACAACTGTTTTCGCCCTTCTAGTCATGTCACACCATCAGGGATAGTGTCATGTAGAAGCTTGGGATCATTTTTTGCTTGAGTAGGTGCACTTGACCAGCTGAGGCTCTTGGAAATTACATGGTATTTGCTGTTCTACATTCACTATATTCTGCTCATCCAACATCTCAGCTACGTGATATGCTATTCACTTTTTGACCTAAATTATTATGCAACCTTACTTTGTGCTATTTAAAAGTTGCCTCATTTCACCTTAAATACCACTAACCATTGACAGCTGACGTGATTGCTAACATGGTTCGTACTCGGTTTCTGGAGTCTCTTCAGGTAACAGCCCGTATAAATGTAAGATTTTATCATACTGACAAAAACCTTTGTGCCTGGAATCAGTCTCACCAGCTCGTCCGGACATCTGAAACAATCGCACTTCTCAGGAGACAACTAGTGAGCAAACAGTGTTTAAAACAAGCGCAAAAATATTTTTTTCAGGACTGACTAACCTAAGGATTTACAAATGTTACTTACCAGAGATCTAAAGGAAGAGTTTTGGATACTCTGATGCAGAGATTTAACAGAAAGTGATGAAAAGTTTATGTTTAATAGTACAGTATTCCTAATTGCACCAGAGACTCCAACCATGCACCTTATTATGGCCAAAGGGGACGCTCTCTACGAGGCATTCCAAGCCCATGGATGCAGCGGGATGAACCCCGCTCTCCTGATAGTGCCTTTTTCTTATGAATCTCGTCCAAGTTGGGTTCTCGCTGCCGGCTAAGAGAGATCCCCGGCACTTTCCACCAAAGTAGGGCTATTAACCTCGCTGACCTGACCATATTCACTGTTCATTAAGCGCTGTGCGGCGAAGGGCTCGTTTCGCACTGACTCGGGAGGAGGAGTGCCACCCACTGAATCCGAAACATCACACTGAGCAGCAGCCTGCGTATATATGTGCACAGACATATGTGTGTTTACAGTATATATACACAGTGTGTGTTGAACAGAAACCAAGGAGCCATCTGACATGGTGGTTATACATTCACCGCGGCTTAGATTAATGTTTTACCTCTCTCGCTGGCAAAACTGCCAAGATGCTACGCGATGACGTTTGCTTGGGCTGGGTATGTTGTAAATCACGTGCATGGTTTTCCCCGATGCTTATAGTTGGAGCACCCAAGGAGAATTACCTAAACCATTACGGTGACCTTAAACTAGCGGATTTATACCAGCAGAAAGCTGAAACAGGGAACCACGGCCCGCATTTATTTCTCCCTTTGCACTGTTTCCTCTCTACGCTGTGGCTGCTAACAATAACTTTCCTGTTTGATATGTTGTTCTTTCTGCCAGCTGCCACCTTAAATTAGGTTCTCTTGTGTTGCCTGGTAGTAAGGATCTTTGGGTTCACGTTAGGAGATGCATTTAACACACTTCAGATCCTCAGGCATAAGCAGCTGTGACGTGCAGGCAATTCCGAACATCCACAGCTATCACCACCAATTACCCCCTTTATTAGTCCAACCTCGTGGCGGATACCCAGGGAGAATTTCACTGTCAGTCTCAGCATTTCACGGCTTCCTGTGTTTCAGGAACATATATATTCATATAAACATACATATATATATAGCGCGTGTTTCACATTTCACTTGTTTGCTGCGCTCCTGAACACCAGCCTCTTAATTTTAGCTGTTTTGGTAATAAGGTATAAATCACTGCTTTATGGCTGCTTACCATTTTTCTGCTAACAGCTGTCACACGGCATTAGGCTCCGTTATACCCGCTGAAGAAGGAGGGAGAGGTGGAGCAAATTTATTATGCTGTTGGGCTGATAGGCCTATTCGTCTTTCAACACCGAGAGTACAATAAGCCCTACTAACCCAAACTAACAGCGCTCCAGGAAAATGTTAAGAATGTAGATTATACACAAATCAGGAAACTCCGATACTGTGCATTCAGACGGGGTAATCTGCTCCTTGATAACGGGGCTGGTGTATTTTAGTCATCCATTACCCTTAGGATGTTTTTGTAAAAAAATCGGCTTCCCGGCCCAGTGGAAATCTGCACCGAACAATGGAATTGTTGAGCTCGCGGTTGTGTTTACACAGCCTAGACACGCTCAGGACTTGTCTTCACTGTGGGGTGATGCAGAGGTGCCACAATCAGGGGATTTCATGGGGCCATAGCCCTGAATCCCACCTTCAGCGAGCAGGTGAGCGCCCGCATAGAGTAACCCCGGGAGTCCCCAAAGTGATGGCCAAAGCAACGCTCTCCCCTTGCCCAAAGAGCCAGGCCCCGTGCCCGTACGTCAAAGCAAGGTTAATAATGTGCAAATTGTAATTGCAAAGGTTGTAAATTGAAATTCAAAGGTTCTAGCAGCGACCTGTGTAACCAGAGCCCCCGTTGGCCATGCCTGCACTCTGTGTGTCATCATATGGCGCTGACTGAAACACCCAAATCCTCTCCTGGCAGGTCCTGAACTCTGTGCAGAATCTGGGATGGTCTCCCGAGGAACAAATTCCTGCTTGGCTGCTTTTCAGAAAGTGTTAAGTGTCCCCGTCTTTTCTATAATAAACTAAAACTTTAAAAGATTCACATAAAAATCTGAATTACACGAGCAAAACTGATCAAAAAAAATCATACAAAAATGCATACTGGCCTGAGTTTGAAGTGTTCCCAAAGAATGGATGAATCGGGACTTTGGTAGATCTTTTTTTTTTTTTTTTTCCAATTTGAATATCAGCAGTAGTGCACCCTAATAAGGCCCTTTTATTTACAGGGGGTGTTGAGAGAGAGATGCAACTCTTTTAGTCCTTTGCTAGTTCAAGGACTAAATAAAATACAAATTCACTGGTATATGAAGTCATATTTTGCACCCTGAAATTTTACCATATTTGTTGTAGAGGAAACCCATGGATTTGGGTCAACCAGGAAATGTCTGTTTTGAAATCCACGATGCACCAAAGCGCAGACTCGGTGTTTTTAACCTGTTATCTGCTGTCCACAGGTAGCCAAGATTTTACTGCAAAGCATCAGGCTTTGGATATCATTTAAGCACAACCAGCAATAAAAAAGGGTCAATACTGTGTCACAAAAAAAATTTTGAACTCTCTCAAAGGGCTCTGTGGCACATGGACCTCCTGCAAAATTTAAATCCTTTGCTAAGATTCAAAACAGCAATGGACACTGCTCTGTCTGGTCAGCTTTGCTGGCTGCAGCGAGCAATAAACGAGACCATATTTTTCATTTTCTTCATCTTTAAAATTAAGCTCATGTGAGCTTTTTTTTTCCATAGCAGTGTACGTGCTCAGAAAATTCGCAGTTACAGCTTGCCCCTAAACAGGGGTGTTATTCCTCCCTCCTTCGGTGCCCCCAACACAATTTCTAGGCACATTTTGTTTCGAAGAGGTTAACTATTGCTGAACCTTATGAAATGTTTAGAGTGTTAATGGTCCCTGCTCAACTCTGCATGGCTTTGAAATAGCCTAGCTTATGCATCTGTTTATTTGAACTCCGATTAGCTAATGCAGTTGTTTATTTTTCCTTAACTAGCGGACTAAAACACTTATTCTATATAGTTTTAATCATTAATTCCTACGAAGTGCATTTTTTCAGCATAAGGACTTGGAAAAAGTTGTTCACTTTGAGTGGGAAGAGTAAGATGATTTTATCCACATTTGGGTCTTATTGTTTTGAAAGCGGAAGAGGAATGACAGAATGTTGAGACAATTACATATGTGCAAAATTATTTGTTTATTTGATTTTTTTAACATAGAGAGATGCATGAATTTATTCAAATTTTGTTTGAATAAAAGTTTCCCTTAACACTGTACTCTATATATTTTAATTTGGTTAAATGCCTAGATGCTTTGGATAAAGCCAAAAATAAATATGCTACATATATACATAGATTTGTAGTTAACTATTTTTTAGTTTTCACAGTCCTCTGTAAAGAATCATCACAAGTATCAAAAAGAGGACTCTTATTCCCCTATCTAAGACAATATTTATTAGAGCAGAAAAAAAAAAGTCTTGAGTCCAAACAAAGACAAATGTCAAGAAAGTTCAACCCCAAACCTTTTTGCCATAGGGGTGTCTTTAGAAATTTACCTATATTCAGTTTTAACGGATGCTAAAAAGCCTAACTGAAATGTCTGCTGGCCTGAAATGACATTTCTTTCAAATTTGTGTGTTTGTTGCCGTTTGGCAGGAAAACTGACAAATTTTCATTCTGGGTGGACCAAAAGAAATGTTTTTATTGTTGTTGATTTTTCGGTTTGGCCAGCACACAAGCACAAATAAATAAATTCTTCGCACAGCTCTAGTCTTCGGATTAGCAAGAACCAACTCGGGTAGCACAGCTCTCCTTTCGGTTCTACTCACGTAACCCCCAAGTTGCTGTATTTATTTTGATAGGGTAGCTGCACGCATACACAGGAGAACAAATATCAGCAAGATTTTCCTGTCAAAACCAGGAAATAAGGAGGGGTGCGGGCTGGAAAGAAAAGGCAAGAAGAGAAAAGCAAACTGATGGAATAGAACAGGCTGTTGCTCTGGAGCAGCGGATGCAAAGCTGACCCGAGGCTCCGCAGCAGCGTCTTCAGAGCCAGCGACTGACGGGCCATCCTGCATCTGCACAGGGAGATTTTCTCGCATGTATTAAATGCGAGATTTTCTTGCATTTGCAAGAAAATGTGTGTGCAATGTGAGCGTATGTGCAAGGATGTCTGTGTGTGCGGCGTACACTGTGCTTAAATTCCTATTTACAGAAGGGTGATTTACCCTGCAGTAGCAATGAATCACGTACTTCATACCGTGTCAGTACCAGAGCCATAAATGAGCCAGGACCACATGAAACGCAGGCCAATGGTATCATCACCAGCAACAGCTTTGGCCCTTTGGGGCTGTTGATCCAGTAAACATTGAGAAGATGTATGTTACAGCACAAATTTCTCTTTCATTCTATTAATTCCTCCTTTTTGTCCTTCTCTTCCTGCTTTCCTCCTTTCTCCAGCTCACCTTCTCCTTGCCCTGAAGGAGACAACTCTTGCTTTATCAAATTAGGGGAACAGTATCAATATACTCACATTACAATAGTTTTATATATCTATTTCATCTAATACTTCTGTCATCTTCACTTGTACAAAGGGAGCTTGCCTTTTTTTTTTTTCAACAGGGAATAAGGAAGCAAAGAAGGCTTGGAAATGCCCAAACACAGAAGAATTAAAAATAACACATGTATATTGTATTATAATACACATACTCGTGCATACTTTGTGTATCAAAACACAGCAAAGATGCACTGATAGGATTAGGGGTAATACACCGCTGTGCCTGCCTAGCCTGAGGAAAGTCAATGTAAAGGCTTATCTTCATTCCTGGCTCCCTATCTAGTCCAGGTAAAAAACCTCTCACCTATGGATCCACCACAGTCATGAGTTACGGCTCTTCTCGCTCCCATCATCATTTCATGAAGAGGGGAATCAAAAATTCCTCAGTCCTTAGAAGTTTTGGGTGCTACAGCCAGAGAAGACAAGGTGAGGAAGCTTGCTTAAACCTCACTTTTGCTAATGGGAAATTTGGATAAACTAGAAAAAACAGAGTTCTGTAAATACAGGTATGCACAAATACTTCTACCATGGATCTTTATTTTTCATTTATTTTTTAATACTATGCTACAGATATACCCCTTTTCTTCTAAAAAGCAGAATTTAATAAATAGAAATGAGATATGGTGAGAAATATAGAATTACTGCTCAATTCTATGTGCAGGTACTAGAGGCTGAAGTGGAAAATTATTGATGCAGAGAAAAGCTGGACAGGTTGTTGTCTGCAGGTGAGCACAGGTTTGGAGATAAGCAGTGAAGCAACTCACCGTCTGCAGAATCAGCACAGGGAGGGGAAAGAACTGTCTCTCTGCATATCAGATCTTGGTGGTTACCGCAATCCCTTTTCAGTAAATAAGATTTAGATCTGTCTAGAACGCTACGAGAAATCAAGAGGAGGTAAGACCTCCATTCTGATCTTGATCTTGATCTTGCGTCTTGAGACGTGTCCATTTCACGATGTTTTTCACTCAGTGCTATTTCTCTCCAAACCTACTGCCCCTTCTCCATCCTTGGAAGAGCAGAAGTCGACCAAGAAGGACACTTGTTTACAGCCCTGTCTGCCTGTTGGGCTTGTGCTGGATGAAATCGCAGCTCATCAAGGCAGCTGCCACCACCCTGATCGGGGAGCGATGCTTCCCTCATAGCACAGGAGACCTCAACAGGAAAACCATTTGGGTAGTTCCCAAAGTGAACTGCCCCCAGGGGCAGTTAGGCTCGTACCATAAAAGCAAAAGCTCTTTCTATGAGCCTGCGATGAAAAATAAAACCGGGAGTAAGTTGCTGAGACTGTTTTCGAGAAGGTTGCTCCAATAAGGTCCAACGGAACTTGGAGTTCCATTTCGGGAACAACGCAGATTGCTGGTGATTAACTGTAATGTGTTTTTAGAAACTTTGGGATGTTTCAGGTGGCTTCAAATAATGCTGGAGCTTTAAGCAACAAATGCTTGGATGAGCTCAAACATTCCGGGTTTTCCTGTGCTTAATATGTTGCATTGCTATGTTGATATGTAATGTCACAGATGGTAATATTAGTCATGAAAGAACAAAGAAGCCAAATTTAGGTGATGGTGCAGGGAGAGGGAAAGGAGAGAAAGGAAAGGGAGAAAGTAGAGACTATCTATGGCAAACAAATTTTTTTTTAAGCTTTTTTTCATATGCATTGAACACCTCCTAACAATTTATGTGTTGGCAAAAGCATCTATAGGAGTCTGTAAATCTTTAATCTGGCTGGTGTCCACCTCAAGTAGAGCAAGTAGAATGGTGAAAATACTTGGGAATGAGTAGATCAACTGAATTTAACAATGGGCAACCATCCCACAAATTCTCATGAAAACCATGGTGGCTTCCTCCCTTTTTTTTTAATTAACTGCGCAGCCCTTCTCTGACAGGGGGATTTAGAACATTTGTCTCCATCTTCTTTACACCTTTCAAATGTCTTTTTAACCATTTGCATTCAGTCCATTTCACCTGTTCATAAAGAGGTCAAGGGAAAGCATTTAAAGGCATCAAAATAATTCAGGTGAAATGAATGAAAAGAACATGACAGTGACTGAAGGTGCTACTTTACAAACAAATTGTACTGCCCATGAAACTATATATGTTTTGTGGAGTCGTGGAGGAGCTTCATCCACTTTAGCAAACGATCTGATCACTGGTGTTTCTGCTTGCTAAGTCATCTCATTTCTATGAACAGGGGAAATGGAGGTGATGTTAAACAAGGTAGCACAAGTCCATAATAGAAAGTCACCTTTTGAACAATTTCTAAAGCTGAATCATCATTCCTCTTGAAATAAAGAATGGAAGAACTATAGTGAAGAAACTGCCCTTCTCATCTCTGAGTCACCTAAGTGAAGATGGTGAGAAAGATAGCAATTAGGCCAAAGAGCTATGAACTGATACAATTGGGAAACCTTGTAAAAGGAATTCACCGCTTGACATAAAATGAAAGTTCAAAAGAGAAGAGAAAGATATTTTACTTCTGGTAAATGCAATGCTCTGTCCATAAGTTCTACTCAGAAACAGATGTCCCACTTTCCTTTTGCACCTTGTAGAGGTTGGAGTGCATATGATGACAATCTAAAAGAATTTGAAGGTTGAACTATCAAGAATGAAGGACATTAGAGGGTGGGTTGCAGGTGTGAGGAGGGGTATATGAATGATCAAACTCATTTTTATGCTAAGCATCAGGGAAATTTCCCATCATTGACTATTACTACGCTATGCAAGAGGCCCTCAAGTAAAGAGATAGACCTTAGATGGAAAATATAAGAGTATACTTTCGCAGGCAAGAAAAAGCTTAATTTAGTGAGTCTCTTCCATCTCTGTGATCCCATAACTTGAGGTTGTTCCAACATGCAAGGTAAAAGGAAAGATATATTGAACTTCTGCATCTCTTTTACAGCATTTGACTTATCTTGGCATACACAGGCATACATAGTGAAGCTATTTTGTTTTAAAGATTTTACTATTTGGAAGGAGATTCAATTGTTCTCTGGAGAATGGACAAATATAGTGAAAGCAGAAATAATTGCAAGAGTTATCCTCTGTCTTTAATGCCATTTATTTTATAAACCAGATTTGAGTCTTGTCTGAATTGCCTGGATTCCCTTGAGAAAGAAACAACAAACTAAGTTTGACTGCATATCATGGGTTTGTAATCTTTCTTACATTTGCCATGTGCCACTCATAAATTCTGCATTGCAATGTTTCTGTTTTTACACAATATACAAAATAGAGGGTCTAACTTCCATTTACCGGTCTAGTTTATCTTGTGATTAAGGGACGCATGACCTAAAGGCACATCTCTGCTACTGTAAGAACCTGAGGTTACACAGAAAGGGGGGCCCATTCAAAAATTTATAATTTTTTTCAAAGTGCAGAGTGAGTTACACTTTTGCCAAGACCCAGCATTTTTTTTTTTATTAGCAGTTAGCAAAGACATATTTTCCAATAAATAATAAATAAATAAGTGTATAAGTAATCATAGGAGGCTGACCTGGCAGCAATGCAGACACTACCAGGAGAAAGCAGAGGATTATAATGACTGTTTCTGAGTGATCTGGAGTGACATAAAAAAGATCTTAGCCTCGCCACAAAGAATAGCAAGAATGCATCTCTGCCAACCAAAGTATTTCAATTAAAGAACAAAATATACAAACCCATTCCAAGTCTATGGAAGCATGGCACAAAATTCGATCTCTCAGACATTGCCATCAGAGCATTATCTGCCTCCTAAAGTTCCCTCTAGTTGATATAATCTGCACAGTAGAATCCCAGGTCATGAATCATATTAACTGTACTTCAGGAACAGGAGGGAAAAACACAAAGAATTACTTCTACTACTGAAGAAACTTCAAACCCTGGGGGTTTTATTTCTATTCAGGATCATATTTGTTTCCATTGAACATTAATACTTGTGAATCTTATTACTTACTTAGAAGATCAAAAAGCTAAAATTTATCTGGATAAACATTTCAGTTCTTCTTCAGACTATGGTGCTTAGATGAATTGCATTCTCATACATCTTCAAGGGTCAAAAAGAGTTTCTTTATGTGGATAAATAACCAAAGTAGTTTATATGAAAATCTATGGGAAAAAAGGAAAATATGAAAACAAGAAAATATAAAAGTATGTGAAAAAATTGTACAAAAATAGTCTTGATCTTCTTGAGGACCTGCCAATTTATGAGATGTGGCTTTCCCAAAGCCCGTGATGTTACAGAAGAATGAACTTTGATACTGTTTTATCAAAGTGTAAAAGACTGAGCTTGGGTATTTGGACAAAGTCAAGAAATATTTATTCTGTAGGTGAAAAAATCATTGTTACAATAGGTATGAAGATTAGCTGCACGAATTAAAAATACAAGGCAAGGTCTTGTTAAAGAAAGCATTTTTAGAGCATATGAAATATAGTACGTTCCACTCTGGGTAGTAAGGAAGGTTAAAGGTTGTGTTTTGTGACATGGCAGGATACAATACACACAGACAGTGTCCTGAAGTCATCAGCTTTAATGTTGCAAGTCATAGATAATTTCCTTTTCCTGAACATGGTAAGAGAATTGTACTGCAGGGACTTGACCCTCCTATTCAAACATTCCTGTTCATTCATGGTGAATTCATCTCAGTGCTTTGATTTCACCAATACAATGCATTAGATAAACAATGACTAGAAAAATAAGCTTCTACTCCTTGATTTTTTCTTTTGGGATCCATAAAGGAATAACTTAAACCTTTCTGGTCCTGGAGGGAATAGGAGTTGCATTATCTTTTTGGCATCTCTTCATTCACCTGGCCTGAGGTGCACAGCCCCAAACACAGCATTGCTGCTAGATTTTGTTCCTACATTAGCATCACCCTGAAGGGCAAAGGAATGTATGGACTATGAACTCATAGAACAAGAAACTTGCCCAACCTTGTTTATCAAACAATCCAAACTCACGTCTGAGGGCACAACAGGCAGACAGGTTGCATGACAGCTCTTGTTAACTACTCGGATAGCCAAAGAAGTCAGTGACCAGCCCACAAAGCTGTGCAAGAAAGCTCTCTCTGCATGCAATTCTTCAGTGTAAGCCCTGGTGTTTACCTTCTGTCGTGGCAGACAGTAGACACTGAGATGGGACGTTTTCTCCAAAGAGAGCAGGACTCTTCCTTTCATCCATAAGGCTGATCATGGGGGTCTGATTTGCTACAGAAACTCTGTTGGATACTGAAGGTGTCTGATGAGGGACTCAATCTCTACGTGGGCAGTACCCCTTAATGAAATATTAGTTAATTAATATTAAATATTAATAATTATCAGATATTAATGAATCATTGCATATGAGCAGTCAGTGAACTACCCTCTCCTTCTGATACCAAAACCACTGTGCCGAAGGAGCTCCTTGCAGCCAATATTCCTTCCTAATCAGGGCTTCTGTGCATCTGCCCAACTAAAGTGAATAGAGAAGGAGGGGGATAAACTATTGCAACTAACTACAGTAGTACACTAGGACCCATAACTTGGATACAAGGCGATAGCAGTTTGGAATAACTATCGTACAGAAGCACATAAACAAGACGTTTCTCAACTTTCAAGTGTGTCAGGAAAACCCTGCTGTTCCTTCCTATGGAGAAAAAACAGCCACAGACATCTAAGCTTAGCTCCATAGTTTCAATATGTTCTAGCCCTCTACGGTTCTTTTTTTTTTCTTTTTTTTTTTTCTTAGTTATCTTTTAAAAAAGTTAAAATATTTTATTCTCATCTACAATTTGGACAGCTGGTGTTCTGCCATCATAAGAAAGAATTCCCTTGGTGGGATTGGAGAGTTGTCTATCTACAGGATTCAACATATTTGTGGACTTGTCATTTCTATATTACTCTCTCTTGCTTTTTTTGCCACAAAATTGACAAACCATTGTTGACTGTGTGTTTTTCCCCTCTGTCTCCCATTTAAGGTTGAAGAAGAAAGCAAAAGTAAGCCTAAAAAATGCTCTAGAAAAAATACTGCTTTCTGAACCTATGTTGCATGTTCCACGAAGCTCTCTTTTTGGATAAATTATGGAAAAAAAACGTTCTAAAGGGACTAAATAGATGAGGATGGAACCTAACTAGTGGTGACTATAGAGAAGATGGAAGTCAGGCACTTCTCAGAGATATATGACAAAAGGACAAGAGGCAACAGCTGCACATTCCAGCAAGGGAAATTTGGCCTGAATATAAGAAAAATTACCTCCCCATGAGGTGGTGTGTGGGAACCAGGTTCCCAGAGAGGCCAGGGAATCTCCATCCTTGGGGATGTTCAAAACTCACCTGGACACAGCCTTGAGAACAGGGCCTAGCTTACATTTAAGCCCTGCATTGAGCAGGAGGTCAGATTAGATGATCTCCAGAGGTCCCTTCCGATATAAATTCTTCTGCATTTTTGTGTGGTACAAAATAAATAATAAAAAAAAAAAGTATTTCGTGAACGAAGGGCAAGCCCTTGTTTCCCCTGGAGGTGTCAGTCTGAGGTTTGATTCCCCCAGGGATGGGAGAGGTTACTGGAGGCGGCAGCTCCAAGACCCTTTGCAACGTGGTCTGACGTTGTCCACCTGCACGTCCCTTGAGTGCAGGAGGTGAAAGGGGAGGAGAGCTATGCTGCAAGGCATGACAGCTCATGCAGGTCCCAAGGGCCTTCTCAGATGTGTGACGATGACGCTTCCCTGGAGAGCTTAGATAACTCTGCACTGTGCTGGGACTCACCCATGCTTCAGGCACAATCTTTTGCCCGTTTTTTGGCCATCTGTGTGAGCAGGGAGCTGGCAGACTCGCGGCCGTTGTTGCTAACCCTATTTATGTGTCTCCTTAACGGGAGATGGAGGCCAAGGAAAACCCACCTGGCCGCGGCAGTGATGGAATGGAGCTGACCTCCCTGCTGAGCCTCTTGACGGAGGAGGAAGCAAAGACACACGTGGTTTCACAGGCCTTCGGCTTTTCTTGGACCACCTCAGGCCCCGAAGCCTGCAGGAAAGCAGAGCCGAGGAGGCAAACTGCTCCAAGAGTAAATGCCGCCTGGGGACTTGGCTGGGCATGAGACGGACATGCTAGGGAGCCAAACTGTAAATCTAAAATTTTGAAATAAAGTTCAGAATTCTCCTCAGAAAAGCTCGGTCACCAGGAGGTCTTGCTCTAATAGCAGTGCCAGAAAAGGCAGAAAAAACTGGCCTGAACTTCAGCGAGCAAGACATCCCCTGGTTGCCCGTGATGGACAGGCCTGGATTTAGCCCCAGTCCCTAAGCACAGCAAAGTAGATACCGGAAAGAGGAACCTACTGCAAAAAACACACGGACTTCATGGGTAGCACAGGCTGCATTTCACTCAGGCACCTCCTAGGAGTTAGTTAGGAGCAGCATAATGATCTCAGTAGCAGAGAGGCTTATGCAGTCGAGAAAACAAAGTTGAAAACAAACAGCTGCACAATGTATTGCAGTAAGGCTTTCACGGCGCGGAGATAGTGGGTCATAAACAAGTCCCCCAGTACCTGGAGGACATCCAACAAGGCACAAGGCCTAAAAAGAGCTATTTGTTTTTTTACTCTTCATGAGATGAAATGCACACTGCAGGAAAATCCCGTGCAAATCAACATAGCGTCATGGAAACCACGAGACCATCAATAAAAGTAATAAATGGAAAGGGTTATAATAATATATACTTAGCACTTTACATTTTCAAAGTGCTGACAGGACATTAATCCTCCAAATACCCCAGTGAGGGCAAAGGCAGCTTTAACATTTTGAGGTGCGCTTGTGAAACAAGTTTGGGTCTTGAATCTATCATCTGACCAGACTTCTGTTCACAAGGATCATACTATTTCGAGTTAAATTGGATTAGGGTATTTTCACACCAGATAACATGATTCTTCATTGCTTTTCTAGCAAACACGGAGAGCCCATGTTTGCTAGACAACATTTTCCCCAGTTATTCAAGTATGTAAGACATAGTCGTCAGTAATTTATATACCGAAACACAGACTAACCAATTTCAGTGAGCAGAAAGGAGAAGTGCCTCAAAGACGGACAGAAAAGGAAAACAAGTGAGCAGCAGCTATATTTTTTAGCTTCAAAGGGTTGTATTTTATCTTCCACAGATTATTTGTTCAACCGCAGGTTTGAATTAGATCTGCTTCTCCTTGTCTAAATGCTCGGTTCAGGGGGAGCCTGGTCACTGGGTTGCTTCGTTGCGTATTTTGGCTGTCATTTCCAGTTGTTTTATTCGGGCTGTATTTCTTCTATTGCCTCTGTTACTGTTCATGATCCCCATAAGTCAAAATATTGTAAGTGCTAGATACTTCTGTGCGGTTGTACAAGATAGGTTTCATTAAATGAAATGAAGTGGAGGGCGATAAGTAAAACAACTGCAACATGAAGGCTGCCATTCAAAAAAATGGAAAAAGAAGAAGAAGAAGAAGAACCCACACATAGGTCTTCAAGAGGAACGCTTAATCAAAAACAAAACAAGGAGAGGCAAACTGGTGGCTGGAGAAAAGAGAAGGAAGGAGCTGAAAAAATGAGATCACATAACAACAAGTTCCTATGTATTTCAAAATAATCAATAGTTCAGTGGATATGATATTGAGTCCAATGATGTGGTACTTCACATTCAGCTCATGTAACCTGAAAACTAAGTGAGTACATAGCTGGGGTGCGGGTTTTTGTAATAACTGAGGAGCAGCATCCACTGCTGAAAATCCTGCAGAGCAAGAATGATAACCATAAGTAATCGGCAACTAAAAAAATAAGCAAAATAAAAAAACCTTATGCCAAAACTTAAGATTTCATGGCTAACGAAGCAATTGCTTGTGAATATCTTAAACAGAATTTATTCAGCATGAAAAAAAAGTCGTAACTAAGCAATGTTCTCATTTAGGATCCCAACTGTACAATTATTTTCATAAAAATGAGAAGCCATAAGCCACCATTTAGAATAAAAGTTAAGCAACTCCGTGCTGACAGAAGTTGAGGAATGAGGATGTGCAGGCCAACTGTGGTACGGAGGGATATTTGGTACAGGTTCATGGGAAGTCATTTGAATGGGCACCCAGTGGAGGGAGAAGGGAGTTTTGCCAATTCATTGCACACAGGATTCCCAAATGCGTAGGCAACATCCAGCAAACTATTTCTAGTTGTGGTTTGATTTTGCCTCCTGCTATACTGCTCCATTAAAGATGGAGATAGATGGCAGGCGATGGCAATTTCAGCTGTACACAGACCCATATGAGCAACAACGAAGGCTCTTGTTTCTTCAAACTACTAATTCCGAAATTTAGGGTCACACTAATAGTGTGTTTTGCCGTTGTTAAGTTCTCTCCTCTACTTATCTTTAGTTTTTATGCCATGCTTACTACAGTGGTATTGCTCCTAGGCTACTCTTCCCACAAAACACTCCTGCCAAAGTCTTAATGACCCATTCATCCTATGTCTTGATATAAAAAACCTCATGCAAGACATGATAAACATGATAAAGCGATTAGCTACACCACCTGCCCCTTTCCACCTACTTTCCTCACGCTGCAGAAGACACTATGACATTAACAAGAGCTACAGATCTGGATCCAGACCCACACCAACATGTTGTCCTTCCACAAACTTCCAATTCTGTTTATTTTTAGCAACTGAAAAAGTCAAACTGCCTTTTGCATCCCATTAGGTTATCCCAGGAAGCATTTAAAATGGGAAAATAGAAAAGTTTCTCTACAAAGAACTAAAGAAAGATAAAAGGAGTAGGGGGAAAAAAAGAGGAAAAAAAAGGAACAACAAAACACATAACATTGCAGGAAATTACATGCACTTTTAACCAGATTGACATAGTGGAAATGCGGACATTTCTTCGGAAAATAGGAGTTATGTTTTATGGCAAAACTGCATACATATAACTCGTGCTTTCTACTAAATAAATCCTAATGACTCTACATAATACATATGCATATTTGAGGTTCTGTGTTGGCTGGTGGATGCAAAAATACAACCAACCAAACCCAAACATTCCTCGCTCCAAAGATGGAAGTACCTATTTACTGCTCTAAAAGGGATCAGTTAAAGAAGATCTCCCTCTTTGAAACTCTTCCCACAAAACTATGTATTAACACAGTTAAACCAAGTCTTTTGCAAGAGAACTGAGTAAAACAGAAAATGTTCACATTCCTATTCAGTTCACATACCTACATTTCACATAAGTCTGGATGCCCTGATATACCACAGATGGAAAAAAATACTTATTATTTTACGTTGAGATTTTATATGTTCTTACAGGCATTGAGGGGAATACTTCCACTTAGCAAAATATTTAGCTAAATATTTATTTAGATTTAGCTAAATATTTCAAAAAGCACAAGGCTTTAAGCACTTGCACTGCATACTTCCATTGATTTTGATGGGAACAAGCAAGACAAGAATTAGGCATTGAATGAATTCTTTCTGTGGCCATAAGTGACTAATAATAATGACTGATGGGTGTACAAGCCAGTGGTTTCTTTACTGTGTGGAACCGTTATTTAGATGATTAGATTATTTAGATTATTGTTTAGATTATATAAATCTATGCCAGAAAACGTTAAACACTTCTGAAGATGATTACTATGTTATTGAATATAATACAAGCAACTCCTAGGAACATGGTTGTGTTACTTATGTCTCTGCCTTCATCCCACTGAAATTGTGGAACAAAATAAAAAATCCTTGTAACAAGCTCTTAGCTCTCTGAAGTGAAATAAAGAGAAATCATCTACTTCCAGATCTGGCTTGCATGTATTAAAATATAAGAGAAAAACATACAATACATTCAGATTACTGTCTGTTCCTAAGAGTAGGGAGAAATGCACATGCAAAATGTACTCACACTTCCATTTTTTTCCCAAAATTGTGTTGTATCATTAGCTGCTGAAACACGACAAAAAAGGAAAAATATGTATATG
>JAWLRI010000446.1:2507926-2555975 GCA_034781795.1 Crypturellus tataupa | reverse complement strand
GGGCCGGGCCCCGTGAGCCGTGCAGCCCCGCGGGAGGCCTCCGGCCGGGCCGGGCCGCGCGCGGGCCCCTGTTCCGCACGGATAGGGGCAGGGGGGGTCTCCGGAGGCGGGCGGGATGCTCGGGATCGAGCCTCTTCCTGCAGCCCCGTGGCATCCGCCTCCTCCGCGGGTGTGCTCGGGGAGGTGGGAATTCCCGGTGGGATGTGCCAGCCCGCAGGGCACGGCGCCTTCCTGGGTAGCCATGGGGGGACCAGAGCCGGCGCGGGCGCTCGCAGGAGCGGGGTGCTGCGCTGGGGTCCCGTGGGCCTGCGTGTCCCAGCTCTCCGTGACTCCCGGCTTCCCCCTTGCGCTCCGACAGGCCTACGAGCTCTCCACGCTGACGGGCACCCAGGTGCTGCTGCTGGTGGCCAGCGAGACGGGCCATGTGTACACCTTCGCCACGCGGAAGCTGCAGCCCATGATCACCAGCGAGACGGGGAAAGCCCTGATCCAGACGTGTCTCAACTCCCCGGACTCGCCGCCGCGCTCGGATCCCACGACCGACCAGCGCATGAGCGCCACGGGCTTTGAGGAGACGGACCTCACCTACCAGGTGTCGGAGTCGGACAGCAGCGGGGAGACCAAGGTAACGGCCCTGCGCCCAGGAGCGTGGCCGGGCGCCCTGGGGTGCCGCGCGCCCCGCCTGAGAGCCCTGAACATCTCCGGGCCTTGGAAGACCAAGGGTAGAGCTCGTGTTGAGCGGCGCCTTGGGAGAGCTGGCCGTGTCCTCCTGGGGCCGGCTCCCCGGCTCGCCTGGCAGCGCTCCAGGGAGGCAGGGAGGTGGGTGGCAGGTGGCTCTTGCCACACGGTGCCCCCACAGCCCACCCCCTGGGCAGCTCTCTGCGCTGTTATCTCTGCCTGGGCGTCTCCATGCTCTTGCACTCATTGATAAAAATTTGATTCTGCCTCCATGGCCTTATAAGGCCTGGTTTCCCTCAGCAGAGTCCCTGGCAGGGCCCCTCACATTCCTTATAAGCTGCAGCTGTCTCTTGCTTTGGTGCTGTTTTGGAAGGGGGCAGGGAGGACATGGGGAATGGAAACATTTGGCTGGACGGAACGTTTCTGCTCCCTGCCCGATGTCCCTGCAGGCGCCGACTCTTGCCTGCCCATGTCACTTGTGGGTCTTGGCCCTGGATGCTCTGGAGGTGCCTGCTGGTACTGAGCCGGCCACTGGCCCCTTTTGGCTTGGCATGGTACCTGTCGTGCCTTGGTACGGGGGTTTTGGGTGTCCCTGCGTCCACGTGTTCTCCATGTGTCCTATGGCAAATCTGTTTCCCTTGTCCGCGCTTTGCAGCCTGGTGCTTGGCCCTGTGGGTGCTGGCACCACCAGGCTGGGATGAGCTGACGTTTGTGCCGTGGCTTCTGGGCGCTGCGTGGGATGCAGCTGGGGTGCTGCGAGTCGCTGCAGCTCTGCTGGGCTGGTGCTCATGGGCTGAGTATTGGGACTTTGCAAAGAGACCCTCCTGTGGGCTGGAGTTCCTCTGGCTGGCGTTGTGCTCCACGTAGGCCCGTGCGGGCACAGCAGCAGCTTTGCCGTGCAGTGGCCCCTAAACCTGAAGCAAAGTGCTTGATGTCCCTGTGCTGCCAGTATGCTAAAGGCAGCCCCCGGGTGTTGTTTTCGGTGCTGCCCTGTGTGTCTGTAGTCTGTGGCAGCACGTGTTTGTAAGCACTTGGGGCTATGGACTTCTCGGGAAGGAAAGGCAAATGAGCTCTCTGTGTGTCTTGTGATGAGGCAGGTTCTCTGTGCAGGTGTAACCTGGAGGTGCAGGAGGGGCTGGCTGCAGGAGCTGACCTGTCCCTGGGGTGGTTGATCTGCAAGTTGGCTCTTAAAACCTCCCTGGCAGCGTTGCCAATTGCCCCCGCCAAGGAAAGGTGCCCTTGGGGCAGCTCCTGTGCACAGGAGGTCTCGTGGGCAAGGCTGCTCTCCACCTGCTTCCCGAGACAGGCCCTGCTGGATGCCCTCTGGGCTCCCTCTCTGGACCTGTGGGCTGTGTGGGGCCTGCCCTGGCACGTGTCATTGCACCTCGGGGATGTGGCCAGCGCCTGGTGCGGTGCTGGAAGAGCCCTGTGGGTGCTGTGAGGCCAGGAGCCTGGCTTGGTGTTCCCATGGACATCAGCCCAGTTGAGACTGACCAAAAGGACAGAAGGACACAAGGGGCCTGTGGGCAGGCCGTGCTGGGTGGCTCATATCCCTCTTGAGGGGCACATGGGGTGTGGGGCAAGGCTATGGGTGCTGTGTTTGACAAGGTGGCAGGAGATTAAGCATCTGGCCTGCAGGTGCAGATGCTGGAGCTGGGTGATGCTGTGCTGCAGAGAGCAGCTGTGCCCTGATTGCAGGGGTGCTGGGCTCTGGCCCGTGTGGTCTTTTGAAGGGTCCAAAGGAAACAGCATCCACAAGCAAATCCCCTCAACACCGCCGTGTGTGCGAGGAGATTTTGGAGAGCTCAAGAGCTCAGGATGGGAGTAAAAGCCCTGCTCTGGTGGTCTGTTTCGGGATGGCAGGGAGGTGGGGCTCTGCAGCACGAGGTAGAGCCCAGGTAATGATGTTGGCAGGTGGGTTTGGACCATGCTGATCGGCATCATCCCACGCAGCCCTTGGAGCCACGGGGCTCACGGAGGGAGGACCTGCCTGGGGCCCTGCCGTGCCCTCTAGTCTCTTCCTTGATCATTTGTGGGTCTGTGGGCCGGGTACAGACACGTCCCCAGGCTGCGTTGCATCCCTCGTTGGCCTTGTTCTGCAAACCCGAGCTTGTAGCAAGCTCTGGAGTGGGGTGGGTTGATGTGCAGGTGGCTCGGCAAGGGGAGGGCATTCAGGGCTGCTCTGCTGCCTCAGGATTGTCTGTGGGTCTCTGGGTGATCCCAGCTGGGGGTGTCCCATGGTCTTGCTGCGGAGGCCTGGGTCCTGCTGACGGCTGCCTTTGTGCACGTGGCCTGGTCTTGGGAGGGTGCTGGCGGGGAGCATGGCTTCAGGGCTCCTAGTGCCTCAGACTGGCTATGGCGGGAGGCAATGGGGTCTTGAGCCCGTGGACTGATCTGCCTCCCCTTTTGTGCTGGGAGCTATCACTGCAGCCCACGGGGAACTCTGCAGTGTGGGGTGGACAGTGGTTGGAGCCTGTTGCCGTGGCCTTCTGCCTGAGCAGCTCTGCTTTCATGACCCTGCTAGGATTTGCCATCTGCAAAAAGTCCTGGTGATCCACCAAGGAGGTGGATCTGCATGGATCCTTTTAGGATGCATCTTTCCTCCCTGAGAGGATGTTGTGTGGGGGGACACTGAGAGCCGTGGCTGATTGGGGGACCCTGTCTCAGGGGCGCTCAGCTGCGGGGCACAGTGTGGAGCTGAGGTTGCCTGTCTTTCCCAGCTGGAAACGTGTGTCCTGCCTTAGGTACCCTGTCACCTGGGTGGGGAGGAGTCCCGCAGTCTCCATGGCCCGCGTGGGATAGCGGGAGGGTGCAGCTGAGCTCATGGAAAGTGCATCTGCCTTGCCCTGCTCCTTTATCATGTGCCTTTTCTAATTCAGACTGTGGTGCCAAGGTGGAGGGGCTCTGCTCCCCTCCTTCCCTGGGGCAGGGCTGGGTGCCCAGGATTGGCTCTCCCTGTCCAAAATGGGCTGCCTTCCCTTTTTTAGCTGTTCGTTGAGCTGTGAATTCCTCGCTCCTGGCAGCCTGACAAGCTGGGAACAAGGCGTAGCACGTGGGAGAGATGGGCCCACCAGTCTGCAGCGGGTAGGGGTGGGAGCGCGGTGGCCTTAACCCTTCCCAGGCGCGCGGGCGGCCGCGCCGAGGCGCGGGGACAGCCGGTCCCGTGGTCCGTGCTCCTGCTGGTGGGGCAGTGTCCTGGCAAGCCGAGCGGGATGGGAAAGGGGCTCAGGGGACCCCGAGTATCCAAGGCAGAGTGTGGGGGGAAGGAGGCACGCTAGGCGCAGTGTGACTGTGTGGGGCGATAGTTGGCTGTAGCTAATGTGTGGGATCCCGTGGGAGCACTTGCATCACGCCTGTGTCCTGCTGGTGGGCCGGGTGCTTGCTCTTGTCCGTGTTCTGCCTTCTCCTTATCTCTTGGAGCTGTTGGGAGGCATTGCCTGGAGCCTGCTAAAGCAGGCGTCACGGCTGTCTTTTGGGCCTTGCTGGTGTCCCTGGTGCTTGGGCTTGGGCTCAGTCCCTTTCCATGTGCAGCTCCCTGCTGCCCTTAAGAGACAGTTCTTGGCCTGCTTTTAGCCATGTGTTTCCTGCTCTAAGGGAAGTGGCTGTGTTTTCCTGACAGGAGCCCATGTGTTTGCCTTTGAGCCTGTTCCTGCAAGGACTGCCCTTGCCTTCTTGGGGCCAAAAAGCAGTTGTTCCTTATGACAGTCCAAGGGGACTCCTGCGTGCCCGGGGAGGGAAAGGGTTGCTCTGTCCCGTGGTATCTTGCAAGGAGGTTTCTCAGGGGACCCGTGCAGTCCTGGGCTTGCATCCAAGGTTGACACTGAGCTGTCTTCAGCTCTACTGATGCTTGTGTTATTGGGCACAATCTCCTCATGTTTGTTCAAGAGACTCCTATCTGCTCTGTGTGCTTGCAGTGGGCTATGTGTGCGGTTTGGGAAAGAATCTCAGTTTACAGAGTCTAGCTTGGCCACGCGGGCAGCTGTTGAGTGGACCAAGGGCCTGGGCTGAGTTCTCACTATCTTGTCTCCTCCCCTAGGACACGCTGAAGCCAGCGTTCACAGTCACCAACCTGCCAGGGACGACGTCCACCATCCAGACAGCCCCGACCACATCGACCTCCATGCAGGTCAGCAGTGGCCCCTCGTTTCCCATCACTAATTACCTGGCGCCTGTGTCTGCCAGCCTCAGCCCCAATGCTGTCACCAGTGCCAATGGAACAGTGCTGAAGACTACCGGAGCCAGCGCAGTGACATCAGGGGGCCTCATGCAGATACCAACTGGCTTCACCCTCATGTCAGGTCAGTGTGTGTCAGGGCTCAGGACTGTGTCCATCTATCGCGTTGCCCAGAGCACGTTGCTGTGCTTCCCAGGAGAGGAGGCCGAGTGGCTGGTGGAGGTAGCGTGGCTGCTGCCGTAGGGCGAAGCTGGGCTCTCTTGCTTGAGCCCAGCCGAGCCAGAGGCTGGAAAAGGGATGTGTAGGGATTGTTTCCCCCAGGGCACTGTTAGCTAGCCCTGTTGCTGGGAATGGCATGATGGCAGGGAGCTGAGCTGGGATCCCAGAGCAGCACCAAGGAGCCGGGAGGGAGTGAAAAGAGCTGCTGGTGACAAAGCCTTTCTTTCTCCCTCCTTTCGGCAGGTGCTTCCCTTCCTCCAGGGACCCCTACCATTCCTCTCACTCAGTTACAGCCGCACTCCCTGGCTCTTCCCAGCCAGCAGCAGGGCCAGGCAGTTGCGGGTACGGCTGGACAGCTGCAGCAGGCTCAGCAGACAGTCTTCCGCTTCCCCGCCAGAGCTGGAGGGCAGATCGTGTCGCTGACAGGTCAGCACTCGCTTCTCATCCCCTTGCTTAAGGTGGGGGTATGGAGGTGCCCCTGGGGAGGGTGCCAGGCCCCGGCTAGAGAGCTGATGCCAGCAGAGACAGAATTGTGGAGGAGAGCGCAAGGGGTCCCTGGCTGTGGGCTAGGGGGAGAGCTGGGAAGGCAGGAGCAGCTTCCTAGAGGATGCAGATGAAGGGGAGCAGCAGTTTCTTCATCTTCTGCCCCCAGGTTTTACCCTGGGTCTGAAAGTCAAGGAGATGTGTTTGCTGGTGGAATCACACCATCAGCTGAGCTGTGACAGAGGAAGCCCATGGGGGCTCAAATGCTCTGGGAATATTGGCTGTGTGAGAGCATGTGGCTCTGAACAGCTGCCCTTGTTGTCGGACACAGATTTGTTATCAGTTGATGAACCACAGCGTAGGAGATGGATCAGGAGAGACCCAGAGTGCTGGAAGGAAAGGTGCTGTCTTGTGTGCATTTTCCTCTGTAGGAATTCCTTGTTGTGCCAAGATGAGGTCACCCAGATGTTGTGCTAGGGCTTGGTGTAGTCCCAGTTGCAGATTCGGACCACAGTGCTAGGCTCCCCTGTGTGGGAGAAGCTGTGACACGGGTGCCATGAGATGCTGTTTCTCATGTCCTGCCTGTTTTTGCCTGAGGCGATGGTTCTGCTGGCCTGTGTGCTTTCCCGAAGTCCTTCAAGAAGCAGGTGGACAGTGTGGCCCTGCACAAGAGGGGCTGTGTTTCCATTGCAATCCTTGGGAGCTGTGAGGATCATGAGTGTGTCTCTGGTGTGTGGGCAGGTGCCCAGCCTGAGTGAGGTGCCCTTGTCTTTGCTGTCTGGCTCCCTTGTTCTCCCTGGAGACACAACCTGAGTGTGGAGGTGGCAGGGCCCCGCTGGCCTGTGCATTTGTGCTGTCGCAGCTTTTGTGACACTCCTGCCTGATCTTTGCTGGCTAACAGCAAAGTTCTGCTCTGCCTACTTTGGGAGCCCCATGCCGGTCCTCTCCTCCTGGCATGCCAAGGTCTTCTGTGCTGGGTCCTGGTGAGTCTGGGAAAGGTGAGGAGGTCCCATATACCCCTGAATTCTTTCTGGAGGTTGACAAAGCGCTGCAGCGGCCTTTCCAGGAAGAGTCCTGCAGGGCAGCCAGCCCCTCGTTGGCTGCTGTATGCCAGCAAAGAGTAGGTTTTTTGGGGTAGGGTCTTGTTTCTGCCATGTGCTGCCCTTGGCTACCCTTCCCCAGTGCAGGCTACAGAGCCCTGTGTGGCCTGATTGGGCCTGGGAAGTGTAAAGGAGTGACTCTGCATGCCGTGCACAAGCCTGCCTTGGTATGCAGGCTCAGGGGCTGCTTTCTCTCCCCAGGTGGTACTATGGCTCAGCAGGTCCCAGTCCAGGCGATACAGGTGCACCAGGCACCGCAGCAGATGTCCCCCTCCAGTGACAGCAGCACTGACCTTACCCAGACCTCTTCCAGCGGAACAGGTAAGCAGTGCTTTGCCATCGCCTGCTCCTGTCTTCCTTCCCAGCTGCTGCTGATAGCAGCCTCCAGTGACCATCGACCCTGCGTCTGCTCCCTGCCCACCCCACTTCTCAGCCCAGCTCTGTCTGGTCTTTCTGACAGCTTTCTTGGTGATGTTTATCCTCAAATTAATGTACCCGGACATAGTACTTCTGTTGCCCCTGGGGAGGCTATGCCTAGATAGATGTTGCTGTGGATAGGACACCTGATACAGGGAAGCTGTCCATATCTGTCGCCTGCTCTTACTTGCAGCGTGTATCTGGGGGACAATAGTACAGGTTGTTGTAATCTGCCCACTTCGCATGGCTCCCCTGTTTCTTAGGGCTAAGCAAAGTAGCCTTGTGTTAGGGGCACGTCTGCTTGAGGCTATAACTATATATGCAGAGGACAGCTCTGTCAGCGAAGTCCAAGGTGAAGTGCCCAGATGTGGGCTGCATCTGGCTCAACAGCTTTGTTAAAGCTTTGTTAAGAGGCACATATTGTGGTTTGAATTAGATCCTGGGATATTTGGCTACTGTGCCTTTCCTTCCTCTCATCCTCACTGACACAGGATGAGATCTGAGCTCTCCTGCCTTCCTTTGGCCTGGGGCTTTTCCGTAGGAGCTTGGGAGAACAGGACGGGTGCCTCTGTGCCCCTGCTGCTCCAGGGCACGGTGCTGAAGCTGGCCAAGGGGGAGTATGTAGTAGCTGAGGGGGAGATGCCGAGGAGAGGCGCGAGCGGAGCGCTCCTTTCCTGTGGCTTATGTGTGTCTTGGTGTCAGTGACCCTCCCAGCGACCATCATGACGTCGTCTGTGCCAACCACCGTGGGCGGCCACATGATGTACCCCAGCCCGCACGCGGTGATGTACGCGCCCACGTCTGGCCTCGCGGATGGTGGACTCGCAGTCCTCAACGCTTTCTCACAGGCGCCTTCAGCAATGCAGGTGTCCCACAGCCAGGATCAGGGTAAGCGGTGTGGAGCGACGCTCCCCTACGTATACAAACGCTACACGCTTGTTGCGAGAGGTTTCTGCAAAGTGGGCCTAGCAGGGGTTGGTGATGGCTTGGTGATGCTTGAGATGTTCTTTTAGATCCCTTGCCATTCTCCCGTGCAAGGGATTGCTTGAGCTGTTCGCTGATGAAGATGCGAGGGTGGCCGGAGTGGGTGGGTGTGATACAGGGCTGGCGGTGGAGGGAGCTGGAAGCAACTTTGCTGGCTTTTCTAGAAAGGATGGGAAGTTGTGTGGTGTGATGAAGCATAATGAGGCCATGCAGGTGATATTCAGACTGGGGACTTGGGCCTCTTTCTCCCAGTATTTGGAAAAATGGTGCATGTGGCTTTCAACTGGAATGCCGTAGTGTATGCAAACAGGCACCTTCCTCCGTGTGAAGCTTCACAGAGCTCAAGGGAAAGGCTTGGGAAAGGACCCATAGGGGAGCACTGCTTAGGGGACAGTGTAATTCTTGTTTTTGATGTGTCTGTGGCAGGTGGCGTCCCCCAAGTGTTCCTGACAGCTCCCTCAGGCACCGTTCAGATCCCAGTCTCGGCTGTGCAGCTTCATCAGGTAGGTGCAGAGCACTGCTTGCGGCTGTTGAGGAGGGTGTCCTTGCAGGGCAGTACTGTCCCTGCTCTGTCCCTGCTTGCACATCCCTTATGGATGCCAGCAGATATGGGCACCTGGGTAGGGCGAGTGCTCAGGTCTCTGAGACTTGGGAATGTTGTCTGCTCCCACTTCCCTCTGGGCATGGAGGTTTTCTCCTCCTCAATGGGGTGCCTGGGAGGGACGATGCCACCCTGGCCACTCGTGTGTGTGGCTGTAGGGCATGTCAGCCCCAGTGCTCCTTCCTCCCTTCTCTTCCCTAGATGGCTGTCATCGGGCAGCAGAGCAGCAGTGGCAGCAGCCTGACGGAGCTGCAGGTGGTCAATTTGGACACCTCCCATGGCACCAAGAGTGACTGAGGCCTCTGCTGCCAGCCTTGCGCCGTCCCTGGCCTGTTACGCTGGTGCTGGCAGCAATTCCTTCTCGTACAGACTGCACCAGTTATTTATTGTTGCCTTTTCACGTTTCCTTCACCCACACATGCACACACACACACACACACACACACGCATGCACACACCCCCCAGCCCTCCCCAAACACATGGGCCACATGTGTGGGGCTGCTGGACCCACACCAAGGGTGGAGCTGTGCTGGGGCCAGGCTTGGGGGGCATCCGGATGCTGCGATAGCTGCGCTTTTCTCATGCCAGCCAAAGAAACTTGTCCCTCATGAGGAGGGCGTGCTCTGCGCTGTAAATAAATCCCTTGGGCCATTCCCACTTGGAGGCTCTGGCGTCCTTCGGGATGCTCCAAGTTGCCTCAGGCCCGTATCTGTTCCGCAGGCTGCAGCCCAAAGCGGCATGGGCTAAGGCTGTGCTGCTGGCCTCAGCAATGTGCCTTTGGGAGGGGTGACACGTCCGGGCTGCAGCAGCTTGTTAGGGAAGGGGCGCTCAGCCCCGCTGCGCGTGTCGGGCTCAGTCCGTGCGTGCTGCCCCTGGACGGAGGAGGGGGACTCCCCAGGCAGGTGCTGCCTGCGGCCTGGGGCCTCGTTCCCCTCGTATGCACTACAGCCTTGGCCCGCGGGGCCCCCTCGGCAGGGTGTGCAGCCTACCCCGCTCTGCCGCCTTTGCGCCACCAAAGCGGTGCCCGGCACCGCGAGGATGCCCCAGAGCCCTTTGGGTGCGCTCCGCAGCCAGCCTGGCCCCACGCTCTTGTCTCGGCCCACACCGCGAGCAGTGCAGTCTCCGTGTCTCTGGGGCGGCGGGGAAGCATTCGAGCGCCTCCCGCGTCCCCCTGCAGTTCTGGCCAGCGCTTCCTAAATTCCCGTGTGATTTAAGGTGGAGAAGCAACACAAGTGTCAAAGAGAAGAGCCCACGGGGCACCAAGCCGCCGGGCAGGTGGCAGTGCTGCCTCTGGGCGCTGGGGTGGCCCAGCCCTTCCCGGGCTGCGGAGGGGCTGCTGCAACACCTGGGCAGGCGCAGCACGGCAGGGCTGGGGGAAGAGGGCCGGAGCGCGCCCGCTCCCACAGGGGAGTTGCTGCAAGTGGCTCTGCTGCCTAGCCCTGTCCCTGGAGGGAGAGTGAGCAAGTGAGAGAAGCTGCTGAATCCGTAGGGGAAGGAGCAGCTACTGTAACTTTTTTTAAGTTAAAGACAAAAGAAGCCTTGAAAAAAAATGACTTTATTTTTCTAAGTGTTAAACTCAGTATTTATGTAATTCTTTAAGGAATAAAAGTTTGGCTCCTGTACAGTTTTCATGGGGTTTGTACTGTTGGGAGGGGAGAGGGGTGGGTGGGCGGGTGTGGAGACAGGAAGGGGCCTTGTTTTTGAGTTTGTATTGTAACCTTGAATAATGTTCCTTCAGCATTAGCGTTTAAGCTGCGCGCTCTGCCCACCAGCATGTGCCAGGGACTGAGGTAGGCGCTTGCTTTCCTCTTCCCTGTGCTCAGGACTCATACGTACCTGGGGACTTCAGGATGACTGGGTGGGAGGCGAGTGACGCAGGAGCAGGTAGGCGGCTCCTTTTAGAGCGAGGGGCTTGCAGAGGGCTCGCGGCCCCGTCCGTCCCCATTTTGGGGGATGTGGCTGTATGGCCTGCAGCAGCGCTGGCCACAGCTGCCTGTGGGGCTGTGGGCATCCCTGCTCCGCTCTGGGCTCCATGGGGCTGAGCCCTGCTCCCCGTGTGCTCCTCGCGCAGGTAACCTCTCCTGCTGGTGCCACTCTTCGATGCACAGACAGGGACAGGGCTTTTCTCAGTGTCCTGTGCCAAGGCAGCTCCCAGAACAGCCCTGGGCTGCTGTGTGGCCTCTAAAGGGCCCAGGGTGGCCTGAGCAGCGATGGTGACACCGTGCGCTGCCTCCCTTTCGTAGTCTTGCTCGTGACAGCGCTGTGTGTCCTGCAGCGGGGAGCAAGGGCTTGCTGGGCGATGCCCCAGGCTGTTCTGAGCTGCTCCACGACACCTCCAAAGAAGAGGGGAGGAGGAATAGAAAAAGAAAAGAAAAAAGGGCGGGAGTTAGCTAGGAGTTCGCCCAGGGAGAAAACAGCAGTTGGAGTTTGTGCTATACTTTGTGTCAGCAGATTGAGCTGACCCGACTTTGCTCTGCTCTGCGTTCACTAGCACAGTGGAGTGGAGCTGCTGGGCCGGGGTGGCAGGGACAGCCCTGCTATTACGGGGCATTGGGCAACCTCTCCTCTCTGGCTCCCAAAAGGCAACTGCTGGTTAAACGCTAATGGTGTATTTTATTTAAGTGCAGACTTGTAAGAACACTTGTTTATCAGGGACGAAATTACATTTATTGTGTGGTGACATTTTTAGTTCATTTTACTGGTTTGGGGATTGTGTGCGTGTGTGCATGAGTGAGTGTGTGTGCATATCAATGTATGTGTGTGTGTGGGGGGGTATTTTTTCCAGTTTCCAGGGTTGTGTTTCTGGAAGGATGTGGAAGTAATCACAGTACTATGTACAGAGCTTTCTTTTGTATTAAAAAAAAATTACTCTTTCAATAAATGTTATCATTTTGTGCACAGATATGGCTTCTTGCTTGTCTTTTTGGAAAACAGAAGGAACAGGGGTGGTTGCCAGAGCACGGTGTGGGCTCGGAAAAATCCGAACCAGCAGCTGGGCTGGGTTGGGGGCCTCTGAAGCATAAGGGACTGCCCAGTGCTGCAGGTGGTGACACAGAGTCCACCACGATGGATGCGTGGGGGAGCCCTGTGGGGTGGCTGAGGAGGTGAGGGAAGGTGCTTGAAGGCGAGAAGCGTGGCACCTCCCTGCCTGGCTGTCTGAGGGCTTCTGCCTGCGCGCAGCTGAGCGTCCTGCCCTCGGACAGCAGAGTGACGCTGCTGCAGAACATGAGCCACTTCTGGCCCGTCGTCCATATCCGAGTGAAGCGCTGCCAGCAGGGAGAGCAGCTGGGGCCGACCCGGTGTCCGGGGTTGACTGTGGACCCCTGGGGCAGGGAGCTGAGGCCTGTGCTGTCCCCCAGGGTGACATCGACACGCATGTGCGAGGCATCGAGGTGCTGGGCTCTGTCCCCGCCGCAGGTGATGGACGCCTGTCAGAAGGGCGGCTTTGGCCCAGGCCTGCAGTTCCTGAGCTTCTGCTGCCACAGCGTGGACGTGCTGTCCTGCGTCCTCCGCCTGCTGAGCCAGGGCTACCTGCGGCGCCAGCCGGGGAGGCCCCAGGTCTTAGAGTACATCTCGAGCGAACCCTCAGCGCCTCGCGGGGGCCAGGCCCAGGTGGTTTTCCAGAGCTCGGCATCAGAGACGCCTTTGGATGAGGACAGCGTGGGCTCCCCGTGCCGGTAGGGTGCACGTCACTGGGTCTGAAGGGCTGTGCGGGGTGGCTGTTACGGCCTCTCCACTCTAGAGCAGTGCACACTTCTCCGTGTCAGGTTGGACCCCGGTCTAGACGGCTCAGAGTCGCTCCTCATGACGACGCTGCCTGTGCCGATGGGGCACACGCTTAGTGCGGAAGAGGCCACGTTGCTCATGCAGCAGGCAGTGCGGCAAGTCCAGGATACCCTGAGCATCCCGGGTGACGTTGCTCAGCACCTCCTCATGCACTGCAGGTGGAATGTGGACTTCCTGATCCAGTGCTACATGGAGGACAGTGAGAAATTGTTATTTGCCTCAGGGCTACAAGTGCAGGGTGCTCAGCACCCTCCTAGCCCAGGAACGCACTGCCCAGTGTGCGTGAACCAGCTGTGCACCACGGAAAGCCCAGCAACCCTCTGCTGCATGCACTACTGCTGCAAGGTGAAGCTCCGGGGGTCCTTGGTTCTTGCAACTTGGAAGGGGAGGGCTAGGTTTGAGCTTTTTTTCCGCAAAACTATTATCAGGTGATATTTTTACAATTTTTTTTTTTCACTGTCTTTTCAGTTTCCTCAGTTCTGAAGGCCCTTCAGCTCCTGCTCAGTCTGTTTCCACTGTTTTGTTTTTGAGTACTTAGTGGTGGTCTTGTTTGGTAGGATGGACTCCTAGGGCCAGGATTTTCTTCCGCAGTTGGCCCAGGTGATTTAGCTCCTGTTTAGCTGTGATCTCTCCCCTTCTGCCTTCACAGCCCTGTTGGAGGGAGTATCTCATGACCTGCATTGAGCAAAACACAGTCCTCAAATGCACCTGTCCCATTTCTGAGTGCTGCGCACAGCCCACTGCAGCCTTCATCCGTTCTATCCTTTCTTCTGAGGAGGCCATAGCCAAGGTAGAGTGTGAGAGCGGGCTGCTTGGTGGCTTTTGCTTTGGACAGGGCTGGCAGGTTTTCCTGCTGCTGCTTTCCCCTTTCCCACTGCTATAAAAGGCAGTGTGAGAATTGGAGCAGACTGGGCATCTACCCAGCAATATTTGCAGTCTCTGGCCATCCTTAAAACCAGCTAGTCAGGAAAGCAGAACATCAGCAAAAGAGCCTGGTGGTATTGTCTAATCATAACATTTCTTCTCCTTAAATCCTTTCCCTGGTTTCTCGTTGCAGTATGAAAAAGCCGTTCTCAGAGGCTACGTTGAATGCTGCTCCAACCTGACATGGTGTACCAACCCGCAAGGCTGCGATCAGATCCTCTGTAAGGATGGCCTTGGCTATGGGGAAGCCTGTTCCAAGTGCTCCTGGAAACCCTGTTTCAGCTGCAGTTTCCCAGAGGTGAGGCTGAGGGGAGTCCTAAGGGCATTGCTGCCTTGAGTTCAGCACACAGCTGTTGTGTGTGTCTGACTGGCTCACTCTTTCAGGCACATTACCCTGCTAGCTGCCACCACATGTCGCAGTGGGTGGACGATGATGGCTACTATGAGGGAATGACCAGTGAAGCCCAAAGCAAACACCTGGCTAAACTCATTTCCAAACACTGCCCAAGCTGCCAGGCTCAGATAGAGAAAAACGAGGGCTGTCTGCAGTGAGTATCCCCTCCTGTTGGTACTGGGGGCAGGAAGATGTGCTCTTGTTTTGGCTGTTGAGTGAGAGACACGGCAGATTCTGATTCTAACTCTAGGGGACTAAGTGATCATAACAAATTGCTTGGGTAAACAAGGTGTTCCTCAGCATTTAGAGTTAAATCTCTCGATAGCTGTGCTACATAGAACCACAACTCACTTTGCAGTACTCTTTTTTAGCACAGCAGTGGGTATTTAAGCACTTCTTGATGCTGCTGTTGCTTGCCTCTCTGCCACTCTCCCCCTAACTTGTTTCTGTAGCTTTAAATGATTTCTTTTAACTAGCTGCATGTGTTTTAAGTTGGGTTGGATGTGTGGTAGCTCTTTCCTTGGCCAGGGAGGCACCTCCAACACCCTCCAGCTTTGAGGCAAGGGCTCAGGAACCGCCATCAAGACAGCTGTTTTTGTCTTGAGGTGGCTCAGCACTTAGTGCCCAGCTGTGCTTTTTATGACCTTAAGACTGCATTTGATCCCAGGGCTGTGCGGTGGAGTGCTGCACTGCCGAGGAAAGAGGTGAGATGTTCATGTGTATCTTGGGAACGCTTAGCTCACCCTCCAGTGCTTGGTGGATCTGTGTTGTCAGGTGTGCTGCCAGTTATCTCAGCTTGGTTTTGGACACACAGTGTTCCGTTTGTCTGTTTTGTTTGCTTCCAGCAAAAGGTTTAAAAATGCGTACGTGGTAGTGCGTAGTACAAGTGAGGGTCGCTGGGTTGGCACATTCCAGCCCTGTGTTGCAGGGGAGCACTGAGGGCAGCTCTTTGCAAGTGGCTGTTGGGGCTGAATGGTTTCTGTTCTTCCCTCTCAACACTGCGCAGTATGACGTGTGCCAAATGTAATCACGGCTTCTGCTGGCATTGCCTCAAGCCCTGGAGACCGACCCACAAGGATTATTACAACTGCTCTGCTATGGTGAGTGGTTTGCTGGACCCCAGCGGTTCATGTTTGTGTTCAGATTCATCTAACCTCTCTGGCAGAGTAAGGATCTCCTCTTTAGGCCCCTGAGGTACATTTTGCTTGGTTCCTCTGCCCGTGATATTGCCAGTAGTGTCAAGACCTCTGTGTGGTAGCCGTCTCTGAGATGATCCTGGCAACTGAGAGGACTTGTTAGAGGTTGCTTTCTGATTTCCGTTCAGGTGAGCAAAGCAGCTCGACAGGAGAAGCGTTTCCAGGATTACAATGAGAGATGCACCTTTCACCATCAGGCAAGGGTAAGGAACACCTGCCCATCCCCCAGATGCACGTGGGGATGCCTGGTCACATCACCCTTGCTGTGGCTTAAGATAAAGCTTTTGGCCTGCTTTGTTCTGTTTGGAGAGCTGAGCACCGCCCGGGCTCCTGGGGCTTGCTTGCTCACACGGATAGAGTGGTGGGAGACAATTGCAGGCAATAAAGAAGTCTGTGCAGAATATACTCTGTCCAGAGCTCAGATTCTGCACAAGATTGAAGTAAAGAACACACAGAAGCATGTTACAGATGTTGTGGCTGTGTCTCCTGCCTGCATCTTCTGGGGTGCTACTTTAAGCTGCTTAGCGATTATCTGTGTGCCCTATGCTGTACATTTCAGATCTTCTAGCATTGCAAATGAACTTTTCTCACCTGTGGTTGTTGTTGCAGGAGTTTGCTGTGAATCTGAAGAACCGGGTTTCTTCCATCAGTGAGATGCCCGAAATCAGAACTTTTACCTTTGTTCTCGATACCTGCAAAGTGTTGGAACAGGCACGGAAGGTGAGGGTGGTTTCCCACCGACAACGTTTTATTCTGTTGGTGTGCTATAGCCTTCCCAAAGCAAGTGGGGCCACTAGGAACACCTTGCTGTGCTCTATCTAGCAAGGTGTGACAGAAAAAGCTTGAGGGGAGAAATGGCAGCCGGAAGGACAAGAGCTTGTTTCCCTGCTGTTTTCCGCTTTTCCCTGCTGTCCCCCTGAACTGGGCTCTCTCTGCCGTGTTCCTCACAGCTGGGTGAGCTCCAGAGCTTATTGGAGCCTTCCTCGTGTAAAGTCTGTGGAATCAGCACAGGGATAACCTTATGCGTTTTATGAAGGGGGTTTGACCCACTGCTATGTGAAAAGCTTCAGTGGTGTGGCACGTACCTTTGGAAAGCTCTCCTCTGATTTTGTCACAGCTAGGGAGTCCCTCTTGATGCTCATTTTATGATCTTTACTTTTTTTTTTTCTTTCCCTTCTTTCCACTTTGAGTCCTGGATGTTATGTGAGCGCTGAGTTACTTGTGCGTGTCCTGCCAGCCACATTATGAATGATTAGCAGCACAGTCGCTTGATGCTTGCAGTAAGCCTGTGCCAGGACAGGCCTGCAGTGTCTTGTTGTCTCTCAAAACATTGAAAGAGGCAAGAAGATGCACATTTCTAACACGTCTTGATTGTCCTGGCAGGTTTGATGTTGGGAGAGACACACACAGTAGGAATTGGAGGTGGCTGACCCTGTTTCATCTTCTCATGGGGGTGGCACCTGCATTTGCCAGGCTGTGCATCACCTTTGCTTGCTGCTGCTGGTGGCACTCCTGGACTCATTTCTTTACAGAGAAGCATTGGTTGTGTTCGTGCTGAGTGCTTGGAAGGCTTTAGGAGTCATTTATGATAGTAGGATGTTGTCACTTACTGGTTTGAGTTTCTCGGCCACTGAGAATCGCTAAATTCTCCGAGTTTGATGCTGCTCTCAGCTACTTCACTTGGCCACTCCAAAGCTGAAAGAGGAGCTTCCTCTGTCCTCTCTGCTGCTTCAGGTGTTGGCCTACTCCTGTGTGTACAGCTACTATAGCCAGGACACCGAGAGAGTGGACATCATGGAAGAGCAGATTGAGAGCTTGGAGCTGCACACCAACACTCTGCAGATCCTGCTGGGTAAGACCCACATCCTCTCTGTGTAGGAGCTGACAGTCCCTCCTGTCTGGTCAGAACGTGGGTAACTCTGTAGTGAGGCAATAGGATGCACGTCAGCACCCAGCAGGTGCTAATTCATGTCTTTTGGCCCGTCTTTGGCTACCTGATGTCATTTCTGGGGAGTCCACAGAAGCAAGTTGGCTTCAGGCAGTGATTTTATGCAGAAAGGGGGATCTCCTACATGCTCCCTCCTGAATGGATTATGTGTCCACAGGACCTAAGTAGCTGTGACTCTGGCTTTGTAGTCAGAGGGAAGGCTTTGCTGTCCTTGAATTGCAGAGGAAACACTGCTGCAGGGTCGGGATCTGGCCTCCTCTCTCCGGTTCCTGAAAGCAGAGCATTTCAGCACTGGTTTGGAATTGTCACGCCGAATCCGGGAGCGTCTCTTTGCGGTTCTTTGGCACTCCACACAGGTGAAGTTCATGTTCGTGTTGGTAGCTTGTCTTGTCCAACTGTAGTTTGATCTTGGGCTTTGATGTTGGCAAGCCTAAAAGGGGGCTTCATCCACTAAGAGGACAGACTCTGAGGTGCTGCAGGGGCCCTGAGTATGGGTGTGTGTAGGAGAGGGGTTTGCAGCAGAAACTGTACCTCAACTCATACGTTGCCTCTCTCTTCTGGCTGCTCTTCTATTCTGGCAGGATTTCTGTGTTGGGCTCCAGGCATTGACAGATCCTGGTCAGAGTAAGGTGAATATCTCAAATGTGCCTGCAGAAGCCCCTGATTTTATAGGGTGAGTTTCCTTAAGGGAAAGGTGGTAAGAGCTGAAGAAAAACAGGTGAGCGGAGTCTTTTATGGTTACTAATATGCCAAAGAATTAACATTAGAAAACAGTTACTTGCATCTTCCTGTGTTCAGGTTTGATATAATCATGTAAGTGACACAGTGGTGCTGGGAGCTCAGTGAAACCTCTGTCTAGTTTGTGGTTATAATTGAGGAAAGCTGGGTCTGCCAGTGACAGAGGGATGGAGGTCACTCTGCTGTGACTCGATTGGATTCCTGCAGAGTTTGTCCCACCCTTGGGGAGGCACTTGGAGGAGTGTTGGTGGCGTCTAAACGAGAACAAGAAGAATAAAAACATGCATGGAGTGAGGTATAACACATGTTTGGGTGGGAATGGGGAAGAGGTAACACAGATTTAAGAGATAAGTTTGTTTTGTGACCCTTTTGTGTTATTTGTTGTGGCCCTGTCCCAGAGCATTGAGCCAGCAGGGTTCAGTGTGTCTAAAAGGTGAAGAGTTCAAAACAGATGAAACATTTTTGTATGTTCTGTGTCTGGTTTAAACCAACGAGCACACGCGGTGTCTCTCCTGCTCCACTGTGCCTGATCCCCTTGGCAGCTGCCATGTTTCTCAGGCACGGCTTTGGCTGGGGATGTTGAGATGCTGGTGGTGGGAGGGTGAGGTTTGCGTGGTGCTGGGCCATGATTGTTTCTTGCAGCCTGGGAATGGGCAAGGCCTGTGTTCTGATGCTCTCCTCCTGAACAGGCCAAAGCGTGCCGTTCTACCTGACACCCCTGACGCAGACGAAGAGGAGGATGAAGATGAAGAATGTGAACCACAGTGGCAGGAAGACTATGATGATGATGACGACCTTGATGACAGTTTTTCGTTTGGCCATGAGTCAGATAATCTTGATCATGATTCCTACTATGATGATGATGATGTCTATGACTAGAGCTGGGCTGCCAGCAGGCCTGCCAGCCCAGACCCCTGAGTTGCGGTTGTCTCACCCTGCCTGCATCTGGATGTCTTCTCAAAGACTAGGAGGAGCTCTCAGGTAGAATGAAGAGACGTTTCTTTAGGGGACTGCTTGTTTGCTGCCTGATTTAACATGCAAAGGCATTGCTATGGCCATGTGGGCTGTGTTACTGTGGTCACCTCTCTCACAAGTGCATTTCCTTTCCTTTCTCCCTTGTCTCTGAAGGACCTTTCTACCCATAGATACAATCATCTAATTGAACTAGAAAATAACAGCCCAGCTCCAAAGTGAGAACTGCTTGATGCCTCTTAGAGGATTGTTTAGTGTTCTCTGGGGTCCTGTCTGCAAGGGCGCAGGGACCATTGCACTGGCATATGTCCTGTCAGGGTACTCTCAAAGCCAGCCACTGGCAAGAAACAATATAAAGCGAAGTGTCCACACTCAAGCAAAAACCTCACCACTGGAGCTGGTGGGGCTTGCTTTGAAATAACACATAACTTATGGATTCACGTAGCTCCATGCACATGTTTAGCTGAGGAGACAGTTTTGTGCCTCAGTATTCTTTTTGCCTTTTTTTGTCATCGTTGTTTTTGCTTCCTATCTTGTAAAGCTGGAAGGGCCACTGTGAATGGCACAAGTTTGTAGAGCTGTCTTCAGTGGATAGATACATGGAACACAGAAGTGCACAGAAGTTGTTCAAATGTTACTTTATCCTTGCAGGAAAAAAAAAAGGAACAAGAGTTGAAAAAGTTGTTTATAAAATAAATAGTTTTCTTCTAGCGCTAGCCTCTGTGTTTTCTATTGTCTTCAAAAGACAAAGTGAGAGCAGGACATCGGTGAGGGAAGAGATGACCCATACAAATTATCCCAGGCATTAGTTGTGAAACTCATGGGATGTGGTATGTATGCCCAGACCAGGCTTTCTGCTCTTATGCTGGCAGCTCCCAATCACTTTCTTCTGTTCTGTAACTTTCCCAAGGACTGATGGGTGGGTGGACCTCTAAATTCCTAGATTCTGCTTCTTCTAACTCTTGACCATGTCTGCCCTGACTTTTCAGAGATGCCTGAGAGGGGCTGTGCAATTATATCATTTGGCTCTTTCAGCATCCTTAGAGGCATCTCACCTAATTCCATAGGCATATGAATGTCTAATTGTCTCAAGGGGTCCCTAAATTTGTCGTCCCTAACTGTGAGTACTGCTTCACTCCTACATTCTCAGCTAAGAGATTTGAGGACCTGAGAGGCCTGAGAGCAAGCCCTCCTCGACAAAACTGAAAACACATCAAGTACCTTAACCTTTTCCTATGTTCCTTGTGATCAGGTTCCCCCACTCCGATTAGAGTCACCCTGCACTCTCTCCACTTTTCCTTTTGCGATGGATGTTCTTACAGAACTGTTTATTGTTGCCCTTCACCTCCCTTGCTCAGTCTCATCTCTCTCCTCTTCTCCACAGCAGAATTTACAGGCATTTCACACTTTCCACAGTCCTCAGGACACAGATATTCGCTCCTTTCTCAGAGTGCAATCTTGAGGCTTTTTCCCTGTCTGCTGTGGGCAGGACATGGATCTATGTTTTTTAGCAATGCGCAGGCTAATGGCATTTTCTCTTCAGCAGCGATTCAGGCCATACACGCTTGATCCATCTACTGTGCAGTCTGTGGACGCTCGCTCCTTCCCCAGTGTGCTAAATTCCTAAGGAAAGAACGAATGTTTGCTATTTCTCCTATTCTATACTTGCCCCCCCACCCCTCTTTTTCTTGTTATGAAGCTCCTCTGGCTACTGATGCCTGACCATTCCCCTAGCATCCCGATTCCTGTCTCAGGTAACAGCCATTGAGGCAGAGGCACTCTAAAAAGCTGAGCACGGGGCTTGATTTTACCCTGCAAATAAAAAGAAACACCACTTCCACTTCCCACCTTAGTTCTGGAGGATCTTGAAAAGGTCAGAGGACTAAGCATGGAGCCAAGCAGTCAATGAAGATCAGAATGGGTCTCTGGATCCTCAGGATTTTGCTTGGGAAAAATCTTTACTTTGAAAAGTCGACCTGTTGGGTTTCAGTACTCTTGCTGGAGATGAGCTCCAGTCATTTAACTCCCACTCTTAGAAAAACTCCTTTGGTTTAAGACAGTTCAATAGGAAGATAAGCTCTGTTATTAAGTCAAATAATTTCATATTTGTAGATCAATACCGAGCAAAAGCCAAAGTCCATTTTCTTTAACCCTGTTTAACAATATAAGCACTTGAATTTCTTTAGTCTGACCTGAATTGAGATCCACGTGTGATGCCTTACTTGTACTTAAACTAACAGACTTCTCTCATATGTGGAACTGAGAAGTTGTTAAAGAAAATGGGAAGTTGGGAAGTTGAGAACTGATCTGAGCTTTCTGGCCTATGCTCTTATCTAGAAAAAGTCTTTCTAGAAAGAAAATTTTTATCAGGAAAACTGTTTTCTTCTGTCTTGAAGACATCTCTGATTACAACACCAGAAACAGAAACATACTTTAAATGTGTGTTTTAGTAAAATAAAATCTTGGTTCAGTTTTACAAAAAGAGGAAATTCAGAGGTACAGATGTAGCTCTGATCATACCTAGAAATTAGAAGTTTCAGAGGTACAATTCAATGAGTAAAACATATTTAGCACACTTATTTAAAAGGAGGAGATGTGTAACTGAGTAACCTTTAGAGATACTAAAATATTCAAAAGATTATCATTTGAGTATAGCTTATGCAGTATTTGTAAGTTGGACACAAGCATTGTGAGGGGGAAAGTACCCAATATTAGGTCAAGAAAGCAAGGACAAATGGCATTAGTCTCAGACACAGGAATCCTAGAGTGTGCTTGTGAGTGCGAGCTCTTTGCAGTGCCTTCCCCACATGCTGCTAGAAGGTGGGTCTGTAGCAAGGCAAGAACAACAGGTTTGACCACATATGACTGCAACAAAAAATGTACTGTGGGCAGCAAGAACTGATACTCAAATTGCCGATTTCTTTCTTTCTTCTGCTTTTTCCACTGGAAAGGTGAGAAACAACTACTTCCAAATGCTAAGCACAGTCTAGGAAGCACAGACAAATATTCTATTAAACTGAATGCCAGCATTCTCAAATCTCATAAATTCCTTGGGAAACCTTAAATCAGGTAGGCTTGGACTGATTGGCTAGTCAAGAAATTATTTCTTCCGTTGCTGGATTTACTGTTAGAATTGTGTGACCGCTTTTCAATCAAGAGTTCATCTGGACCCATAAATCCTTTTCCTTTTGTGTCTCTTTCATTGACAGTATGGCCATGCAGGCTAGGAAGAAAGACTGAACTAAAAGACTTGATCCTAGAACTCTGCTCACTGAAGACGAAGGATGCCAGGAAAAGCAAGTTTCTTAAAGAAAGTTTCCCATACCCTAAGACACCTGAGTTGTGTTTGATGGTTTCAGAAAATAGTAGAAGACAACCCAAAAGTCACAGCCCAGAAAGGGAAATTTGAGAAATTGTTGTAAAAAAAAAAAAAAAAAAAAAAAAAAAGCAGTTTCCAGAGGGAAAATTAGCTGCATTTCTCTTTGCTGCATCAGTTTGCATTCTGACAAATCCAGTCATCAACTGCCATCACCTCAGTGTATACGTCTGGACGACTGCACCGAGTACCTCCTTCACTCTAGCTCATAATACCAGCAAGGTACCATCTATTTCCCTTTCCTGTGCAAGCCAAAGGACCTCCAGAATCTCCCCATAAAACAAAGGATACAGTTCAGCAATTAGCACATACCTTCCCACACAGCGCAGGAACAAGTGTTACAACGTAATATTAGCACCTTATTTCCAGATAGAGCATACCTGGATAGATACTAAATTCTTTCAGCTTGTTTTGACTTAAAAGAGCAGCACACTAATCAATATAAAGAAATGGCAAGAAGATAAAGGTGAAAAATTACTCATCAAAGGATTCATAAAGTACTTGGTTACAGAGCTCAAGAGGAAGAGGAGGAGATAGAGATGGAAAGTAGGAACTCTGACATCACTCGGCCCTAGATTGTTCACGTGTTTAAGACTGCACTCTTTTACACCATACGTTACCTGGAAACAGAAAGAGAAGTGTCTCCTTCTTGCATTCAAGTCTATTACCAAAAAAGGTGCATAATTAAAGTGTAATTAGATGTTGTTGTTGCAGTTCCGTAATCAAAACTGTGCCTACATTCAGGGCAGATGCGAGGAAAGGAAAAAAGACTCTAGCAGCATGCATATAACTGTCTTCTCAAAAGGACTGTGCAGCTCTGCATACAAAAACATGGAAAAGCAAAAGTTTCTATTTATCAGGCTCATAGGATCCGTATATATTTGGGTTCACAAATATTTTGTGACTCGCTGCTTTAACCTTCTATGCCTTCTGTGAATTCACAACCTCTGAACAGTTACAGATACTGCTTATCTCTGCAGGTTTACCTTGGGCACGTAAGGCAGTCTGCAGTCTCCAGTTTGAGTCTGGGGCTGGTTTGTTCTCACCAGCTGGAGCTAACACATGGGAGAGGATCAATAAAGCCATGTACCTATAAAAAAAGTCTCTGTGACTTAACCAAATCTAGGGATAATAAAAGCTGCAACAAAATTCCTTCTCTCTCCCAGGCTTCCATTATACTGGTAAATTTAACCATCCAAAAAGCTGTTCTTAAAGTGACTTCAGAAAGGAGGCTGGATATTATGGCCAGTTAGCCAGGATATTTTAGAGACGGGAAACTCTAGAAGACTTGAGGAGCCCTATGCAGATTCAAAGAAGGATCCTGAGGAAAGGAACCATGTAAGACCAAGAACATCCCAGAGTGATAAGGAAATTGAGTGTCAATGTGTATCTGTCTGACTGGTAGATAGGCCTATCAATACTTAGATGGACGCCTCGATAAGTAGTAGATGGGCGCATCGTTAGGTTGATGGGCGCATCGTTAAGATAAGGGTTCCTTTGTCTCCGTTGTTTCTTCCAGCCTATCCCCCTGGCTATCTTCTTCCAGTTTATCTCGCTCTAGTCCTTTTAGTCAGTTAACTATTTTCTTCCTGCCTTTTAGTCAGTGATGGGCCCAGGGCACCCCCACTGTACCTCCCATCCCTACAGGTGAAAAGTGCTTGGAAGCCTCACAAAACCTGTGCAGTACACAGTGTGCACGTCCACCAAGAGGTGTAACAAATCAGGATGTCCACAACCCTGAAATTATAGAGAGCATCCAGAACACTGTGGGGATCTCCTGAAATGCCACCAGCAACCAGCACCACACAAAAAGTATGCTAGAGATGAGGGAGGAAAAAAAAAAGCACATAAACATTGAGATTAAGAAGTTCAAGATGCAGAGGGCAGGAGGAGCAGATTATGTTGAAAAGTAGGTTAATTAGTATAGTGCCTACCCAAACTGGTTAAAATGTCCATCAAAACTTAAGGGAATTTCTGAGGCAACACATTTTTTTGGAAGAACATCAAGCCTTAGGCATATCACAACACGTATCTTAGCAAAACAATTCCAAGGCCTCAGGTTATATACAAACAGCATGTTAGCAAAAATACTAAGACTCATCAACTTGATCTTGGAAACTGCAGAAGGATCCTGTAAACCATTTATTTTTTTGTTGTGTGTTGGAAGGCTAGATCTGTTAGACCTGTAATCTTACAAATTATTTTTTAAATGGAGAGAAAAGTATTACTGACTTTAGAGTGTGGTAATTCATTAGAACTTTTATTTAATTGAGTAAGTTTTACTGTTTTAATGTAATAGAACAATTCTTGTAAGATTATAGCTCTAATTGATATAACGACTACGGAAAGCAGATATTCATCATAAATTTAAATACTGATAAAGTACACACTGGTCTAACAACTGGGAAAGTGAAGGAAAGACAGTTAAGTACGTCTAAAATCAGTTTCTGATTAACTGTGTGCAAACAAATTAGGTCAAACACATGTGATCACAACCTGTGATATAATCAAAAGTTCTCATAATACACATGACAATGTATGAAACTAGTAGAGACAGCATGTCAACTTCCTTTACTGGATTTAGCTTACCTTACATTTTGCATTTCTTTGCAACTCTATGTTATTCCTAACATTACTATAACATTATACTAACTCCCTCATAAATATATAAATCAAGATGAATGGTAAGAATAGCAGACATCCTTTATTTCCTTTTGTCCTTACTTCGGCTTTTTAATAGGAAGGTTACATTCTGAGGAGGAAAAAAGCAAAATCCTTGCAACTCGTTTTACCCTTCGTCCTGCTGTGGGGGTTGTAGCCGTATCTCATCAACAAGATGTGCTGTACGTAACAGAAGCAGAGACAGGGCACGGCGGATGGAAGATCTCGCGATGTCACGGAAAGGGCAGGCTAATAAAAACCAGCAGCATCTCTCGCTAAACGCCATTTGGCGCATCAGCTGGTAGGTGCGAGTGCTTCTCGAACCCGAGGGGAATGGCCTCGGTATCCCCTCTAGAACCACGGGCAACCACCGCGGATTGAGACGAACCCGACAGCCGGTGACCCCAACGTGACGCGATTTTGATGCATAAAGTGTGAGACCCCGGCGGGAGGACCCGGCTGGGGAACAGCTCGGAAGGACCGAGGTCTGGGGTGGATTGGGTGGCAATCCGCAAGAAGCGAAATCCGTCGCGACGCGCGCCCGGTGGCGGTGAGCGGCCAGGGCAGGAATGGGGCAGTCGGTGACTAAGGAAGAAAGCGCAATTGTTAAGCTCCTCCTGCACATTCTCTCTAAGAGAGGAATCAAATGTGATGAACCTCCCCTCTACTGGGAGGTGCAAGCTATTGACCTGGTGCAGAGAGAATGGGTCGATCGTGTAAACACGGGCCGAGGGGACACCGGCAGCGGGGACGGAGCTCCGGTGGATGAGGAAGCGAAGTGGCGCAAGACAACGTTAGACCTATCACCGGGAGCGATACTGCCGAGGGTGGAAGAGGAGGAGGAGGCGGAGGAGCTACCGCGGGTGCGGGGAGGGAGAAGGAAAGGGCAGTTAACGGGGAACGCCGGCTGGAGGCAGCCCCGACCCGCGCTGCAGGAGAGCGGGTCAGACAGTGAGGAGGAGGCGGAAGGGCAAGAGCAGAATGAGGAGGAGGAGGAGGAGGCAGTAGAAGGGAGGAGGAAAGGAAATCGGAGGGGGGACAGTCTTGAGGGGCTGCGTGCTGAAGGAGGCAGAAGCAAACAGGAGGTGCTATTAAAGCAGATAGGGGAACTGATGCAAGAGCTGTGTGAGACGCTGAGGCAGCAGAACGGGCTGCTAGGGGCGGCAGGGGGAAGAGAGCCCGTATCCATCCCCGTGGCTGATTGGAATTTAATAGCCAAGGAATGCGCCCTTAGTGGATTAAAGCTGCACAGTACCCCAGCGGGTGCCCGAGGGGGAGGCCAGGAATGGACACCCTTAGATACCAAGTTGGTGCAAAATTTATGTAAAGAGATCAAAGAGAAAGGATTAGCGGATGAGACAGTGGTTATGTTGCTAGATATAATTCATACTAGCACACTTACCCCAGAGGATGCAAGAAAGCTAGCGAAAGCCGTATTAGCGGCACCCCTGTACGTACTGTGGAAGGAGGCCTTTGAGTCAGCCTGCCGAGAACTAGTGCAAGCGGCGGCCGCAGATCCCCAACATCCGCTGAGGGCGAGCACGCTGCAGAGATTGACGGGGACGGATCCCGCCATGCCTACGGCCCTCCTGCAGGCTGCCGGCTTGAGAGGAAGGGAGCTGCAGGCAGTAACCGAGCAGTCTCGAAAGGCGTACCGTGAGATAGCACAGTATGACAAAAGGGCGGATCCTTGGACGCAGATCACGCAAGGGTTAGGAGAGCCCTTCATGGACTTCTGCTCCAGATTACAGAAAGCCATTGAGGCATCCCGCCTGCCCGCTGCTGCAAGAGAGCCCGTGCTCGTAGACTGCATTCGACGGCAATGCAACCCCTTGATCCGCGACATACTGAAGAACGTGCCCGTTAACACCCCCGTAGCCGCTCTCCTCCGAACAGTGCTGATGGAAGAAGCAGCGATGAAGCAACCTCCTGCTGCTGCAGCGATGATGACCGCGCCGCGATGTCACCTGTGCGGCAGGCCCGGGCACTTCAAAAAAATCTGCCCCAAGAAGAAAAGTACGAAGGGGCCGTGCTGGGTCTGCGGGAAAAGCGGACACGTGGCAAGAGAGTGCCGTGAAGAAGGGATGCAGACGGGAAACGGCACCGGGAGGCGGCAGAACCGAGGCAACCGCCCCGCTGCAACCAAGATCCAAAAGACTCGGCCTCGGGATATGACATGGCCGCTGCAAAATGTAATGAACCTGGAATCGAGCCAAGAAGAGATGTAACGTAACAACACTTACTTTAGCAGGGTTTTTAGCTGATGTTAGTTCAATCCGCAAAGCTACTTTACAGCATAGAGCAGCAATAGACTTTTTGCTTTTAGCACATGGACGCGGTTGTCAGGATTTCGACGGGTTAGGTTGCATGAATTTATCTGATCACAGTAAATCGATACATAAAAGTATTCAGATGCTGGAAGATGAAGTGCACAAATTGCAGGTGGATAATGGATGGGAATGGTTAAACAACTTGCTGTATGGATGGGGCATTGCGGGATGGTTACAGTCATTGATCAAGGGTGCGGGAGTAGTATTGCTGATTCTGTGTTGTGTTTTACTAGTTGTACCTTGCTTGTTAAAATGTGTATCCAATGTGATCGAGAATGCTGTAAAGAGGGTTTGGCTGGTTCAAGAACAAAAAGGGGGAATTGTGGGAACATATCTAAGAGACGGAGGCTTTCCCATGGGAAGCAACTACGAAGAGCTGAGCTAAAAAAGATAGTGGATACTCCCTGATCTGAAGAAATGTAATCCTGGAAGGTCCTTGAACAGCAAGGATGGGAAAGTTGGGCGAGACGGAGCTGTAATTAAGCTTGTCAGTGTGAAAGAAGGACTTGTGCACAGATCAATGGTGTGAATGCATGACCGCTATCCACAACCAACCAAGTGCAGTAGAAGATGCATGGACAGTAGCATGTAGCCAGTCGTAGTGTACACATATGCGTGGCTAAAGAGCTTGCAGAAGTGTACTCAATATATAGAGCACTGTAACACAGAATAAAGCGATTTCTGCTTGACTCATGTTGAAACCTTCAGGAGTCGTGTCTGGCATCCTGCATCTTGCAAATCAACATTTCAGATATTATCTATGCCAAATGTCCTTTTCTATTTTGGAGAAATTTATATTGCCATACATTCAAAGAGAGAGGAGGAAAACAAAACACAACCTCGGGCACAACCTAGGACATTTTTACAACAAAAGGAAACATTCTTTTGTTGTTTTTTCCACAAGTCCCTGATTACCTGGCATGCATCAATGCCACAATTAAGATTCCTACCACACAGCATATGTGATGTGATCAGATCATTACACAGTTTGTTGCAAACGCTTTGATTAATCATTTTCACTTCAGCTTCCTCCAGTGTTTTCACAAGGTGACCTAGAAAAATATGTGTGTTGCAGAGCTTACAAAAGTCAACATTTTTTAACAGAGAAACCATTTGTCAAACCAGAGGAAAATGGCTACAAACTGAAGTTGTAACTAGATAATGGCAGAAGAGTAATTCCCCTCCCTTCAGTTGCAGCGTGTCCTCAGCTTTTGGACTGTAGTCCACGCTAGCTCTAAACACAGATGTTTATGCGCCACCATGATTGACTTTTCATTTTCTTAGACTTTATTAGCTGGTTCTGTCAGTTAGAAATAAAAAGCCATGCAAATTGCAAAATAATGTCAGATTTCATACAATATAACTAGTTCTCAGAAGGCAATTTTTTTCCATTAACATGAAAATAAGCATATTCCTGCTCTGCCTTCTCCATCTCTCAGAATATAGAGTGACAGCAATCGCTTTCATCACTGTCCTCCCAGCAGCTGTTATCACCTTTACAAGTCTTACACTGATTTTTACACTTCTCATTGCCACAGTTCAGCTGCTTTGGATCACAGCCTGAAGAAGAAAGGGTTTAAATGCTTTATAATCCAAACAGCTGCCCAGCAGACATGTGCAGCTCTCCATAGGCCACCTTGACATTACTGTGACATACATGGCTGACATAGGTCTACTTTGCTTTTAATGATCTCCAGTAACAATATGTGGGTTAATTGGGTTACAATTTGCTTGCTGAGGCCTTCCAACAGCTGCTGGGAAGATCCTTTCAAATCCCTGTTTTATATCCAGCTTTTTGATTTATTTTTTGACAGCTGCATGACACTATGACTCTCAGTCAGCTTTGGAGACATTATCACCACCATGTTATTTTTCATCAGAAAAGTGACCTAGGCAATCCACCCGTTTGATTGTCTACTTGGGTTGAGATTATATCTTTAATAACATTTTATTTTTTGTCCCATGATTTCTCCAGTTTACCAGGATCCATCCATCCCTCTTCCTGTTGTATGCCATTTTTTCTATGGTTTTAAACATGTATCATATTCTATCACATAGATCACTACCAAATATAGTAAAATATCCCAAAACAGATACTGACAGTAAAAATGTCCATGCCATGGACAATCATTCCCTGGAAACAATTGTCTTTTAATATTTTCTTCTCACTGCATTTTCCTCATTTCTCCTCTATTTATTCTTACACATCATATACATTTCATGTTTGCTATTACCTATCTCCTTCACACTTTTTTGATATTTACAAATATTTTGGTTTGATTATTTTTTTAGACCTGTCTTCTCAAGTTCAGCTTCTAAAATTCCTTTCTCTCTCTGTCCTCCAACTTCTGAAGATACCTTTTCTTCAGATTTCTAGTTCTTCACTCACATCATCCTGTGTTCTTAAGCAAGTTAGTCACCAATATTTAGGGATTGTTTCAAACAGTACTTAAACTTCCTACAATAAAATGATAACAGCAGGAAACAAACAAGAGAAATAATTGATTTACCACAATCTAATTCATCACTACCATCTGAGCAAGCAGTCTTTCTAGCCATCACATTTGTTGCTTGAAGAAATGAAAGTTCCTTCTGCACATTCAAATTTTCAAGAGCAAGTTAGAAGGATAAACAATTAATGGCAATAGAAATGCTGTTACAGATTAAATTGCATATGGAGACAGGACTGTCATGCAGGAATGTTAAAATGGGTACTAAAAGCTAAAAGACCACTGTTATTTGAATGTTAAAAGATGAGCTGAATTTTAACCATTGCTCAGTTGAATGTTAAAAAAGCAAATGCTATCTTGACATCATCTGCCAAAGATTTTAGCAGATAGTATGAATTAATTGAATCAATTCATCACTTAAATGGATTTAGAAATTTAAATTTGCATTAACTTCCTCACTCAAACAGTTGAAAATGAGTCAGCACAGATGCATAACCGCTGTTTAGAGAAAGCATCTCGCAATTGTTAACATATATTTTACACTTAAGCAACTACAGAAACAAAATCACATACTTGGGAATTTTCCTTAGTATTACAGGTACAAACTACCTGACACTAAAATGTTTTACAAATTAATCTCTGTGTTACTCTACTTGAGCTTCTTCATTTTTGATGTGAATAAATGCTTTATGAAATCAAATCTACTAATTTCATTATGCAGCAGCTCTTTGACTTAGAAATTTCTTAACCATTTTTCTTAAAATAACAATCTTGATTCTAAGGTGCTTCTTTGAGATCCATTCTTTGAGATCCATTCTTTTCCATTGTTCGGATTTGCCAGCCAAAATCAAGGCTCAGAATTGACTTATACATGCAGATAGGCATGTGGTAGAATATGTAGGGAAAAAGGTTCTATTTTTACACAGGTTAAGTCAACTTAAATGTTCTTCATCCTTGGCAGCAAAGGCAAATTCACAGCTAAGCGCAGACAAATCACCTCCATCGACCTTCTAGCAACACTCTATTATTCCTTTCCCTCACGGTGGACAACTTTGCCCTTCCCTGTGTTGAACTTAAAGCGTTCCCTGCCTTGATCATTTCTCTAGCCCACTGAGGCCCCTCTGACTGGCAGCAAAACCATTTGTAATATCATACCAATTTTGTACCATCTGCAAAATTTTGGAGGCTGCACTGTCCCATTGCCCAGGTCCATTATGAAGATATTACACAGTAATAGCCCCAATTTTGACCCCCTGGGAATACCATTAGTGACAGGCTTCCAGATGGACTTGATGTCACTGACAGCAACCCTGTGGACCCAACAGCCCAAGCAGTTTTCAGTGCACCTCAAGATTCACTTACCTACCCAATAAATTCATCAGCTCCTCTCTAAGGATATTATAAGAGACAGGGTCTCTCACCACAAAATTTGTCATATTGCATCACTGGTCATGAAACATTACTTAGTTCTGAAAAAGAGTCATGAAGTGAGAATTTGTATCAGAGACCTTAGAATATATATACTTTTAAATTAATAATCAGCAAAATTACAGTCAGTCAAGTGAGCTGCAGATCTGAGGAAAATTCACAAGCAGGCCCGGTCTCAAAGTCATAGAGAATTTCAGCTGCCTAAAACATAATTGGAAAAAGGAAGTTAGTCAGGTTAGAATCAGAAAGACAATGTTTCTAGAAATAAATAAGTATTAGATGTGTACAAAGAATATACTGCAGATGAGTATTTTCTAAGGAAGATATTAAAATACTACAAGTCAATGTATCCACCTTCTGAAAGCTAACTTTCAGCTACGCTTTGAAAGCTCAAGAGCATCTACTGCTATTCCAAAAGTGTGGAGATCAGGAAACCAGGCAAGGAGCTGTAGGAGCTGCAGTTATCTTTCTGCAATACAGTCTGGCAAAGAATCTCACTGTCTGTTAAAGAAAACTTAAATTCCCAACTTGTCATACTCTGAATCAACTTCCAGGGTGATTCCAAATCAAGCTTCCATGTTTGTCTGTAGTCAGCTATTTTAAAAGAACATTAATTTTCCTCATTTGAGAGAGTCTTACCTGGACCCTCTCTGGCATGCCAATTGCAACTATTTTTTTTTCATTTGTATATATTTATTTTAAAAAATATATTAAAAATATTGGGAAACTGTAATTAGATCTGGCAAAATTGGGAAATTACATTTTTATTTCCCATTTTAAGGAGATTTGTGAAAAACAAAGCAATGCCTTACAAAAGTATGGTTTATCTAATTTTACAAGTCTATTTAATCAGTTAAGTACATAATTACATTCAAAACATCCCTGTCTTGTAAATAGTTTAAGAAAAAAAAAAACAGGTTGGTAGGTGTGGGGTTGGTTTATTAAACACGATTTCTCAAAGGTCCTTAAAAACAAAAATACATGCAGATTCACTCAGGATCTGTGCAACTGAAGGCCTTGTATTCAGTATAAAACCCTGCGTGGATGACGAGCTTATCAGAATATAAGTTGATTGCAACAGAATAGCCATAGTATGGATCAGCATCCTAAACTAGCTTTTAAATACAACTAGAAATCACTTAAAATCATTCTTGATTTCAGAGTCACTATTTGGATTCACAAAACCCTACTTTGGGTTAACTGAAAAGTCAAAAATCCATCAATGAAGTCAACATCCAACAGCCGTCACCAATTTCCACATACTCCTTCCTCGAGACAGCTCACTCTGTGGTGTGGACACAGGCCTAAGAGCCAGGGTACACACTCAGCACGTTGGTGAATACGTAACATGCCCGGTTTCTGCATTGTACATCGGCAGCCTGCACACTGCAGAGTGCAAATATCCCTCCCCAGCGCAGTGCGAATGGAGTGACGGCCCATGCACTTCACAGGAGTGCACTGGAGAGGAGAACACGCGGTCCCTGCACCTTGGGGAAGGAGAGAAGACCTGCATTTAGCACACTGGAGATGGAGCGAATGCTTGAGTGGCGTGCACAGGAGAAGTAGAGAATGACGACATTCAGCACACTGGGGAAGGAGGGAATGTGACAGGCTTCTCCTTTGGAGGAGTATCTTACTTCGGCACACTACACGCTCGTGAAAGAGGGAACAACCACATCCTGCACACCGTAAATAAATCGAAAGACTGAGGAGTGCTTCCTAAAGGAGCACGTGTCTGTGTCCTGAGCGCTGGACAAATAGCGAACGTCCATTTTGTACATCCTGCAGAAGGAAGGAGAGAAGGTCTAAGTTGTGTACATGGGAGAAGAAGAGATCGTCCGCATCCTTCGCACCCAGGGAACACCTGAATCCAGTAGGATCTCCTACTTTCCTGCTGAGGGGGACAGAATTAAGAGATGAGTAAGAATAGAAACAGATCCCTGTTTGAGGGGGCAGGAGAATCCCCTTCCAGTTCACCTCATTCCTACCCCCCGGTGACCACATTCAATAGGGGTGAGGCCCTGGAACTTGAGACCCAGGCAAATGAGGTCACGGACCAAGGCCCATCTCGGAGGTTGTCTTGGGTGAGGCAGTCAAGGCCATGCTTTATGACTGCTTTTACTAAGAAGAAAAGAAGGGTAATGGTTGTGAGTGACTCCTCCCTGAGGGGAACAGAGGGCCCAATATGTTGACCGGACCCTTCCCACAGTGGGGTCTGTTGTCTCCCTGGGGCCAATGTAAGGGACATCACAAAAAGGCTTCCCAGTCTTGTGCAGCCCTCTGACTAATACCCACTATAGCTATTCCAGGTTGGCATCAATGACGTTGCCAAGAGAAGCCTGAAATCCATCGAAAGAGACATCAGGGTATGGGGAGATCAGCTGAGAAAGCAGGAGCGTGGGTGGTGTTCTCCTCTATCCCCTCAATGTCAGGGAAGGACACTGAGAGGAACAGAAAAAAATCACCTGCTCAACTGGTGGCTAAGAGGCTGGTGTCATCAGTCTACTTTTGTGTTTTTTTTCTTTTTTTTTTTTTTGTGACCTTGGGGCAGTCTATACAGCACTGGGCCTCCTTGCGACTGACGGTTCACCTGTCTTGCAGGGGGAAAAAAATCCTTGCCCAGGAGTTGTTGAGGCTCATTGAGAGGGCTTTTAGCTAGGTATGAAGGGAGGGCGATGAAACTGAGATCACTAGGGATGAGCCTAAGGGCAGCATGCCCGAGTTGGGGGAGAGCTCAGTAGCCCAGCTGAAGTGCATCTAAACCAATGCACATGGCATGGACAACAAACAGGAGGAGCTGGAGGCCACGGTGCATCCGGAAAACTATGACATTGTCACCATCACTAAAATGTGGCGGGACCACTGTAATGACTGGAGTGCTGCAATGGATGGCTACAGGCTCTTCAAAGGGACAGGCAAGGAAGAGGGTGTACCAGTGTATGTTAGGGAATGCTTTGATTGCATGGAGCTCCAAGCGGATGATGCAAAAGCTGGGTGTTTATGGGTCAGGATCAGAGGGAAGGCCAACAAGGCTGATAAGCTGGTAGGAGTCTACTATGGACAATCCAAACAGGATGAAGAGAAAGATGAGGGATTCTCCAAGCAGCTGGCAGAAGTTTCACAATTGGCATCCCTTGGAGGCCTTGAAGTCTCATGGAGGACTTCAACCTACCAGATATTTGTTGGGAATACAACAGAGATGAAACAATCTAGGAGGTTTGTGGAGTGCATGGAAGATAACTTCCTATCATCACAGCTAGTAAGTGAACCCATGACGGGAGGTGCCCAGCTGGACCTGCTCTTTGCCAACAGAGAAGGACTGGTGGGATGTGTGATGGTTTTCAATTCTCGGTGAAGTCAGGAGGGGTGTCAGCAAAACCACTATGTTGAACTTCTGGAGACTTTGGACTGTTTAGGACATTGGTTGAGAGAGTCCCTTGGCAGACAGTCCTGAAGAGCAAAGAGGTCCAGGAAGGCTGAACATTTCTCAAGGAGGAAATCTTAAAGGCTCAGGAGCAGGTCCCTGTGAGCTGGAGGGGAAAGATGAGACAGAGGGGAATATCAGCCTGACTGAATAGGGACCTATTGCTGAAACTCCGAGGGAAAAAAAAAAAAAAGAAAAAAAAGAGAGTTTAGCACCTTTGGAAGAAGTGGCAGATAACTTGGGAAGCGTACAATGAAATTGTTGGAGTATGCAGGGAGGAAATTAGATGAAAGCTGGGATGGAACTCAGTCTGCCTATGCCTGTAAAAAACAACAAAAATGTTTCTACAAATACATCATGAAGAGGAGGGTCAAGGAGATCTCCATCCTTTATTGGATGTGATGGGAAATATTGTGACCAAGGATGAGGATAAGGCTGAGGTACTTAATGCGTTCTTTACCTCAGTCTTTAACACTCAGAGCAGTTATGCTCAAGGTACGTGGCTCTCAGAACTGGAAGACGTCTACAGAGTGCAGAATAAATAAACCTCCCATAATCCAGGAGGAAACAGTCAGTGACCTGTTACTCCACTGGGACACCCACAAGTCTGTGGGGCTAGATGGGATCCACCCCAGAGTTCTGAAGGAGCTGGTGGGTTCGCCAATCAGCAGTCCTGGTCACCAGGGGAGGTCCCAGATGACTGGAGACTTGCTAATGTGATGTCCATCTAAAGAAGGATCCGAGGAACTACAGGCCTGTCAGCCTGACCTGGGTATCAGGGAAAGTTATGGAGCAGCTCATCTTGAGGACGATCACACAGCATGTGTGTGACAACTAGGGGATCAGGCCCAGCCAACATGGGTTTATGAAAGGCAGGTCCTGCCTCACCAATTCGATCTCCTTCTATGACCAGGTGCCCTACATAGTGAATGAGGAAAGGGCTGTGGACATGGTCTACTGAGATTTCAGTAAGGCCTTTGACACAGTCTCCCACTGCCTTCTCCTGGAGAAGTTGGCAGCTCATGCCTTAGACAGGGGTACTCTTTGCTGGATGAAGAACTGGCTGGATGGCCGGGCCAGAGAATGGTGGGGAATGGAGTTAAATCCACGTGGCTCGGGTCACGAGCAGTGTTCTCCAGAGGTCAGTGTTGGGGTCAGTCCTCTTTAACATCTTTATTGATGATCTGAACCCCCAGTAAATTTACAGATGACACCAAGCTGGGAGGAAGAGTTGATCTGCTTGAGGGTACGAAGGCTCTGCAGAGGGATCTGAAGAGGCTGGATCAATGGGCTGAGACCAACTGTATGAGGTTAAACAAGGCCAAGTGCCAAGTCCAGCACTCAGGTCACAACAACCCCGTGCAGCGCTACAGGTTGGGGACAGAGTGGCTGGAGAGCTGTGTCTGGAAAAGGATCTGGGGGGGCTGGTCGACAGCCGGCTGAGCATGAGCCAGCAGTGTGCCCAGGAGGCCAAGAAGGCCAACAGCCTCCTGGCGGGTGTCAAGAATCGTGTAGCCAGCAGGACCAGGGAAGTGATCGTTCCCCTGTGCTCAGTGCTGGTGAGGCTGCACCTCGAATCCTGCGTTCAGTTTTGGGCCCCTCACTACAAGACAGACATGGAGGTGCTGGAGCACCTGAGGTGCTGAGGTGTCCCAAGAAGGGCAATGAAGCTGGTGAAGGGGCTGCAGCATAGATCAGCAGCTGAGGGAGATGGGGTTATTTAGTCTGGTGGAGACTCAGGGGAGACTATCACTCTCTACAACTACCTGAAAGGAGATTGTAGTGTGTCAGGAGTTGATCTCTTCTCCAGAATAGCTACCAATAGGACAAGAGGAAACGGCCTCAAGTTGCACCAGGAGAGGTTCAGATTAGACATTAGGAAGAATTTTTAACAGGGAAAGAGTAGTCCAGCACTGGAACAGGCTGCCCAGGGAAGTGGTGGAGTCACTGTCCCTAGCGGTGTTCGAGAAACTTGTAGATGAGGCACTTAGGGACATGGCTTAGCAGGTATGGTGTTGAAGGGCTGGGACTCACTGATCTTGGAGGTCTTTTTTAACCATAATGATTCTATGATTCTGTGAAGCAGAAACTGAGGAAGAGGAGGAGGAGGAAGATGGAAAGATGCTTATTGGCATATCAGCCAATGTGAAATATGAGAAGTTCCTGTCAAAAATCCTGTACACGTTCCCTTCTGCTTAGGGTTAGTAATTGGGAACATGTGTAGTCTTACACATTGTAATTCATATTTCAAATAAAGTAACATTTGGGGTGCCATGACCGATGTCCTGGATGTGCTCTTAGAGCTGATTCCACTTTTACTTTCCCCTTTCTGCCTATAAGGTGCCTTCAGCAGCAAGTAGAAGGGTCTGGCAGGGTGTCCCTGCTTGAGCGGGCATGTTGGACTAGAAGATCTCCAGAGGTCCCTTCCAATGTCAACCGTTCTGTGAATATGACTATGGAAATAAAGAACAAAAGATGAGAAAAACAAGAATGTAGAAACTATCTAGAGCTCCTTCTGCCTCTTGCAGCACTGAACTTCCAGGTAATGGCTACAAATCTATTGTCACCACAATATATTGTGCTCACTTGCTGACTTGGGGGTTGAAGCTGGTGGTGTTCTTCCTCTTGCTGCCCAATGCAATTGAGCATACAGAAAGGTGCTTTGGTGAGAGGCTGTTAAAAAGAAATGGCCAGCAGCAGGGATTGTTAGTGGGGTCAGGGGCTCCCCTTGTACCGGGACCCACCACACTGGAGCCTTTGATAACATGTAGGGTGGGTCTGGACCGAGAGGAAGTGTGTTTCTTGATAGACATGAGGGCCTCTCGATCCACTTTGAATTTTATGCCAAAAGGAGGGCAATTGTCAAAATTCTACTTGGTTATCCAAGCAGTAAGTGGAAAAGATGAGCAGGTGCATCTTATCCAGATGCTATTAGTAGATATGGGGGAAAAAATTTGAGATGCATGAATTATTTTTTGTCCCAAATTGTGACTGGAATCTGCTGGAAAGGGATTTGATGGCTAAATTGGGAATGTAAATTAATGTTGTAAGGGATGATAAGGAAGCTAAAGCAGGACTTTTGCAGCCCTGTATGTCTCTGTATAATATTCTCATACTGTCAGTCAAGAAACAGGATGGAACCTATACAATGGTACAGCAAGAGCAATAAATGAAATGATCAGACCAAGACATCCCGCAGTTCTGGATCTGCACACCATTCTAAATCAGATCCCCTCTTCGCATGTGTACTATTCAGTACTTGATTTGAAAAATGCTTTTGGGGCATGTCTGCTCACAGAGGATAGTAAACAGTATTATGCCTTTGAATGGAAACTTTAAAAGGCATCTTTAGAAACTAGGACATGCCTGGCCCAGTGCATGCGGAGGCCCCAAGAGACCCCACAAAAGCCCGTAGGGCGCCCCAGCTCAGTACGCACGGAGGCCCTTGAAGGCCACATGAAAGCCCCCAGGGCCCCCAATTATAAGTGCACGTGGAGGCCCCGCAGGCTGCACAAAAGCCTGTAGGGCCACCCCGGTCCAGTGTGCACAGAGGTCTTGGGAGGCTGCACAAAAGCCTGAAGGGCCCCCCCTCCTGCCTTGTGTACGCGGAGGCCCAGGGAGGCCACACGAAAGCCCATAGGGCCCTCCTGGTTCAGTGCACATGGAGGCTCCAGGGGGCCACACTGAAGCCTGTAGAGCCCCCCTGGGCCCATGCAGACGGAGGCCCTGGGAGGCCGCATGATAGCCCATACGGCCTCCATGGCCCCGTATGCATGGAGGCCTCGTGAGGCTGCACCAAAGCCTGTAGGGTCACCCTGGCCCAGTGTGCACGGAGGCCTCGGGAGGCTGCATGAAAGCCCAGAGAGGCCCCCTGGCCCAGTGCAGACAGAGGCCCTGGGAGGCCGCATGAAAACCCATAGGATCCCCCAGTCGAGTGTGCACGAAGACCCCGGGAGGCTGCACAAAAGCCCCTGCACACTGGGCACGGACCAGTCAAACTATTTTATTCTTCTGTGACTTTTGAAGTATTAGCATATTACATTACATTCCATATTCCATTAAGAGCACATAGGTAAGCTGAACAGCACAGCATCCATACTCTCCTATCAAAGGAAAGAGGTCATTATTTACAATGTGCTGTACTCACTGCTGACTCAGTATTGTCTTCTAAATTCACCTAACCAAGTATTTATTAGTCCTTTTCCTTTGGAAAATATGTCCCAATCAGTTACTCCATTGCACTTTCATTCTCTTTTCTTCTTCCTTTTTCTTTTTTAATCTATCTTATGACAGGCCTGGGTAGAATACAGTCACAGATACATATATTTTATTTCCCAAGTGCACTAGAATGAAGCCAGCATCGTGCCAGTTGGCAGCGTATAACTGAATAGCGCCACCTACACTTCAAACATTCAACCTCCCCGCCACGCACGCACGCAACTGTCCGGATTTCACGCGTTTTCTGCGGCCGCCGAAACGCGGGCTAAGAACCGCCAGGGCTCAAGCGCCGCCTCGGCCCTTCGCCCGCACCTCAGGTCTCGCTCGCCTCCCCCCGCCCCGCCCAGCACGCCGCGACTGTTGGGACTGTTGGGACCGTTGGGACCGTTAGCGGAGGCGCGCGCGCGGGGCGAGCCGTTGGGGGCGGCTCGCGGCCGCCATCTCCCCGCGGGCTGCGCCCGCCGCCGTTGCTGGGGGGAGGGAGACCCCTTTTGGGGGTAACTTGACCCTTTTGGGGGTAACTTCCCGGTTTGGGGAAATTCCCGGTCTGGGGAGAGCGCCGGGGGGCGGTTCGGGTGCCGTCAGGGCTGAGCTGCTGCCCGCGGCCCCTCGGCCCGTGCGAGGTGAGCGGCCGCAGCGAGTTCCGCTGGGCACTACGAGCCCAACTTGGAAGGCTTTGGCAGTGGCGTCGTACGAGGGAAAAAAATAATAAAAAATGATAAAAACATCAAAAAGTGGCTTGTCTGTTAATTGCCGCGCCAGAGGACAGTGTTTTGTGTTTAAGGAAATAATGGAAAAGGAAGGAAAGATGGGATTTGTGTCGAGATGGGCTTCCAAAAGAAGAGTCGCCTTCAGAATTGCCTTGGGACGCGCACGCACCGAAACAGAAGAGCCCAAACCACCAGAGTTGCTGAAGTTCACACGAGCCACCCGGCAGCGGCCGCTCAGAATGGCCCTCTATTGGTTTCATGCCTCCAGCAGCCAAACTGGGCCCCTGGGTAACATTCATATCCATTGCATCTGCATTTGGGCGAAGGGTGGACTATAAAACGCCAGTAATTGTATTAATCAGGAATGATAATGTAATAATGCAGTTTAATCTTCAAAACAAATTTGCAACAGGAAGACAATGTTTGCAGAACAAAGCCATTTCTAATTTAAGATAGAAAAAAACCCACGTGTATTTGCTCTTTTGGGGCCATTAACACATTAAGCACTTAGCAAAATTTAAAAAAGCAAAAGTGCTTTAGGTTTTGAGACTCCTTGCCATAAATCCCATTGATCTAATCCTGTTAGAGTGGTTAGAGTTTATCATGTTCCTGTCCTGTCAGGAGCCTAAATCACATTATCCAGAATTGATTTTTAATTTGAAAATCAACAGTGAGTTTTACAAATTGACTTGAGCGACGAATGACTTGAGCAGGACTGGTTGAGATGCTGGTCCCGTCGCTGCGCCGCAGGATTGGCCGGAGTTGCGGGAGTCTAAGCGTGAACCGAGCTGGACCTCTGCTGCGGGCCGTGTTTTCCTGAGCGCAGGCAGGCACTGCTGCGTAGTTACTCCTTCAGCACAGCGATAAAACTTGTGCATCTGAAAAACAGATTGAGCCCGGGCTATGCAAACATCCTCAATACGTTTCAAAGCTATTCTTTATTTTGTAGGGGATGTATGAAACACAGGCGACGGCTTCATAGTTAAAGACGTTGGGTCTTGCTGCCGCTGTACTTTGCTCCTGGGTGGCAGGCCTGGGGTTAAACAGCAGACCTGTCTCTCACCACCTGGCCGTGCCCATGAGGCGCCGGAGGGTTATCTGAGGAAGCTTGAACAAAGCCCTGATTCTCCCTCCATCTGTGCCTCTCAGGTTGTTTTCTCCTCAAAAGGTATATTCCAGTATAAGGAATGAATTGGTGGGATTCTCAAAGACTGAACCTTGGCCTCCGCTTGCTGTCTGGCGTGTATGCATGCAACTGGCCACGTATTCCTACAAACAGCACTGGTGCTGCACCAGTGATCAACTTTTCCCCGTAGTGAAGAGACTTGCAGGCTAAATTTCAGGCACAGTGTGTTTGAAGTAGCGCAGTTGCGTGGGAGAAGACCAGATGATGGATCTCATAACTGAACGCAAACTCAGCCTCATGTCATGTAGATGTGGAAGAAACGCTTAGGGCTCCGGTGTGGAGTCTTGGAGTCTTTCATGTCAGCAGAAAAGCTGGATGCTTCTTAAATTGTCTATAGTTGTTAGCGACAGTCTGGGTCTTCCTAATCTTTGTGAGGAAACACTAAACACGTGACGTTAAACCATCAAACTGCTGGTGCTTCAATCTGCTTAATTCTGCACTGGAGGGGACTGGCGTGTCATTGCCACCTTCTGCTAGTGAGTCAGCCTGCAACCTGTCACCACATTTTACCTAGCTGATGGCAGCCCCTGCAGTATTGCTCTGCTATTACTGAGTGGGCTCTAAAATCTGTTGCAGAGCTAAGCTGTAATGATGAACTTAAAACACTTGTCATTTGCTTGGGAGAGATGAGCTTTAACAGGCACCATTAGTAGTTGAGAGTCAGCTAAGACCACTGTTGGCTTTTAGGAATTCCTCCCGTGTTTTTTTCTATTACTTTAAATTCATATTTGTGACTTTGCATAAGAAGGAAGCGAAGGGGTTGCACTTTCTGCTTTAAAATGGCTGGAATATGGTTTGAGATGTTACTGCTTTAGTGGTTAGTGCTGCCATTTGTGAATACGATTACCTGACTAGCGGTTTAGTTTAGAGAGGCTTAGTGTTCACTAACTTGTCAAATATATTCCCTTTTCAATACCTTTTGAGGTTCGCATTAGCAAAACCATGCATGTAAGTAATACACGCAAAACAGCCTAAATGTAGGCTATCTGAAAATTTGCCATTTTGAAATGAATTTCTGGAGAAGGCTTGGACAGTTCTAAATACCTTTCCGAAGGCTCATCCAAAATGATTCATTACCTGAATGAATAGAGAAACAAGTATATATTACGTCAAATGAAGTTGAAAACTGAAAAATGATTTTTTTAGGATTATGAGAGGGAATACAGACATAAGAGCAGGAAGAAGTAGCAACAGAGGAATAAAGATGGATATTTCAGGAACTGATGGGGGTTCAGTGATTTGTAATTGAGGAATATGAGTCTTTATCCTGAGCCTTTTAAGGCAATGGGCAGATTGAACTTCTGCAGAGCTTTAACAGTGCACACCAAAGATTAATAGTACATATTATAGGCATATAGTAACCTAGAAACATTAAGAAACTCTTGAAGACTTGTTTTCCCATAGACTGCAAATAGAAGAATATTTTAATGGTAGATTGTTCCTTTAAAGGACTTCTTTTAAATATTTTCTAATTTTAAAGAAAATTATAAATAATTTTGTGGCTATGTATGCCTAGGTACCATGTTTGGCTTATGTTAATTTTTAAATATATTGTTACTATTTGTAAAAGAAGCCTGAAGACCTTATAATATTTGTTTACCTAAAAGTTCTAACTTCCATATTACTTTAAAGCAATCATGAATTTGGAGTTGTAAAGACAAATTATTGGCTATGTTTCATGCTCCACTGAGTGTGCTCTGTGTAATGGAGACATAACTTGTTCCTTATTTGCAAGGCAACAATAAAACGTTTCAAAACATTTACTGATGGAATAAAATTTTGCTGCATTTTATAGCAGCATCTCCTAATATTCATAGGCCAGGTTCCTCCTGCTTATTGTATGGTGTGATCATACTAAAAAAAAGCAGTTTTCCGCACCCTAAATTAGCATTACTCACATGTTTACTTTTAAGCACTTAAATAAATATGTCTAAGAATTGGCAATTTAGCAAAGCTTCTTACTGAAGCAAAGATAGTTCTTTTGAATCTCATTATTCTAGGAGTTAGTTAAATAAGTGGGTACTTTTTGTTTTGTCCTGTTAATTTCTAGAAGCAAATTATAAATAAATAAGTTCAATTTTAAAGTCACACATCTTCTTTGGGTGTAATGCAAATGACATATGAATATAGTAATTCAGTTAGAAGGTAAAGCGTGAAGTCAGAGGGGTGAACTTGTCATTGTTTCCTGTCTTCAAACAAACATTTTATTTAACCTTTATGTTAAAATTTAAAACATTTTTGTCACAAATGTCCAGTTCCAACTTTGAATGGTCCACCATCTCCAAGAGCCTGGGATCTTTCTGTGTGCTTCTCACATCTGTTTACAAGATCAAATACCCTATTCTTACTTGAGGAACTTTTCCATCTGATCTTGCAAAACATGACTAATTACTTGCGCATATTGTGCTTTTAGAAATTGTAGTGAGGTTTTTTTTAAAACACAGTGATTCAAACGTATTATTTTGGGGATTATCTAAACTTATGTTTGAGAGCTTGTTATACTTTGTCTGGGAAAAGCCCACACTTCTAAACCTGTTGCTATTTACATTTGTGTCACATCCAGTTATATCAGACACACTGGATTACACTGTATAATGAAAGCCCTATTGCTGTGCTCTAATCTTTATCTCTTTATATCCGATCTCCTTTGAATTGCACATGAGTATTGCTTATGGTTACTTAAAATAGCTTCTGCTTTTGTTTCAAGGGCAATGTTATATACGATAAACACTTAACACTAAACCCTGCTTTGCCAGCAGCTACGTATCCTATATCTGCGATTCTTTTCTGAATCAGATAGAGGTCTTTCATTTAAATTTCACACATGAAAGATCTGAAGCCTGTGAAATCATACATGTCCAGAGAACCTTAATGCTTTTAATCGGGCCACTGTGTTCTTCCAAGAGATGGGAACCTATGCTCCCTTCCTCACAAAGCAGGTCAGAGATTCTTGTTCAGAAAAGAAAAGAACAAACAAAAAGGAAAAAAGAAATACAAACTTAAAGGCTGAGCTGGTCTTAGCTTTACTTTTAACATCAGTGCTAGATTCTGTTCATACCCTTTAGAAGACTGCTGACCTCATTTGGCAGCTAGTATAAAGGAGCAATTTCTTTTGACTTTGGGAGACTTGCAAATATATATATATGTGTGTGTGTGTGTGTGATAGTAATTATGCTATTCCTGTACATTGTGCTGACTGCCTAAGAAATTACTGTGGGGGAAGCATGCTTAGTAATATTACTAACTGCAAAATCCAAGTTAATACAGCATTTAGCGTGAGCTGTTCTATCAGTCTGCATCAATTTCAGTTCTTTTCCAGGGGATCCTGAATTTTACCTCTTGAAGGCATATGCTCTTGCAAGCCTTGACATGTGACTCATCAAGTGAGCAAAGTGGAACAGAATTCAACTGTTGTCCATTTACAAAGCTCTATTAACTACATACATAGTCCTAAGATGGCCCTGTGGGACCAGCTTTTCCTGATCCACCCTTTCCTCCATCCACACCATCGTTCTCATCCCTGCTGTATTCCCCATTTCTCCTGTTTCACTTTCTTCCGTCTCTAGAACACCATTACTCCTCTGCAGCTGAAAACCCAGCCTTGCTCCAAGCTGTGTACGGTCCTTTCTGCTAAGCCCGAATTCTGATCGAGGACAGACAGAATCCACAAGCTTGTGCACCCTTTATTATGCATTAATGCTTAATATATCTTCTTTTTTTTTTTTTTGGGCCAGGTTGCTGATGTTGCTGTAGTGTTTTGAGGATAATTGTCTGTGGCAATCCTGGGCACCAGAAAGACCCTTTTCAACTTAAAGATGAATGGAATGAAGTTTGTTACTCTCAGACTAGCTCCAGGAAAAAATATCATCCTCTCAGTCCGAGATGCCAGGCAAATCCTTGGATTGGAATTTCAGATTTGGATAGAGCTGTTCCCTGGCACTGCATTCACTGTTACAGGTAAACACAAATGTTGTTCACCGTTCAGAGAAGCTGGTCAGCTGTCAGCCGTGCCTATTTCTTGGCATAGCCCATTGCTCTGTGGTCTCTCCCCCATCTGCCATTTTCTCATCACTGGTCCTTTACCTGGAGTTGCGGTCACCTCCGTTCTGCCAGCATGATGCTAAGCATATTTTTTCCTGTAGTTCTGTAGTACTGTCAGCACAATCTAATTTGGTTCAAGTCTCCTAATAGTAGGTTTCTAAAAAACTAGATTATATTGATGGAACTTTTCTGGAAGTGACACATTTATAGTAGTGCCTACTGATAGGAGGAAAGAAGCAACAGCAAATGGAGAAAGTCTGTGACTTCTTACCCCACTTCAGTGCAGCCAGAGTGCTCTGAATGAGGCCTCACAATTTCAGAAGCCCAAACGTGGGTGCACCGGTAACTTTTACTTGGCCCTACATGCAGCTTTTCCAGTTCCCACCTTGCTCCAGAATAAGACTCTCCAGATCTCTCTTTGTTACCTGTTTTGCACTGCTGAAGCAGTTCCAGTCTCTTTCATTCTTCCCAAAGAACCTGCTCTGGGACAAATACGATTATCATGGATAGGGTGGTTGAGGTAACACATGTTATGGAAGATGCACCTGTGGAAAACATGAGTTTTAAAATGTGAAAGACATTAAGAGATGGAAGAAACCTGGATTTATTAAACACAGAGCTGGTACTATTTCCACTAGTAGAGGATACCTTCTTCTGCTTTTAATAATTTTCAATTACCTACAACTTTACCCCACTTCTATTTCCTAGATTTTCTTTCTTTTTTTTCTTTTTCTTTTCGCTTGGCATAGCCTGCAACACTGTTGGGATATTTGTAATATGAAAATCTGTTCCTTAGCGCTACTATTAGAGCCTCTGTTAGAGAACAGTAACTCCTCCAGCTGTTTGGTAGAGAAGCATTGCTTCTTCCGAACGGGGAGCAGTCTTTTGAAATTTAGCAAGCCTGCCACACTGATGGCAGGAATGTGCCTTTTGTGGTGTCTATTAATAATACAGCTAAATTTGACCTGGTGGTAAGTAAGACTCTGCACCGCCTAATGTCACATATGGGGATTTAGTAGGACTTATCTGAGACCTCCAGAAGCTCTCTCTTCATAACCTCCTACAAGTCCGACTTGCCAAGTAAACTAGAGATCCTTCATTACATATTTTCAAAGACTAAGTCGGAATTTCTTTGCAATTATATAGAAACATATGGCTGGAACGGATCTCCCACTGCGAAGCAATTATTGTGGGAAAATAGGAGCTGCCATTTCTTACTCCAAACCATTAAAAAAACATAGGGATGTGTAAATAAGGAAAATACTACTTCCAAGTTATTTTCATTTTTTAGGCTTCTGATTTATCCTACTGTTTTGTCACCAGGCTTCTTTTGGATGTGATGCTCAGGTAAGGAAACAGGAACAGAGCCCAACCCCAAATCCCCTTGCACAAATGATTAAATGGGGGATATCTGTCATAGCTTTCCAGAACATTTTCATTTATAGTCTTCAAAAGGTGCTGTTAAGGTCCAGGAGTAAGCTAAGAATATGCCATAAATTCAGAACTGGAAGCCAAAAGAAAATATTTTAGAAAAAAAAGACGTTTACCAACATATATTTATCAGAATTTGGAGTTACTGTACAAAATGGAGGTGAAAGCTATTCCTTTCTGATTATTTATTAGTGTTTGTAAATAATTGATTTTGTTTCAGAGAACTGTAAAACTTTGGAGAGAATATTTAAGTGTTTCACATTTTATTTTTAAAGTAACATCATACTTAATTCTTAACTTTGTTTCCTACATTTCATGGTTTGTGGGAGCCAGACAACATCACATCCATATTGCTCATGGAATGGATTGTAAATGAAGGGATAAATGCATACAGTTATCAATCTTCTCATAATTATGGGACAATGTGAGTTAATAATTCAGAAACAAATGTAGTTAAAGGAGAGAACTATTAATGAAAAAAATAACAAAGGAAAAATATATGTATGTATATATATGGCATTGAAGATTACATTAGTGTGGCTCACATGCTGCTTCCTTCTTGCTTTTCCTTTCACTTTTGGTTAAAGTGGGATTTTCCAAAGGAATTTTCTATTCCTAGTTCTTTCAAAAGAGAGCCTATTGAAGATCAGATTGTCTCTCCTATAATTTTCCCTATTTTTGTTTTCTAATTGAGAGGAAAAATAAAACATGAAAGTTCCAAAATACTTTGGTTTTGAAATGTGGGCATGGGACATCTTCAATGCATCGTTATAACACACTAGAAGGGACTCTATTGTTCCCCATGGAAAATGTAATCCATTCAGGGACCCCGGATGACAGGGAAATTGAGGGGCCCAAACCATGACAAACTCATGGTGACTAATGACAAACCATCCTGAAGCAAAACATTTAGATTCTCTTAGACAGTTCAAAACATTTTGAATTCTCTTTTATTTTCCCAGAGGGACATTGCATTGTTTTGGCATAACCAACATTTTTCCTGTGGAAAAAGTCAATATTACAGAAACCGCTTTTCTGTTAAAAAACACGGACAGAAAATTCTGGAGCAGCAATAAAGAAAATAAGGAGTCAAGCCAAAACTGAGCACATTTTCAAATGTTTTTCCTAGAGATGATTATGATTGCTCCAACCTAGCAGTAAGGATTTTATATCACCTCTGCATTTTACACTGAGTATAAAGGTAAATATATTTCATGTGCATTGAATGTGACATGATGAAATTCATGTGGTACAACTTAGTATGTTTCAACACATTTAAAATACAATGTTGCACAGAGTTTTGTCTAAAAATGTCAAAAGAGCTAGTATGGAAGCCTTAGGCCTTTGAGATGGGAAATCACATTTGAGATCGCACAATTGTTTTGCCAGGGCTGTGCATTTTTATAAACTCTGAATATTGCTTTTGCAAAAAGAAGTAAATACATGAATAAATAAAAAATCCTGTCTACAAAGCAAAAGCTTCATTTACTTTTAGCTTTAGAAACGTACAGCAAAATTAATTTTTATTTGTTATTTGGAAACATACGGCTACATTCAGTTCTAAAAAAGACACAAAATCAGTTTAAAAGCAATGGTACGTGCTCTTGGGAGAGATGGGGGATGATGTAACTACTTGGGTCAGACTTTTAGGATGTGAGTAGTTTAGGGTATTCCAGCAGGCCGTTTAGTACGCCCAGCTTTGTGAAAGAGGCCACTGCCACATGCAGAGACTGCGAGGTGGCAGAGGAGGCTTCTGACCTTCTGGAACTGACAGGACAGGGACTGTGTTTCCCATTCCACATGTTGATCAAGTGCTTTACTGACAATAATAAGTATGGGTTTTTTTTGCATTTAAGAGAAGACGTGGCTAACAAATCAGCTAGTTAAGCACTCAGAATACCACCACCTTTCAGATTTAACCCAGCTACAGCAGAGTCGAGCAGAAGAACTTGCATTAGAGTGTCGATATTAAGTGTTTTGAGAGAGGGAGAGCCACCGCTTTGGGTGACGCGGGTTTCAGGGAACGACAAGCATGGCCAGTGACACCGGGCCGTGGAGAGCATAGAAATGCACCACGTCAGAGCTGGGGAACTATGGAACATTTGGAAGAGGCTGCCCAGAGAGGCTGTGCAGTCTCCTTCTCTGGAGATCTTCCAAACCCGCCTGGATGCCACCCTGTG
>JAWLRI010000446.1:2465765-2507826 GCA_034781795.1 Crypturellus tataupa | reverse complement strand
AGCGGCGAGACGAGCGGGTGCCGCGAGAGCAGCCCGGGGCTCCCCGCGGGCGCCGGCCGCCGTCCCAGAGCCGGTGCCGCTGCCGCTGTCTGCGGTAGCCGAGGCGGCCTCGTGCGCGGCAGCGGCGCCTCCCAGAGCGGGGAGAGCCGCGGCGTGGAGCAGCGCTGCCGGCGCCTGTGGATGGTTATACGTGGCTTATTGGTGTCTCCTCCGCTGGTGTCGCCTTCAGGTGCGGGCACAGCGGCACAGCTGATGAAGCGCTGACAGCGAGCAAGGGTTCTGCGGGCCCCACTGCATAAGCAGGCCCAGTTTTCAGGTTTCCAGAGCTTGTCTGTTTTATTTTCTTTAGGGCGAATGAATACAGTTCTGCTGGTGGGATCCTGCCATGCCAGCTCACTAGTGCACTTGCTACCGGCATGGTTAGGGTTAAAAAGCCTTTGCGCTGCAATATATTATCTTACTGGATTATTGTTTCTTCTTTGAACAGATTACAAAATGGGTCTAGCGATGGAAGGGATGGGTTTCTGCAATGGTTTCTGCTGCTTTAAATACCTCTGAGAAGAGCAGGAGGCTTCTGCTTTGTAGTTAGTAGAAATGTACTGGCATCATGCATCTGTTGGCGCTTGTCTATTGTCACTCCCTGAGACTAATGGCATGTTAAGCCCGGTTAGGAAGTCTGTGGTTGGGGTTCTTGTTTCCTACCAGGGACCCCTGTTGTCTCTATGTGACCACAACTTTTGCGTTTGTTCAAATAAAAAAAAAAAAATAGATGGATATTATGAGATAGTGTGATTTAATGTCAATGTGTCATTTGACTGGGAGGAAAAATATCTGAGTAAATACAGAAAAAGGGAAATGAAGTTTAGACCTTTTTTTTCTTTCATTACATTTTAAGAAGTGTTAGTTTTTCAGTTAGGAGTCAAATCATGTCATTCCTGGTTATATGAAATTCCAGTCAGAACTGGGAAGTGTAGAATTGAGTTTCATTTACAGAAGCAGATAATAATCTGAGATATTTGTTGTGCTCTGAGCTAGCACGGGCAGGAGGTGAATAGACTCTTCATCTCCTCCCTAAAACTTTTATTTGAGGTGTGATAAGTGTAACACCGTAAGAGTTTATATTTTTTTATATGTATATAGACAGATGTGTATGTGTATATTTTTATATATATTTTAGAGCCGTGATAACAGACCTACTTAAATCTTGCGTTAAGCTTATAGTGCTAATAAATGAATGGTTAGGAAATAGGGTAGTTTTTTGCTGAGGATAATCTTTTTCTGCAGAACCTAAGATAGCAGCTTGAGTGCCTGCACAGGGTTGTGTTTACTATTCTGTCACAACATTGTTCATTGGGTGACATTGGAAAATCCTTTCTTATGTTGTGTCTCTTTAAAGCTCTTTACGTCAGGGACTCCCTGTAGCTATTTGGCTAGTGTAGAATCAAGTTCATCAAACATACGTGTTGTTTGACTACTAGTAATTGCCATGAAGTAGGGTATTCTGCAGCTCTCCATTTTACAGCATAAATAGTAGGACCTGTATCAAAATTCTTTTTAACAGAAAATTGTATTAGCATGTGAGATTGACTTTTTGCTTTGTCAAAATGGTTATGGACTAAAACTTGAATTTAAAGCAATGTTGAGTATCAGGGTAAAAAAAGAATCTGTTGCTTCTGATGCCATAAACTTTTTCATGTCTCTTTCTCATACCTAAAACTGTTCCCTTAATGTTATTTTAATATAAACATTATTCCATTCATGTGCTACTTAAAAAAAAAAAAAAAAATATTCAGAACAAGATTTTTAATGTATAATAAGAAAAGACTTCAAGTCTTCTGTAGGAGAGATTGTATAAAGAAAAGAGACTGCAGGCAACTTTTTGGAAAGGGGAAATAAATTCCTCAGACTCAAAATGGGTGTAGTTCCTGTGAACACAGTAAAACTGAATATGTTCAAAAAAAGAGTTTCCTTGGACCTTCCTCAGAATATTGTTTATAGTTTGAGAACAGAACAGAAATATTGTTTATTGTGGGATCAAACATAGAATGAAAAAATATTAAAAAAAAAAAAAAGCTTTACCTATGAGAAATTCAGAATAACTTAAAACATCACTTGTAAATACAACATAACCTGAACAGTAGTGAAAATGATGAAGCCCTTGTAGCATACAAATGGACATTCAAAAAGTTAGATACTATTCATTCATTCAGAGTGATGAATTAAAAAAAATAACAAATAAAAGACACTTCTGAGGAATCTTATGATTTCTTAGGTTTGCAATCTCCTTTCCATCTGCAGGTGAAACATTTGGAATTTTATCCAAGTCTTGTTTAAAAGGCTTATCTCAAAAGCCTATTTAAAGAAGCATTTACTTGGGCTTGTCAGTTTACTTTTATCTTCCCTTTGTCTTATCATCTTATTAGAGAATTCTGTGTGCCTTAATGAGAGCATTTATCTTGCTATTTGCCTCGTTTCTATGACACTATCTAATAGTCTCTCTGTAGTGCCTTAGCTAACACTACAGTTGAGATTTAAAATCAAATTAACTTCTAAGAAACTTAATCATATGACTGACAGCACATTGTTAAATATTACTGCACTGGGTGACACTTCTGAAAATCTTTCTGCGTTTCTAGCCAGCCTTTTTTAAGTGCTTCTTTGAGAGTGTGATCAGTTAAGCTCAAATATCGCACAGGTCAAACTGTCTAGTGAAGCATTCTCAAAAGTCTGGACATGACTTTTGGCTGCAAGAATCTTTTCATTTTGCTAACTTCCATGGCAAATTACTAATGTGTGATGTTGCTGACAGTTTTTTTTTGCAGAGAGAAGAAAGATGGAAAGTAATGCGGTTTTACTGGAATCCAAGTCCTCTCCTATCAACCTTCTCAACGAAATGCACCAGCTGCGTCTCCTCGGCCACCTCTGTGATGTGACAGTTAGTGTGGAGTACCAAGGCGTCAGAGCAGAATTTGTCGCTCACAAAGCTGTCTTGGCAGCAACGAGCAAATTTTTCAAGGAGATGTTTCTTAATGAGAACAGTATGGATGGCCCAAGAACCAATGTGTTCTTGAATGAGGTCCAGGTTGCTGATTTTGCTTCATTTCTTGAGTTTGTCTATACTGCTAAGGTAGAAGTGGAGGAAGACAGAGTGCAGCGTATGCTGGAAATAGCTGAAAAGCTGAAGTGCTTGGACCTCTCGGAAACCTGCTTCCAGTTAAAGAAGCAGATGCTTGAATCGGTGCTGCTGGAGTTGCAAAACTTCTCTGAATCACAGAACTCTGAGGAAGAGAGTGCCTCCCAGCCAAGTATTTTACTTGAGGCAAAAGCAACTGCTGTGGCAGAAGGTGACGAGGTAGACTGTCTTGTGGATCTTCCAGACTCCCCAGTAGGCAGGCCTAGCAATAGAGTGGCTCTGGAGATGCCAGATGCCAAATCAAAAGAGAAAATGGACAAGAAGAAGGAAATGATGAAGCCTCCCTATGCCAAAATCAGGAGGGCAAGTGGGAGGCTGGCTGGCAGGAAAGTATTTGTGGAAATCCCTAAGAAGAAATACACAAGGCGACTGAGAGAACAGCAAAAGAATGCAGAGATTACTGTGGAAGATACCAACAGATACCCACAAGACCAGGGCACATGTGATGCAGAGAGGGAGGAAGAGCAAGTGGAGAACAACATTAAACCAGAAAGTGAAGAATGCAATGGCAACTTTGAATCAGAGGAAACCCTGCAAAAGTCTGAGGAGGATAAAAAGAAACGAGGCAGCAACTTCAAATGCAGCACGTGTGAGAAGGAGTTCCTATATGAGAAAAGTTTTCTCAAGCACATAAAACACAGCCATGGCATTGCAGCCGAAATCATTTACCGCTGTGAAACCTGCAGTCAGACCTTTGCCAACCGGTGCAACTTAAAAAGCCATCAGCGCCATGTCCACAGCAGCGAGCGCCACTTCCCTTGTGAGCTCTGCGGTAAGAAGTTCAAGAGGAAGAAAGACGTCAAGAGGCACATTCTCCAGGTTCATGAGGGTGGTGGGGAGCGTCATCAGTGCCAACAGTGTGGAAAGGGGTTGAGCTCCAAAACTGCCTTGAGGCTTCATGAAAGGACACATACAGGCGACAAGCCTTATGGGTGCACAGAGTGTGAGGCTAAATTTTCTCAGCCTTCTGCACTTAAAACACACATGAGGTATGAACAGACTTAACTGGACTTGTTAGATTCTGGGGGGAGAAGCAGAATCCCCCCGAACACATCTTGAGCCTTCCAGTGAAGTGGGAATTTAAAACATGACTGACCAGAAATGTTTCAGTATTACCTTTATCATGATTTTTTTTTCCTTTTTAGGATAAAGGAGTTGATGTATTTCTCTCTAAGCCAAAATGAAGTTGCACAGGTCACAATCCTACTAATACAGTAAAATGGCAAAGTTAACCCCTCTCGTGGGAACAGACCTATTAAGAATTAGTGGGACTGTTCACATGAGAAGGGCTGCTGTGCTGAGCGATTTGTAGGAATGGGTCTGCAGTGATTTTTGGCTCTTCTGGTATTTCTAAATTTAACAAAAAATGTATTGAAGTAAGTATGAAAATATTATGAAAATAATTGGCTGTATATTGGGTCCAAGAACAGCAGATGCGGTGTGCTAAGCGTAGAAAACAGTTGGAATTCAGTGGTAGAGACGAAGGAAGCACAGATGGTAACCCTAGCAGAACTGATGAATTCAGTTGTAGCACTTGTCAGCCCCTTGTGGGGCTTGAAGTTGGAAGTACAAAGACGTGATCTTGGAAGTTCACGGGAGATACATTTTTATGGAGGCAAAGAAAGGTAGAGAAAAAGGTATAGAAGCAAAATCTCAGACTATTATCTCTCAGATCCAGCAGCAGTGTCAGCATATTCCTGGAAGGTATTTCCTGTAAGGTACGGAAACTTCATAAAGCACTGCTTTGCCTCACTAGCCCTTTTGAAGTCTATGGATTTACTCCCAGTGGCAAAAAGCCTGTCTAGAAGCAAACTTCACCTGGACTGTTCATGTACTATTGCTGATGCAGCTGTATGAAATCTTTTTCATCAAGTGTTCTTTTCTAAGTTTACGTGACTACGTTGTGGTTCCTACAGATAATTTACTGATAAAACCGAGGGTACAGTTTCTCTTGCCTTGTGTACCACTAGGAATATTTCCTAAGCCTGTTTCTTAAGTGCTAGATATTCAGTATTGTTGACTTGCATATCATGACAGTTTGCGGTGAGAATTTCTCATCTTTCATGCATATTTTTATGTCTAAGCTCCTCTTCTTGATGTATTACCATGAAGTTGGCTTGTGTGTTGTCTGTTTCCATGACGCTATGTGAGAGATTCCTGAAGTTTGCATAGGCTGAACCTTTTGATAGAAGAAATGAACGCACAGCCTTCCCTAGGAGATCTCACCTCAAACTTGGGGTGAAAGTAAGAAAAATATCTGTAGGCACGGAAGAATTTTCTACATGGTAACCCTGCAGAAGAGATGCAGTAGTAATCTGACCAGGGAACACATCAGTCATATTCTGAGTGTGGAATATTTTATTGATAATGTCAACTATATAGATATTTTGGTTTAGATCCTAAGATGATTAAATTTTTTCTTTCGATCCCTCTGTACACATGTAAGATTTCTAACCTTTACTCATTTTTTTTGTCTTTAAAAAAAAAATGCATATAGACCTTGGTTATCCAGCACGTTAAAATAAACTCAGCATTGCATAAACCATGATGCAGAAGTGGGCCTAGTTGAAATTATTTTTTAGAAGACAAAAAAAAGTCTGGAGATGCATGGTCACTTTTTAGAGAACAGCCACAAAATAACTTGTGTTGTGCTGCACAGGAGAGACACATTTCTTGGTATTTTATTGTAACTTTCTTATTTCAGAATCCATACTGGTGAAAAACCTTTTGTCTGTGATGAATGTGGTGCCAGGTTTACTCAGAATCACATGCTTATATATCACAAAAGATGCCACACAGGTAAGATTTTTTTTTTTTTTTTTTGACAATGTACTGTGCATGGGAACAGACCTGCTGTGAAACCAGATTTTCTTTCTTTTTTTTTTTTTTTTAAGAAGGCAAATGACAGCTCTTTACAGTTTTTAGTAGTAAAATGGTCTTTAGGAATGAGATTTTTTTTTTTTTCTGATCTAGGTTACTAGATTTAAAAAAAAATGCAAAATTACTTAATATTTCCTTAAAAACATTAATTAGTTTTCAGAGAAATACCTGCAGTATCATTCATGGTACCCATATCCCACTAGACTATAAAGTAGATGTATTTTTCTAGAAAATCCTGTTTCACTGCACAGTATTACTCTGTGCACTGAAAAAATCTTCAAGTCATTACATTTATGTTCTCCTTAATTTACAGCTGTTTGAGTACTTTTGCAAATAAGATTGCTGGTAGAAATTCTAGCTGAAATCCTGACAGAAGAGTAATTTTTCTGTAAGCTTGAAGTACTTAACAGTTCTCTTGGCTCATCCTGATTGCAAATATATGTATTTTTTTAAAGCACATCTCCTTCTTCGGATTATACTTTGAAGTCAAAATTAGTGTTTTGAGTTGACAATTCATAGCAGTCATGTGGGTACTTCTGCATTTCTAACTGACCTGTTGTAGAAGTTTCCACATTGTGCCTGTGACATGCAGCTAGCAGCTAAATGCAGCTAACTTTAAAGTACAATAAAATAGTAAGAATACTTCCTCAGAACCTTTTAACTAAAACTGGCTTTTTTTCAAGTGGAGGCCTTTCACCAGAGGAGTGCAGTGTTGTATTCAGGATGAGAGTGAGATAGAATAGCACAAGCATATGGAGAAGACTCAAAGATCTCGCTGGACATTTGCTCAAAATATGTAGACATGTTGCTGTCCTTTCAGGTTGTTATGGTTATCTCTATAGGATGAGTATTTTGTATGTATTTATTGTGTGTTATGCAGAGGTCCTTGTTACTGTGCTCCATTCAGATCCTTTTTTTAAGTTGGCCTGTGGTTTATTTGTATCCAAAGCTTTCAGCTTTTGTGTCTTATGTTTAACAGCATTCTCAAATGCTACCTTTACTTCTCCACTTTGTCCTTGCTGCAGGGGAAAGGCCTTTTATGTGTGAAACATGCGGGAAGAGCTTTGCCTCCAAGGAGTACCTAAAACACCATAACAGAATACATACTGGATCCAAACCATTTAAATGTGAAGTTTGCTTCAGAACGTTTGCACAGAGAAATTCACTTTACCAGCATATTAAAGTTCACACAGGTAGGAGCCTTTTGTTTTTCTTTTTTCTTTTTAAGCAAGACATCAGGATTTGTAGACATACATCTCTGTTTTGTAACACAAACAAGGAATTTTTCAATTAGGATTTTCCATTTCTTTAGCTCTATTTTGTGAGTAGGTTTTGTGTGCAGGTTTTTATTCTTGATCTGTTTTTCTTGGTGCTCTCTATATTTTTTGCTGACCCTCACAGCAGTTCTTTGGAGTACTAGTAATGTCTGCACAGGTCTTGGAAATAATGTTATAAGAAATGGGAGGATTATTAGTGAATAAAATCTATGTTTGTTTTCTTCTGAAAGAAGAAGTGCAGAGAGTTGTTTCCTTTTTTTCTTTTCTTTTTTTTTTTATATGTTTGTCCTTTCATGTTTGCCTTCTCTGCCACCTAGATATGGTCTTCTGTCTGTTTCATTCCTGCCTGCTGCACTATTTTTTGAACTGAAAACAGTGATTACAGTGCAGTAACACTGACTTCCAAGTAGTGCCAGCTGGAGCACGTAAGCTTTGCATCAGTGTTGGAAGGAGGGGAGAACAGTCACTTTTGCTATGTAAAACCCTGGCATTTATACTCGTTTTACCATCCTCTTACCCTGTTCTTTTTAGAGGAATAGAACTCTGCTTTCTTTACAGTGCTAGCTCTAAATTTCAGTCCTCTTGAAATCTTAGTTATGCTTTCTCTTTCATTTTTTGGTGTGTTCTTTCAAAGCCCACATTATTCAGCACTACAGCAATTTATACTTTGATAAGACAGCAGTTGAGCTGCTGATGTAAAATATATACAAAAAATGTGAAGGCTTCAGTATTTTGCGAAGATTTGTGCAGGCTGTGGATCCAGCCCTTAAGCTATAAGTGGCTATTTATTCTAAATGTATCAAAACATATCTGGACTGAGAGTTCTGAGAGCATCTTAGTACTTTCTGAAGATGCTTGTGCTTGCCTTATTTAATGAAGTTTAGGAGTTGCTTGAGGTTACCTTGTTATACTCTTACCTGTGCGATCAGCTTAACGTTGTGCTCCGCTTGCAGGCGAGCGGCCGTATTGCTGTGACCAATGTGGCAAACAGTTCACGCAGCTCAATGCGCTGCAGCGTCACCATCGCATACACACTGGGGAGAAGCCGTTCATGTGCAACGCGTGCGGGCGAACCTTTACGGACAAGTCCACCCTGCGGCGACACACTTCAGTAAGAACCTGTAGCTTTAGAGCTTTGTTCCTTGTCAAGGGTGTTGACAGGCCTGAAAGAGGGAACCTCTCCAGTTCCTGTTGGTTTTAGCACAAACTCATTTGCCTAAATTAGCATAAAAATATTGCAAGGGTTTATGTCCTGTGCCTAAAGTAAAGCCATTCTTAATACTTTATGGCATAGGTCGGACCCAGAGAGTGTTCAGTCACAGGTTTGTCCCTGATAAAACTGAGAAGACTTCCCTTTTTGGGCCAGACTCTCTGCTGGGTCAGCTTGATGCTTTAGGAAAAAAGGAAGGAAACCCACTAGGAATACTGGCTATTACCTTGATGTATACCAAACTAGCTTGGGGATTCTTATATGGGGTGGAAAGGAAAGCTTTTCTTCACATACCTGGGTTCAAGTTTTTGCTTGCCTGGCGGTCATTGTATGTTCAAACTTTGTTTTGTTTTCAGATACACGATAAAAACACCCCATGGAAGTCCTTTCTTGTCATTGTGGAAGGAGCATCAAAGAATGATGAAGGTCATAAAACAGAGCTTCCTGATGAAGAATATGATGTATCACCTAAAATACCAGAGAAGCTGCTGTCTTTTTCGGAAAATGGCCACTATCAAAACTTGACTGCTGTCCCAGGGAGTGTGACTGCACTGCATGATAGTGGTTCTGCCACAGGGACAGACTGTAAGTCAGATGGGACTCTGGGACCCCAAGAAGCCCTTATAGCTACCACCTTAAGTGAGCTGACAGTGTTACATACACAAACAGACTCTATTCAGCCGCAGCTTCATGCTTTGGTGAATATGGAATAATTTGATATTTACAAATCCAGTTTAAGCTGCACCCTTTGTGTAGTCCTTTGACTTTGCCAGTAGCCTACTGAGGCAACTAGGAGAAGCTACTAAAGGGAAACAAGGCTAGATGTAAATGACATCTACAGGATTTTCCTGAATTTCCTTCCAAAATTCATTATTCACCTCAGTATATACAGTGCCATCTCTTGAAGATAGGGTAGAAAAACTCTCCAAATACAAATTGGTTTTATTGTCTGAAATAAGTTTAGATCCCTATAACATAATGGTGGTGGAGGACACAAAAATCCCGGTAAGTTTATTTCCTAGGGAAAGGAGGAGGTTGGAAGTTGACATAGTTGAGATCATCTGACCCTGCACTAGGTGGTCTGCAGGAAAAAGAAGCACCTAGATTAAGGCAGGTTATAAAGAAGGTACATTCATATATAAAGAAGGTATAAGTTTGATTTGCAGTTGATTTGATTGAACACATGTACAGTCAAGAGGAATGATGTTGGCTCAGTAGTTTAGTCAGATTACTTGCAATTTCCCTAGTAGAAATTTGTACGTTAAGAAAGAAATACTAAATTACGTTTCAGGAAATGTTGGTTTATCTCTGCTTTTGCCAAAGGTCCAAGCAGTAAAACAGCTTCCTCTTTGGAAATGGAAGTGGGAGCAAGCTTTTGAGAGACTTTGTGCCATGAGTTCTGATTATTTAGTAGTAAAATTGAGGCAAGTGGAAGCAAAGTGCTATGTCTGTATAGCTGATGATATTGCTACATTTCAGTAAAACTTGGTGCAATTTGACACTTAATCAGACAGGCCTCATTTCTAACTGTTCTCACCTCATAAAATTTGGGCATCAGAGGCCAAAATCTGTCTTGCAAAAGTGTTCTACCAAAAATAGTATTTGAGCTCTCCTGAGAAAGCTAGAGTAACAAATCCCCTTGTAGAAAGACAGCTTTTCTTTTTAAAACATATATAAAGAGCTTTCAATTGATCCAAGTACATCAGCAATACCATGTTCTCCACCATCACTTAAAAATCATTGTTGAGAACTGCAGTTCTTTTTAGATCAGTAATACACTGGTGGGGAAAAGCTAATTGCTGTTTTGCCGTTGAGTTGCCTTAGATGACTCTGCTAGTATAAGAGTTTCCAGGGATGGGTTATTGCCAGTGGGAGATGACAGTGCTCATATAAGTAAAGAAATAAAAATACGTGAATAATTGAGAAGTCTAGTTCCCAAATATTTAATACCTTGTCAAAAAAACTGTGGTGGAGCAGAGTGGCATTTTTAGGCTAGTGTCTTTTTAACTGTCTCAAACAAGGCAGCTGTTAAGAGCACAGGTTATGAATAACGTAGCTCAAGGGCTTTTCCTGATTAGTATCCTTAGCTTCACACAGCCCTCTCCATCATCCACTGGCTTTGGATTCTGCAAACATCAGTCCTTAGGAGAATCTGTTTGGGCATTTCTCATTGACGGAACAAGATGATCTTTTGGCAATTATGTGCCCTTCCTGAGGAACAATTAAACTCTCTCCAGTCATGTCCCGTGGCTGGGAAAGCTGTTGTACAGGCAAAAACTGAGGCACTTTCTGTCCACGCTAAGCACTTTGTGCAACTCCTGTCTGTCTTGTGTGAGTTCAACTAAAGTGTCAGCAAAGTTATGGTGGTTGACCTAAAGTTTACCTACCAGGAGTACTCATGTGGGTGTTGTGTTTTATTTTTCTGATGGGGGGGAAAAAGTCAGGAGAGCTGTCTCTCAAATAGTTTTTACTGAGAGAAACATTTGATTGGGCCAACTTTTGCTTTTGGAAGCATTTGTTAAGAGCAACTTGCTGGAATGGTTAAGTTCTCAGACTAAGGGTCAGTTTCCTAATGCCACCAAGTGAAAATCTGCAGCTTTTCTGATTAATCTTTCTGTTTTGGTTTTTGGTTTCTCCTTATTTGAAAATATGGAAGTGGTATTTCCACAGAAGCATTCTCATCTGAAGCTTTGAGAAGAGCTTACTGAAAGATTGCTTGTAATTATAAGCACAATCAAGCCTTGTTATGGCTCATTCTAAGGCTTAAGGGTTGGCAAAGCAATAAAGATACCCCAACTGTGGCACAGAGCTATTTTTGAATCTAGAAGGGATGTCTGATGTTACCATAAAATTAATATACAAAAAGGGATTTTTTAAGAGAACATTTCCAAGAGGTTATATTAGAAATATTTATTCAAGCACGATGTTACTGTTGAAGATCAGTATTCCCCGTGACCTATGTAAAGAGTTTGTAGATATATTTAAGTCTGAGCATTAGTACTTATAGACAGGGAAGCTTTTGTACTCCATGAATGTATAGAAGTGAGTTACTTGTATGAATTATTCTTATTAAAATATTGAAATCTTAAGAATGATCTTGAAATGTCTTCATGTTGTATCACATTGTTGTATCCTGTGCTTTCCCCTGCAAGTATCGTTCTAAGTGTGGGAATCTCCTCTTGCTGTAAAAGATATTCTCATATGGTTCTTAAAAGTTAGAATACTTAGGATAGAATCTATAGAAAATAAGTGACATATTAGAGGAAGAGGAAAAAAATCCAGAAAATATTTGGGAGCATATACCAGGAGGATATGCTTTTGGGGGGCTATATTTTGGTAAACAAGTACTAAATAAAGTATCATGCTAATAGAGCTAGAACAGCTAAGGACAGTAAGCCAAATTGAGCTGTACTTGAGGTATGCATTTAGATACAAAACAAATGGAATGTGGGTGTGAAAGTTGTTGTACCAGCATCTAGGGGCAGGGGCAGAATTCATGATCTCTGTGGAAGTTCCTGGCTCCCAGAGAAGCAACAGGCAAAGCGCATGGGCTCTCTGGTGATGCTAGTGGCAGTTACTCCCTGGGGGCTGCTCTGGTTAGGGTGGTTCAAAGGAGCAGAAAAATAAGAAGTGGGCTGATGTCCCAGAGCCTCCCTGGCCAGCCTGCGATGGGACTGCCGTGTCATGTGTGGCGTGGTCGCCGTGGCATGGTCACCGTGTTATCTGGGGCGGCCACGTCCCTTCCTGCGCGGCTGCAGCCGGTGCATCCACAATGCTTGGCGTTTGAGTAGCGGCTCAACCCAAAAAGCAGCAACTGTAACATGATTCCTGTGCGTGTCTGTCTGTTGTGCTGTACTTCTGAGTAAAGGGAAAGCTTTGGAAGCTACGGGCAAATTCCTTGGTTCTCCATGCTGTTTTCACGCTATGGGTGCTTTGGTGTTTCTTGATGAAAGCTGAAGGTTTGAGGCCTTTCACTTAAGGTTTCTTGCTTAGTTGGTGGCTGAGCATCGCACACTGACTTTCAGCTAGCAGAGCTCAATCCTATCCCTGAAGGAAAAAGCAGTACCAGCTACTCAGACGCCTACTATGTCAAGGGTAGCAGCAGCGGCTGCCCCTTCCCTGGTGAATGGATGAATGGTGCCTTGGGAGTGATCTTCCCGTGCCACAGGGGATGGGGAAGCACGCTGGCACTGAGCTCCATGGTTCCTGGATTTCCTTTCAGCATTCTGCAATGTGCAAAGCCCAAACCAGCCAAACACTTTCGATGGCCAACCAGTGTTTATTGATTCCTGGAGTTCATGGGTGTCTTTTGGCAGCTGTTGTATCTACTCTCATTGGGTGTTGAGGTCCTGTGTAGAAGGGGTATAAATGAAGCAGTTGGTACTGGAGAGGTTTAGGTAGCCACCAAGTCTATTTTGTTGTAAAAGCATCAAGTCCAGTGCCATGGGGTTCTGAAGAGCCATTTTTGCTTGTAATTGAGGATGGAGCAGCTGTATACTAGTATCAGTACCGTTAGCTAATATTTCTTCTTGACAGGCTTAGCTAACTTAACCATGATTGCATTTGTACAGTAGCACCATCAAATGCCGCACGTCCTTCTGCTCCCCAAGTTATGCAGGTAGCTGCTGCTGGGTTCTGCCACCCTTCTACATTTCCTTTCAGTTCTATCTTCACCCATTTTGCTCAAGCTACCCAGTGGGGTCCGCCAGGAGTCCTCTTCCATGTGGGGCAAAACGCTGGGAGGCCCGAGGTACCCAGGAGTTCAGGTAATCCAGTCCATAACCAAACGTATCATCTAGGGGCTGCAAGCATGACCCATACACTTTCCCGTTAGCAGAAACATCCAAGAGGAGAGCAATGCTGTTTTCCTGGTGGGCTTTTGTTATTAAATAGCAAGAAATGCTCGCACAGAATATATCTAACATGAAGCATGAAAACATTGGCTAGTATTGGGATCACTTTTGGCAGTACTACAGGAAGAAAGCTAAAAAGCTCCTTCTGTTAATAAAAACATGGACTTTTGTAACAGTGATCATAGTCTTTTTCACACAGCAATATGCTTTAGGCTAATGCTCCATCACCAGCATAGCTGCCCTGATGATTCCAGGTGTTAGGAATAAAAATGAATAGCTTCTATAGAAGGCAAACGCTGCCTTTTAGAAGTTTCCTATAAGCACGCAGCATTGTTTTTACTTCAAACAAGGGCAGAGTCCTGCACGTGGGGAGGAATAACCCCAGGCACCAGAACAGATTTGGGGTTGACCTGCTGGCAAGCAGCTCCATGGAGAGGGATCTGGCAGTCCTGGTTGACAACAAGTTAACCGTGAGGCAGCAATGTGCCCTCGTGGCCGAGAAGGCCAATGGGCTCCTGGCTGCAGCAGGAGCGTTGCCAGCAGGGCCAGGGAGAGGATCCTGCCCCTCTGCTCAGCCCCTGGGGAGGCCACATCTGGAGCCCTGGGTGCAGGTCTGGGCTCCCCAGGACAAGAGGGATGCGGAGCTGCTGGAGAGGGGTCAGCATAGAGCCACAAAGATGATGAAGGGACTGCAGCATCTATTGTATGAGGAAAGACTAAGTGAGCTGAGTCTGTTCAGTCTGGAGAAGACTGAGATCTGATCAACATGCTCAAGTACCTGAGGGGTGACTGTAGGGAGGATGGCTCCAACCTCTCCTTGGTGGTGGCCAAGGGGTAGTGGGTATGAATTGAAACACAGGCAGTTCCATCCCCAGGAAGAACTTTGCCGTGAGGGTGCCCGAGCCCTGGCACAGGCTGCCCAGAGAGGCTGTGGAGGCTCCTTCTCTGGAGATCTTCAAGCCTGCCTGGATGCCACCCTGTGCCCCTGCTCTGGGTGTCCCTGCTGGAGCAGGGGGTTGGACTGGATGATCTCCAGAGGTCCCTGCCAACCTCAGCCGTTCCGTGATCCCGTGACTGGGCAGCCCCTTCGCGCCCGGCCGCCACCCCGAGGGGCAGCACGGCCCCCCACAGCGCCGTATGGGAACACTACGGCTCCCGGCATGCCCTGCGGACCACCAAATGGCCGCTCGGACACCCCGTGACAGAAAACTACAGCGCCCAGCATGCCGCGCGAAAGCACATGGCGGCGCGGAGACCCAGCGCCAGGAGACTACAACTCCCGGCATGCCCGCGCGTGACGTCCTGGGTGACGTGTCACGCCGCGGCGATCCCGCTCCCCGTGGTAGCCGGCGGCGTCGCGGCTCGCGAGGCGGTGTGGCGGCCCGGTGCTCCCCGCCGGGGCCCTGGCGCCGCTGCCGGGTTCCGTCTGGTGTCGGTGTCACCGGGATCAGGGATCAGCCCTTAGCGCCAGGGTAGCACTGAGAAGAGGCATTCTCTTTATTACGGCATGGGATGCACAGGGGAGAGCTCCTCCTAATGCGCATGCTGTAAGTTGTGTTAACCAAGGCTTATATTCCTCTGTTATCTACGTATGTACTCAGTTTCCTGCAGTGATCACACATATTCATTCTATTTCCTAGATCTAACTACAGCCACGCTCCTGCACCCTCTGTCCCTTTGGTGGCCTCTGGGGATCATTCAGGGACCTGGTGCTTGCCCTTTGTGCCCTCCCAATGACCTCCGTTAACTCTCCTACATACGCGGCCTTGTTTTGGCGCAGGGAGCCCGGTTTTGGCCCCACTGCGTTGTTTCAGCCGGTCCCTTGAAGATGCCCTGGTCCTCGCCTTGGTGTTTTGTCCACGCTCTCTCATGATGAACCTGCAACAGCAGCAAAAATTACGCCCTTGGGTGCGTTCTTGTTTCTCATAACAGTAGCTGGGTGGCAGTTTTGTTAGAATTTTTTTTTTTTTCTTGCCAGATACTGCTAAACCATTTCTTACTAAGTTTAAAGAAAACCTATATTGTGTTCATCTCAGGCAGGCCAGATGTTTTAATAACCTCAAAATGAGTGTATTCCTTGATTTAAGAAAAAAGGATAAAGGAAAGAAAAAGAGGTTTTATTTTACTTTCACCTGGTTTTCCCTGGGGACCTCAGAGGTGCTGATGCATCCGTGCCTTGAAGGGGAAGAGCTGCAGCTGCTGGGGCAGTAGGGAGCCAGGGCTGCCCTGAGAGCCCCGTGGGCTCCACCCAAAAGCCCCATATCCCTCCTCACCAGGTGAGAGTCTGAGGAGGCGCCTCGCCACCCTGGGCATGGCTGGAGGGCCAGTAGGTCCCTTTTAAGAGACGTTGATGCCACGGAAACAAGTTTGTGTGGCTGTACAAAAAGTTCACCAGCTTGCTGAATGCTTGAAGCGTAGTCCAGGCTGCCAATACCCAGGAGTGCGGGAGCTGCCCACTTCAGCAGTGTCAGCAGGGCTGTACAGGTGAGTCACTGAGCAGCTGGCCCATTTGCAGCTCTTCAATGAAGAGCCCAAGTAAAGCTAGGTCTTTAGTGGCACCAAAAGAGTAAATAAAGAACATGGTGCCTCTGAACAAAGAGCAATGTGTTGATCTAGCAGAACTGTCTTGCCTGGGTCAGCAGAAATGAAAAAGGGTGCTTAAAATGAAAGGGCTTTTAAAAGAAGCAACTTGTTAGCATCTGGGAGGTGAAACCCTTTCAGTCTCTTCAGCTGTGCAGGTGGAATCTGTGGGCCTAATGCTGAGTGATTGGCCGGGCAGAGGGTGATGCCTGTCTTTGCTAGGGAGAAAAGTCAGGCAGCTGGGCAGGTCTCTCCGTGGTTGTGCTTCTGGCTGGGGAGCAGTGGAAGTGCTGGTCTCCAGGAGGTCTTGCGAGCGTCCCTTGAGAATGTTGCGGATCCCTGTCTAGGAGGTTGCTTGCAAAGAGGATGGCCCTCCATGGGCCTGTGTGGATGTCCTTGCTGAAGTGCCTGAGCAGAGTTTTTTTGTCGTTCTGGCTGATCCTGCATCTGACCTCTTCATTCAGGCATTTTTGCCTCTGCCTGGACCCTGACTTTTTCTGCTGGAGCAGGTTACTTCTTTTGGCCAAGAGATGGTCCTATGCACCTCCTTGATGATCCTGCCTGGCAGCTTCTCCCTGGGGCTTGGCCACCTCTGTCCGTGTCTGCACAGGTAGGATCACTCTAAAGAGGTGACCAGTACTGGGGGTGGCAGGGGATGGGAAGGGTGCCTCACCGCTGCGTTTCAGACCCAGGAAGGGCAGCAATCATTGATCCAGTTTGTAATGATGACAAGTCTTCCTTAGGGAAATGCCTCAGCTCGCTGGGAACCAAAGCCTGAGACTCCTGTGGCAGAGTGCATGTGCCACCCGCTGTGCTCAGACTGCTCCTCGATGGCGATGACTTTACTCTGTTGCTTAGATTTGAGGGTATTTTATGTTTTACCATCTGCAGAGGTGGCAACTGGTGTCTCCAAGGCCTAGGGCAGTGGCAAGACAGAAAGATGCACCTCAGAAGCAGTACTGAAGCGGTTTTACCGAGTTGGATTACTCCGTAGTAGTGCAGTGACTGCACTAGAAGGCAGATGCCGGCAGTGAGAGGCTGTTGATATTGCTGCATCCCAGAGGTGGGCTAAAGCACGTCAGCTGTCTGAGCCCTGGGAAGTTCTCTAGGCACTACGAGAGGTTGCAGGATCTCTTTTTTTACTAGTCATTTTGCTCCTCTTGTGGCTTTGGAGATAGAGGATGAGAAAGAAGAGGTGGAGGGTCCCACAGTACTGCTGTCATGGAGGAGGAGGCAGTGAAGGAAGAGGAGGTGTTGAGGGTGCCGTCCCCAAAGAGGGGAATGAAGCAGAATGGTGGAGGTGTGACTGGGCAGAGGAGCCCAGCGGAGGAGAAAGCGCTCTTTGGTGCACCATGACAGAGGGGAAAGAGAAGCCATCTGCTGCTGCTGAGAGGCTGAGAAGGAGGCCCCTTAGTCACCTTCATGAAAAAGGTGACCCATGACTGAAGAGCAGCTAAGAACTGGATCTCTGCTCTACCATGTAGAAGGAGCAGTAGGTAGCAAAGAGCTCAATCATGATGCTGTTGTGGAGGAGGAAGCGAAGGAAGAGGTGGAACTTGGCATGCCAGCTCGGAGGAGGAGGCGGAATGGAGGAGGAGCAGCTTGGTCTGTGGGCCTGATGGAGGAGAGGCCCCTTGCACCATGGCAGAGGAGAAAAGAAACCATTTCTCTGTATTGCCCAGAGACTGGGGAGGAGGAGGCAGCCTTAGTCCTGCCTTGTGGAGAAAGAAGCAGCTACTAAATGAACTCAGTGTCGTGGTGGAGGAGTCACGGAGCCATCCCTTTGCATTGCGGTTGGAGACGAGAAGGAGAACTTGTGTGAAGTGGTTGGCTGGCCCTGTGTGCACAGTGCAGGAGAAGGCGGCAGCCCATCCAATAATGGTGGTTACTGAGGAAGAGGAATCAAAGGAGGAAGAGGAGCATGCCAGCCCAGAGTAGAAGTTTAGGCCTCTAGTCTTCTTTTTATGTGATTGCAGGGCAATATTTCTAAGAAAGCCTGGGCGAAATATGTGCAGGTTTTTTTTTCTTGAAAACAAGTAGGGGGATATTTTGGAAAGCAATACTCAGAAATTAAGCATGGTGAAAAAATTAAGCATCTTGAAACTTTTTCACTATTTCTTTCTAGCAGTTTTCTCCCGTTGTTCTGAAGGAGTTCTCATATACAGCTTTCCAGAATTTTTCATGTGTTCCTTTCTAGGAACCTTCAAATTGCTTTCCAAGAATTCTTCTTGCTTTCTAGGAAACGTTCACCATTGTGTTTCCTGAAGCATTTTTCCATTTTGGAATTTCCTTTTTGAGTTTTTTGTTTGTTTTTGTTTTGCTTTCCCCTCTCCACTTTGCTCCCTGGACTTTCCCTCCTTTGTCATCTTGTTGTGTCCTGCACTGTATTAGAGAATCCCCATCCAGTGTTTTCTGGGAATTAGGCCTGACTTTTACAAAGTCCTCAGCTTTTCCTGAGTTTCTCCTCTGCTTGGTGTGAATTCTGCAATTGAGAAGCTCCCCCTGAGTTTCCCTGCTTCTTTTGAGGGACTCCTCTTTGCTGCCTGTGAATTTCATATAGATTTGCTGGTGTCACATTTCATATAGATTTTTGCCTGTGGGATATGGAGCCTTGCTAGGATGGCGCTGGGGCTTTCCCAGAAGGCTGACTGAGCTTTCTGTCTGCATCCTCCCATAGGGAGGAATGTTTTGGTGACAGAAGTGAGTCACAGACAGAGTCTCCAGACTGTAAAGTACTTCCAGGTATTCCACGTGGAGGCAGCAAAGGGTTGTGGAGGCAAGGGCAGATGTCTGTTCCTGTTTGTAGCATCCCTACTCTGTATTTAAAGCCTGCTTGGAGATGGGGGAGCCTCAAGGAGATGTTGGTTTTGTTTTTGTCCTCTGCCTGTTGGTCTGCTCTGTGTAGAAATTCCATATCGAAAAGGAAAGGCCTGGGGGTGGAGGAGGGTGTGCTGAAGCCAGGCAAGGCTTTTCTGCTTGCTTGTGAAATGTGTGGTTTTCTGCATATCGCACAAGTTGTCAGGAAGTTCTTGGTTAGCATGGCAATGTGTGTAGGGGTTCCTTTCTTTCTAAGCAGAGTTTCTCCTCTGCATGTCTATTGTGCATCCATAGAGTAAAGCTATAGCCGTGTGAGATGTGGTGGATACCCTGGATGCGTGTAGTATACTTGGACCTGTTCCACATATGTGGTTAATTTGTTATTTTTAAAAAAAACAGCCAATTCTAAGTGATGTCTTTTCTTTTGATCTGTACAAGAAATATATGGTATATATTCTATATACACACAGAAAAGCATCAGTGAGATGTGGCAGACTTTTTTGTGTCTGTATGGAAAACGCATAGTGTTTCCAAATACCATTTTATAGACATAGAAGGCTATGTCAATCAGGAAGTTTTTCTTATTATTCGTGCGTGGAATATATATGTTTTTGGAATATTTTATCTATATGTTTATCTATGTCTTGCAGACAAAGAAGTGTGTCCCTGACCATCTTGTATAAAAATACAGAAAAGCTTGGCCAGAAAAGACCAGGAGAGGCAAGGCAAGGATAGATGTACAAGTTCTCTCTCTCTAATGTACATATGATACATACACCATCTGCAGACAGTATGGACATGGTGTGTATCCTATATACAGGTGGAAAAAACTTTGTTAGGTGAGGCAATCTTTTCATGTGCTGTGCTGATTGCTGTGAATTTCCCCTGTGGGATGACAGAACATACAAAGTGACAGTGACAAGAATTTTTTAGTAACTCTCCCCCCAATTTTGACTTGAAATTGTATTGCTTGGAGATAGGAGGACTTATAGCTTGGCCTCAGGTGGATGCCCAGGTATGCATAATTCTATATCATTTGGTTTTATTCCACCAAGGAGTATCCAGAGAGGATGGGCACAGAGAATATCAGGACACTCTAGCAATAGGCAATATTACTGGCTAATCTGCAATACCTAGCACAGGTTTCAAAGGGTAAATGTGTATGTAGTGTCAGGAGAAATGAGATGTAACATGAGATTTCAGGAGAATTTGCAAGGTTAAGCTTCTTGGTGATTCTTTGGTCATTGATATTTTTTTGACAGACAGGGAAATTAGTAGATTTAGCACTTTTCCATCTTTAAAAATGCAAATTTAAAGAATGATTTCAGTATTTCTTTTGCCTAAGAGAACAAGCTTTTGAGGCCCTCTCCAACATTTATTCCTTAAGAGCAACTAATGTCAAGAGGATTTGAGCATGGATTTGAATATTCTTTAGCTGTTTAAATTTAGTTGTTCACTTTGTTTCCTAGAAAAGTTACAGCTAAGGGAAAAATATATATAAAAAAAATGAGAATACTGCTTTGAATTCCCATGTTTGCAGTTTTATTAACTGGGCTTTCAGCTCAGTTGATATTCACAAATAGACAAATTACAAAAAAAAAAAAAAAACAAAAAAACTCCAAATGTAGGTGTACCACACTTTTGAATGGGAAGTATTTGTCATCACAATAGAAAAGCCTTGGTTTTAATATACAGGAATCCATTAAGTTTAATGTATAGCTTAAATTAGAACATGTTGCTGCTACTGTCACCTGGTTTATCATGATTATCCATCAAGAAACATTCATCCTAGAATACACAAAATCAGACCAGTAAAACTAGCACTTAGAAAGCAATGCAGAAACCATATTTGTGGATTTATATTTAAGCAGTTGATAAGCTAGCCAAGTCAACCAGTGACAGAGTTGCTGAAACCTAATATCGGTCTCCACTGCTGGAAGAAGAGCGTCTCCTTGTGATCTCTGTATTATTTTGGTCCTGCTTGTATGCAAACAGATCTGATAAGTTGTTTGGGCTTGGCACAAACGGGTGAATTTTCTTCCTCTGATATTATCTTACATGGATACGACTGAAAAAATATGGGACAAGTCCTGTGATGAAGTGCTCAGTGACACTAGGTGGCAGAAGCTGGACTACAATAAAATCAAAGGTGGTAAAGAAATTTCTCTTAAGAACAGAAGCAGCAGGATTATAGGCATAATTTCTAGGACTGACAATCAGGTGTTCCATCTTTATGCTTTAATACATTAATATGTTTTAATGCATTTACAGACTTTTTCTCCTTTAAACTTAAATAATTCTTAAGTCAGTTATCTACATCCCCATTTCACAGATGGGCAAACTGAGGCACTGCATCAGTCTCATTTATGGGATTATACAGTAGTCTGATAGAAGACATCTGACGGAACTCTGTTAATAGGCTGCTCATCTAGCACTCTAACCATGGCTAGGAATTCCCATAGAGCAGGGAGAAGTTGCTGAGGCAACTTTTGCTTATTTCCTTTCCCCCACACCCCTCTAAAATATGTGAGATTATAACTGTATAAATCTTATTTCAGTTTTATGCAGTCTACCTCTTCTGTGACTGGCATTGCACTTGTTCTGAGGTCTAAATCTGTGCTAGATTTATTTCCACTATATGTTGATCTCCACTTGAGAAACATGATCTTCTTGAAATACTTCATGGTGTTGTTTTTTACTGTTACAAAACACATTGTGTTTATCATGCTGTTACTCATAGCAATGCATTCAACTATGTAAAAAGCTGTCAGATAATGCTTCTCTTTCACAAAAATTGTTGGGAAAAAGTCACGGACAATTGTGAAACCATAGAAAGGTGCCCAGCAGAGAACATAGGCAATTAGGATGCACATAAGCACCATAACAGTTTTTCTTCTGCATCGAAGCCTTTTTCTGATCTGTTCTGTCTGAAATCCTGGTACAGTTTTAAACCAAAGCTCTCGAGAGATCCTGGCATAACATAAGGTCATTGTAACCACAGGTGCAACAAATTCAATGCCAAAGATGAAGAGAAAGTAGGATTTGTAATACATCTGCTGATCAACTGGCCAGATTTGGCCACAGAAAATTTTCTCTTGTTTCTTTACTATAAATAATACAGTTTCAGTAGCAAAGTAGGCAGATGGAATAGCTACAAGTAGGGAGACTATCCAGACCAAGGCGATTAAGAAGGTTGCTGTTTGATAGTTCATGCGTGGTTTTAGTGGGTGGACAATTGCCAGGTACCTACGGAAGAGAGAAATACATTCAAAATTAAGTCTGAAAACAGTATGAATCAAAGTACACTACAGAATACAAGTGATCAGAGTTAGGATTAAGCAGGAAAATGTGATTTTTTTAAAGAAGCCCAACAAATTGGTTTCAGTGGGAGTCTAAAAGCAAAGAGTCCAAAGAAGCAGCCCACAAGTGAGTTCATAAATCTAGACAGAGGATCCAGAGCAAGCTGATGCAGAGTGAGTGGCTGAAACATCTCTTAAGATACTGTATTCTCAGCAATTTGAGAATCTTCATGCATTTTCGAGTGCCTGAGGATAGTTCTAAGAACTGTCTTAAACTCCAGCTGGTTAAAAAAAGAAAAGCAAAATTTTAAAAGTGTAACTTTGCTTATTTACTTTTTTTTTTAGCATAGATTACCTGTTTGCAAGTTAAGGATAGACTGAGTGAAAGAGGAGAAAGAATATTTATAACAGTTATAACATATGTTATTAGTAGCTAGCACGTAGGCAGAAGGTGTAGTACCTAGGACATGCTGTGACAGAGCAGCTAGAAATTTTTAGGTGTCCAGCACATATTCAGATTAGAGTTCAAAATACACAGTAATATGCACATAGTTAGGTGCAGGTAGGAGATGTCAAATGTGGAGGAGGAGGAGAATATATTTTCCCCTAGGCAGAGAAGTATTTGAATATGTTTTTACCTAGACATGGACATAAAAATGTTTCCTTTATCTTCTTTATTATTCCATGAGCTGAAACAGAGTTTAATAAATGCTTACAGCTGAGAGTATTTATAAATCGGTCAACAAAGGACTTCATACCCATTTTTGCTCATGCAAATTTGATCTGCCTGATGTAGCCATTGCTAATTTATCTTATATATGCTATGCAGAATAATATGCTGTCCTGTATGACCTAGGAGTAGCTGTTTACACCTGCAATTAGTGACTGCAATGTCTGTCAGTCACAACTGCAGTGTTTCGGAGAAAAAGTCTAGAGAAATGGAAATACATTGCTTGTAAGATCCTACATTGTTGCTGATTTATTGAAAAGGCGATAAAAATGGCCAAGAGACAATTAGTCTGTTTACCTGTTTGTTTATGAAGCTATAGTCTGCCCCAGAAAGATTAGGGCATTTCTGCTAAGAGAAGATTTTGATCAGAAACACTCCAGAGTTTGCAGTATTCTTGTTTGACATCAAGGATCGTTTCAAACGATGAAAATTTTCGTGCATTCAGCAACTTTTCTCTCTGTACATATGCTATATGTAGAGAGCATATACAGAATATACTTGCTCTAAAATAAAATGAAAAGTCAGTGGAGCTTTTCATAAGCCAGATCTTGCAATCACAAAAACTGTTCGTTGCTCTTAGAAGTGGAAGCTGGATGTCAAAGGACAGGAGCATTATTCAGCCTCACTGTGGAACTGATACATGAAAGTGGCTTTTTTGTTGTTTATTTATTTATTTATTTTTATATTTTTTTGATTGTCTCACGTGAAAACAAGGTTGTAGGGTCGTGTATGTATATGCATTTCTAAGTATGCCTATCAGGGTAGTAGAGTATTAGATTGTCTGGGGTAAGTCTGTACAGTAGAGTAGGGAGGGAGATTCTGTGGTGAGTTTCCTGACTATCCTTGCTTGCTACATTTTGGCTGTATTTTGGGAAGTGTTTTTGGAACATATGCTGTGTGATATTAGCTGAATTAAGATAAAGCTACCTGGAAAGATGTGCTCCAAGAGGGTATCTGAGACATACAGTTGCCTATAGGGAGATATACTAGAAAATTCCTGATTTCCTAGCAAACATGCAGTAGAAGAGCTTTCTTCAATTTATCAGCTTCAAGAAAATATTGTGAAGTTGACTCTTCAGATGCAGTTCAAAGATTGTTGGTGTGTGGAGATGGTTAAGGATTTGTTTTCTAAGAGCTGACTGTCCTTTCCCTCTTACCAGGTAAAACATCACTCAACTTGCCCAGAATTTTCCACGAACTTCTGTTGTCATCAGTAAAAGCAGAAACAATCCTTCACAACTGCTACCTCTCGAACCATTATCAGTGCTAAATGATCTCTAAGATTTTTTGTGGATCAGTTTCCAAAAACTAAGCAACAATAGAGTATAGCATAAAAAGGCATAAGAGAAAAAGAATAACAAAATAAGGAATAAAAATGCTAATGCAATAAACTGTAAAAATAGTCTTTACAAGCAGAGGTTATAGAGGTAGATATGGTGCTCATTTAAAAACAAAAAATGATGCTTTATCATGATGGTTTTTCTGTAAACAATTTACTGTGTGGGTTTCTGGCTTTCTGAGGTTTATTTCTCAAACATGGCAAGATGAAGCTGATCCTCAGCTTCTAGGTTCCTCTGAGTACATAGTCCATAAGCCGAAGACCAGGACTTACATGAAACTACAATTAAATGGTGTTAAAAATCCTGGAGAGACAGACAAAGCAATATCTCAGGATTGCAACAGAATGCACGTAGTGCAGCAGCTGGATATCAGCATGTTCTGCTCACTCTATGAGGCAGGCTGTAAGGAAACCTCTGTTAACTAGGGGGCTGTATCATATTTATCATTTTCCAGAGGATTTGGCCATCACTCTTTTGTCATCACTAGGAGGTGTACAAATGACCTTTGAGTCTTTCCTGGCACACCACTGTGCTGCCCTCGGAAAGACACGTAAAAGAAAGGTGTTTTATGTGGTTGGAAGACTGGGTGCAAATTCTGAGCATCCACTTCTGAGTTAGAGCATGCAGCTAAGACCTCAATAGTATTAAACAGTTATTTTAATGATAGGTGAATTTTCTTGGGAGGGCTGGACAGAAAATAAGAATTTTAGTTTGCAAGCTATTTCGAAATCTCATCTTTTATTCTCTTTCACTGAGGAAAAAAAAAAGTGGGGAAAAAAATACCTTGGTGAAGAAATATCTGGGAAGCAGGAACCCTCTTAGCAAACTCACCATCAAGTATTGTTTACCTATTTCTCCCTCTGAAGAATATTTATTTCACTGTTTATACAGAAAGTGAGACCCAAGAAAATAAAATGCAGGAGCGCAGTGAAAGGTTCTTTCAAGTTCCACACTGATTAACAGCCACGTCTCTGAACTAGTGCTGATTCTTGGCTTGTCTTTCTCTTCTTTCCCCCATTTCATAAACCCCATTGTATGCTTGAGTCACGTATAGATTCTTGGTGAGGGAGGGGGGACACTTTTATTAAATCCACATTTTATTTTACCTGAAAAGTCTAATCAAGACATTTTCACCAAGTTCTCTCCAGAATAGTGTCATGACCTCATATGATTAAATTCTTATGTGACAAGATACCCCCACCAGCAAGAATACCTACTGTGACATTAGCAGATGCCGCAGACCAGCCGAGAAACCTGCATGGCCAGTCCCAAAAGCTGTGGCCACCTCCAGCCGTAGCCCTCTGCTTACCTGTCCGCAGCAATAGCCCAGAGGGCGTTCGTAGAAACGTAGAGAGAGACTGTCCGTAGGTAGTTGACGGAGGCGCAGAGGACGTGCCCGTGCTCCCAGGACAGCTGGCGCACCACGTAGTAGTCCATCTCAAAGGGGCAGCACACGATGGCCACGATGAAGTCGGAGATTGCCAGGTTGGCAATCAGAAGATTGGTGAGGTTCCGTAGTTTCTTGTAGCGGGCAAGAGCAGCGATGAAAATAAAGTTGCCGATGCCACAGACCAGCATAATGCAAACGAGAGCCACCCCAATCACAATTTTGGCCGCAAAGAAGGTGCGTGTTTTGGTCATGTCATCTTCGTTGTCCAGTGGCAGATCATAATCACTGTAATTGAAATTGAAAGGGATGGTGAAGTTTCTGAAGGAGATGTCATCTCCCTTGTGGGGATCATAGATGGCAGCAAAGTTGAGGTTGGCAGTTGTATTTGGGTTGTGTTCATTGTGCCCCATCGCGATGTCGTTCTGCTTTTGCCACGGGTATCTTGGCTGGCCTTTGCTTTTGTGTTGGTGTTACCCAGGATGGCACAACAGGGTGGTGGCAGGCAGAAAAGCTCATTAAAAGATTCTGTTCTGAGCAATGAGTCACCTTGTCTTTATTCAGATGAGACAGTAGAGTATAAATCTCATTTATTTTCTTCTACAGGAACAGAGAGGGGAAAGAAATCCTGGGAGTAAAGCAAAGCAAAAATACTGAGCTTCAGGAAAAGCGATTTCTACATTATTCCTTCACCTGTCCCCAACAATTTTGCCACATACTTAAGTGTAAACAGTGGGAAGAAGTACTCTAAGAGAATGCTTTCGTTATCATGAAATACTTAGAGCTCTATTTGCGTAATGAATGGGTAGTTATACCTGGCGTTTTTATCTACCTGAGCTAAAATTTTGTGCAAAGTAAAATGACAAAGCGGAAGAAAAGTAAAATCCAGGTTAAACCTCTGCCATATATATGTGGGCATCCTTGTGCAAAGTACAGAAACTAAAAGAAAATGACATCTCAGTTTGCTAAGAAGCATCTTGTGCTTTTTGGACACAGGCTTTATGCTAAAAGCCTCGGGCAGAGTGATGTCACAGGCAAAAGAAAGAGAAAGGTTTTTTGTGTTTTTGTTGGTTTGTTTGTTTATTTTAAAGGAATAAAAGAGAACTGAATCTCTGGTTTCTAAATATGTTTTTTTTTTCTTTTAAGTAAAAGTTGCCAATACCCCAAAATAGCAAAGCCAGCATTTTCCTTTTTGGCAACCCCTGCTTGCCAGATTTTGGGGACAGAATTTTCTGCCAGTCTAATCTCTAATGCCTCTTTAGAACCTGTGGAGTCCCGACAGCTTGCTTGGACAGGATTGTGCTGCACAAAACTGCTTGGAGAGATTTTTGTGAGGGCAAATCTACTGTTTGCAGTGAGGGTGATTCCACAAGCAGGTTCTTGAGGTGGAAGAGGAAATATTCCCTAGGCAAGGCAAAATGCTTTGGTTTTTTAGAAGAGAGGGAGGAGCAAGTTTCCCTCTTTGTCCTGCCAATTGTACCAAACATGTTAAATACAGATGTATTTTTTTTTTTCCCACACAGAAAAATGTAATCCATTCCTCCAATTTTGTCTCTATTCTGTATCAAAACACTGACAGCGCTGTCTTCTTTTATCCCTGTGCCCCACACCAGGTATTCTCATACCCTCAGTACTTAGAGCTACAGCTTCCAGCCCAGCCCCAACCCATCTCAGAAGGAAATCTGGGGGAAATGTTGCTTCATTACATTAAAACAAGTCTTCGTAATGTCAAATACTGTTAACCATGTCCCGCATAGCTACAAAGGGCAATTGACTGTCATTTCCCCTTCCTTCTCTGGAGCTGTCCTGATGTATCTACATGTAATAAATTTGCAGGAGAATCTCTCCTGTACAACTTTTGTTTCCATGCTGCTTTTCAACACACACAGTTATAGGATGACAGAATCACAGAAAGACAAGCCTGAAACTAAGTAACAATACAAACAATTCACTGCCTTTTAAGCCATTTACATAGCTGCTTGGAAATGTGAATGGTCATGTAAGAAAGAAACCAAACAAATATTCGGGTCCATATATGTTGGAACCACACTCTTCCCAAAGGAAAGAACAATATCTGTTTCAGGATTTCTAGCAAAATAGCAGATCTTTAAAATAATAATTAAAAAAGGTAGTATGTCCACCTGCAAACAGATATAACAGCAGCAGCTGACTGTACCTGTAGTTGCTCTCCTTTTAGGTCTCTGGCACTCTGGGGTTGTCTTCCAGGTTTCTTCCCTGCAAACATGCACCTGTCATTGGAGCACAAAAATGGATCACTAAAAAGCATCAGCCAAAGGACTTAGCTGAGATCTTGTCTCTCTCGAGTGATTTTGCCCTGCAGGTCAGAGGGGCTGCCGGTTCTGCTGCCTGTGTGCGTGCATCTAAAGCTGTTCCTCAGTGGGAGGCACCTTGAAGCTGGTCCGTGCATCTCTAAATTTAAAGAGGCAGTGCAATACAGTGCCCCTTTTTTTTCTCTCCGCTGCTTTAAACTTCCAGGAACGCAGTGAATCTGTGGAGTGGCTTTGTTGCTCTGAGGCACAGAAGGTGCAAAACCCTGCTCTGTGCTTGCTCGTTGAGTTTAGTGTCTGCGGAGCAGTAATTATTTATACCTGCCTTGAAATAAAAGCATCACAGTGGAGAGGAGGGGGAGGAAGGAGGCACTATCCTCCATGGGACCTAAGTGAATCTCCTCCCTGCTCTTGGCCTTTGGACTGGTTCTGTGGCAGGCAGTACAGACCTTAGCTTGGGGCTCTGAAAGAACAGCTCCTGGGCAGGGAGGGTGGAACTGAAGCACTGAATAGCTGTAAATCAGAAAGCCTGACCGCTTCCCTTGACCTCTAAGAGAGTGACTTAGAGCAGAAAAGTAGCAGAGATTCTTGGAGGGCTCTGTCCTTACCTGGTGCTTCCTCCACGGTGCTCCTGAAGAGCTCGCTCCCTGCGGAACGTGTCTCTTGCGAAAGGGAGATGTGTCTGCAAAGGTGCTTCCGAGGTCTCAAGATGGAGAGGAGACTCACAGCACGTTATTTCATTTCCTCTTCCGCACTTTTAGTAATGTTCACATTAGTCAACCTTTCCCAGGGCAGGCAGTTGAGACACGTGCGCCCCAGTGGAGGAGCCTGTAAGAGGTCACAGACCATCATGGGGAATGTGGTGGGTTTGAGAGGAGTCTGGAGGACATGGGCCATGTTGCACAGGTAGGTTTTGTGAGCTAGTGGGAAGAAGGAGACAAAGCAAACTGAGTTACTACAATGTTAGGCACCCGAATTGGAAATATAACTGATATAAAAAGAGCCACTAGTGTGATGGTTCTTCCAGCAAGCTTGTGCAAATCTGGAGGGTCTCAGCATGCCCCCTGCTAAAAATTTGAAATCAAAGACTTTAATTTGCTTTTATCATTCAGGGTAGTAGCTGAAAAGGCATTGAGAGATTATTTTAAAAACCCTGAAAAGATGCAACCAAATGAACCATGAGGAAATTATATATAATCCAGTTGTTGAACTTGGCCACTGGAAGTGTCAGCATCTGAGAAAGTGTCAGTACCCAAGAGAGGCAAAGAGTGCAAATTATAGTGCGCATCAGAGCCGAATCTAAATCAGCCCTAAAACAGGCCACATAAACCTTAAATGTCCCATAAGAAAAGTTGGTAAAGTGAAAGGAGTTCTTGCAAGCTTTACATTAGAAAGGTGTGTGATCTCTTTAAGACTTCATTTAATTGTGTTGCATTAAGTTATTTATTTAGTTAATCGAGTTAATTCCTTTAGGCCAAAGCCTTAATTTCTGTAAAACAGCACAGCCCCATTGACTTGGAGCAAGGACTCATTGAAACCCTATAATTACAGCTGCTCAGGTCTGCGCTTCCTCCTGTCCTGTTCCTTCCCCACAATCATGAACAACTTTATGAATTATGACAGTAATTTGTGACATGATATCAATTATGTTCTGGAGAATGCATGATTCTGGTACTGAATTTCTGCATAAGTCCTTCATAGCTTTGATGTACAGTTTCCAGCAACATTTTCAATGGTTTCACAGCGCTTGGTGATGCATTTTCTGAGACCAGCATTACACATTTGATAAGTCCAGGATTAGAAGAAAAGATGTATTTGAAAACTTTCAAATCAACAATTTGCATTCTTTTTTTTTTTCTTCATTAATATGTTCAGGATTTGAACTAAAAAAATACTTGGAGGATAAATGATGCAGAAAAGATTGGAAGATTGAAATGTATTTCTTTAGGGACTTTCAAATAATGAATTTCTAAAACTAATGCCCTAGGAACAGAGATAGGAATTATGACCTTTCATTTCAAAAGAGTAAACTCATTAGCTATTGTCAAATTTTTGTTAATTACGTAATAAATTGAATTCTGAGCTAGGTAATTAATCCTAGAGTGCCACATAGACTTTGTATAAATTATAACTGGATTTGGCCTTTCATCTTAGAAGTTTTACAGAGTTAATATAGATCAGATGGTGAAGTGTGGCAGGAATTTGAGAAAATAATAGCACCAGAAATACTGATTGTTTTCTAGAAAAACAAGTAGAAAGTAGTAGCCTATGTGAGTTGCAATCATTAGCATCTTTGTTTTGCAGTTCAGATACATAATCTCCAAAGAGCTTGTATCATAAATCCCCGATTGAGCAGGTATTTAGGCTGAATGCATAAATGTCATCCTGTATGGTGAGATATAAATGGAATTAAAAAAAAAAAAAAAGCACCTTTGAGATCATCATTAAATCCTGACAAATCTCCTAATGGGAGTCAGTATTTTATCCACGTATTTGATTCAAGTGCTTTTCTAAATCTAAGAATGTTACTAGTATTAATATTTAGGAGGACTTTAGGCTCACTTACATGGAGTGTGAGCTATAATTTTATAATATGTGAAAACTATGAAAGCAACTTTTGGTAGAGTAGGCTGACATCTGCACAAAGATGCAATCGCACTGTTGAAGCATTAGGATAATTCACCTTTTTTAATGGTGACTTGGCCCTGGAGAGGTCTGCAGGAGAATGGAAAGGTGTTTGACTGGATTAATGGGCTATGTAATGGTGTTACTTTCCTCTTACCACTTGCTTATCAAGTGCATCCTGCCCAAAAGGGTTACAACATATTTTTTTATCCCCATGGAGAAACTTTGGGTATTCTTCCCACCAAAAAAAAAGGGAAGTGGGAAGTCTCATGGAGGCAGGACCATCTCTCGCAAAATTTTGCAAACAAATACCCAGCTCACTAAAGAACTGATACACTTGCAAAATGCTAAATACACTTGGAAAACACTTCATAATGGACCAAAACTCACCTGAAGTTCTGGAAAGATCACATTATGGGAATGACTGTAGCACAGTCTCATACTCCTTCCCTAATGGTGTGGAAGGCACTGATGACTTGAGCCCGGATCCAGAGTGATGCCCGAACAAATCTGGATCACGTCTATCTCTTCCCTTAACCTAGGACACGGAGCTAAAGTAACTGTATGAGTCCCTACTGTGCATTCAGGATGAAGAAGCAGTATAGCATTTTACAAGCACTGTACTCTATTTAGTTGTGCTAGTTGCTAATTGATGAGCTGATCCCCTATAACAACTGGGCCAGGTAATGGTGGATGTTGTTATCGCCAGGGTCTTACTCTGGTGAATAAAATCAACTAACTAGAGTTCGTTCACAGTAAAAGTTTTGTTCTTTATACTTGTCTCTTGTTTCACATTTTGCTCTTTACCAGTATGTGTTTCCTGCTTTCCTCGTCTACATTTCTCGTTTTGTGATCGTAGAACAGTGTTTGTTTTGCCCAGCTCAGCATGGCAATCTCCTGTGAGAAGTACAGTCAGTACTTGAAACTATGGTCTGTGAAATGTATAGAAATGGCTATATGTTTATATTCCGAGCTGACACTTAAGCATCCATTTCTATAGATGCTCATCTTAGTTAAAGCAAAAATTAGAGAATCTGGGGCAGTGCAAGGGACAAAGACCAGCACAGAGACTGGGCAGCAGCTTTGATGCTATCATAGTGCGGCATGAATGGCCACAAAAAAGATATTTAAGTCGTTAAGCATTCAACATTGCACTTGGTTATTGAACATCACAGTTTCTTCTTTTCTTTTAAATGTGTTAGGGTCTGGTATTTTTCCTTTTTTTTTTTTTTTTTTTTTTTTTTGTTTACCCTGCCATTCGTTACAAAAAATGCCCATTATCACAGACCATTCTCTTGTGCCCTCCTGGAGAAAGTCAGCTGAAGGCTCTTGCATTATTTAAGCCTTGTTTTTAAGGGAGAAGTAAAACACATATTGGGTACAGATCTCGTTAATTCTCCCAGAGTTAGTGGAACTCACCATCACGTCACCATATTGTCCAGGTTCAGTCTGCAGCACTTTGAAGAGCCCAGGGCCTTTGAAAGACAAATGTTAAGGGGCCTTTATTCCCAAATCCTGTCTGGAGATCCCCCTGCAGATTTCAACACAGCGGTTGCTGAGAGAGGTTGTGTACAACAGTGTGTTTCCTCTGGGCGCAAAGGTGGGCGCTATCTGCAAGTGCCTCCTTCGCCACCTCACCAGCCTCATCCTCTGCTGAGACTGTGCCCGTCACAGGCAGCTCCTAGAGATTGCCTAATTTTAGACTAAAACATTGCCAAATCCATTTCCAGAGATTCCTAAAAAGCCCCATCACTTTAAGCCCTCTCCGTTCTATGCTGAATTTATGGAATAACAGAGATCAGTGACTGGAAACCTTTCCTAAATTGGAGAAAAGGGTCAAATTAGCCACTTGAAATGCTTTACTTTGATATTGGCCACTTATCTTTAAAATCTCTTAAAATTTTGAAGAAAGACTTTAAATTCAAGAACTGGAGATTTTACCTTTGGAAATGATGGAAAGTTGCTTCTGCTTCTGCCTTTGGGCTCCTTGTATAAAAGAATATTTATTAGGAAGGGTTTACAATTTCAGTAAACAGTCCATTTTCCCTCCTTCTATTTATAAACATTGTTCTAAAAGATTTAAGATAAAATAGTATGTGTCATATAACATTTAAGAAAGGTATCTCAGAATTATTGTGTAATCTATACTTCTTTTCCTGGGCTGCATTGCATGTACCCATGCAATTTCTACCAAATACCTGTAATATTTGCATTTTGCAACATTTAAGAGAACTTAATGTGTCCTATATTTCAGTCAGGCTTATCTCTCCTTTGGATTTTCAGAGGCAACATTGTTTATTCTGGAGCTTTCTCAAAGATACACCTGGTGCCCTTTATCTTTCCATGGGTGCCGTGAGCTCCCGAATGCTTTTGGAAATGAAGCAGATTTTTAATTGAAGGATCCAAGTAGCAGATGCTTCCTCCTGCAAACCTGCCCACTGTTTCGGAGGGCTAAATGGGAGACGTTGAATCCTGAGTTTCTTAAAACGTGTAACCCTCAAAACTATCATGTAAAATTTAAGCTAAATTGTCAGCATATTAGTACTTTCTGTTGCCAAACCTTTCTATCTCTATTAGCATCTATTCAGCTTGGTTTTTTTTTTGCTAGCCTATGTCCCCTGAATTGTCTCAGCAAGAAATGAAATATTTCAGGCTCATGCCTCATTCTGCTGCTATTTTCTTATGGTTCTTTAGAAGTCAGTATTTTTTCTCATAAATTATTTGAGATTAAAAGGCCTGTCAGAGTTCAGCATCTACCTGGGGAAGATATTAATGCACTGTGGAAGCCTCACTGCAGGTAAGAGCTCTGGTTATCATTTTTGTACACACTAAATGAATCCTGGCCTGACAGAAATAATGCCTAATGGCAGCTTCATTTGAAACTACTCAGAGCATGAAACCCTGATCTCAATGTCAGAATGATGCATGAAAACCTATTATCACACCTTTTTTACTGACTTGAAAGGGTTTTGTGCTTCTTTTAATGTAGCGTGTAAACTACAGGGCCAAACCAGCCTTCTTTTGATAATAGATCTGAGAACAGATGTGACTGTTGGTCTGTGTTGATGTGGCTGCTCTGACAGGAGGAGAGAGGTTGGCCTGAGCTCCCTCAGCTACTTGGCCCTGTGGAAAATCCACCCCATTTTGTGGGATTTTGGCTGTGATCCTTAAATCAGAGCTGCCCGTGATGGAACTGCTGGCCCAGCCATAGCTCTTTGTGAAAACCTATGTGACATTTTGGGGTAAAAGGGAATGAATATGCTGGAGGGAGACAGTGTTGGTGAGTGAATGTCAGAGCCCAGGGCTCACTGTCACTGTCCCAGTGCAAGGTGGCAGGATGTAGATACAGTAGGAAGAGCACACTGGAAAAAGTGGCATCCTCTGAAATATTAGCCTGCTGGGGTTTGGTTTTAATGCTCTTTGTGAACTGGACAAGGAAAACACCTATTTCAGCTGCAAGCTGTGCCTTGTAAGAGTATATTTCTTTCCATAAAAGAAGAAAGCAAGGGTGATAAACTTCTCTAAATGGGTGCATTAGGTCATGGTCCGAAGGGTCTAACTGGGTGATGGAGTGATGGAGCCAATTATTTTCATGAGATTCTTGTTAGAAGACACTTAGTTAAAAGAACTTGAGATTTTACGTATTAAATATTCCCGGAAGAAATATTTAATATAAGCCCAGCTGGCCTTTTCAAGTGAAGTTATTTAATAACCAGTTTCTTGTCATTAGCCATGAGGAGGCACACCTGTACAGTCATTTGACTTTATATAAAATTCCCACTCTCTTTCTAGTTTACCTAATTCTGCTGCAGAGAGTTGATTTCCAAGCAAGAGGAATGACAAGTTGACTATTCGAGCACCATTCAGAAGGTTTCCTGTTCAGACTAAGTGATTTCTGTCAAAACTCAAATGCCCATCAGATTTCCTTCTCACATCTGAAATATTCCTGTAACACTGAAGTTTTCTACCACACAGCCCTTGAGAGATTCTGCCTTCCTGTTTTTAGTGCTCACTGCTCCAGGCTTTCACATTCCAGGTCTCTGTTTCGCTTGGAATCTGACTCAGCTTCTTTCCCCAGCTAAGGAAGATCAGCTTCAAGTTACACTGAAATCCAAGGGATCAGCATTCCCCAGAATACCTTAGCTGTCTGTTTTCTGCAAGGGTCAGATTGGTTAACGGTGTACAGGTCCTCTTGCTTAAGATAGTCTTTATACCGAAACTCTAAAGAAATTCTCATGCTGGTGGGGTGGGCTGGGGTCTAACTTTGACACTGCCAGGCAAGAACGCAAGTGAATTTTATAGTTAAAATTGCAGGCAACACAAGTTGCTGATCATTGAAGACAATGCCTTTCTCCTTCATAAAGTTGAATCTTAAGAAAGATTTAATCTGAAAAAAAAAGATTAAAAGGTTAATCAAAGTAATGAAATTACCTGGGATTGCTCCAAGGCATGATCCTTCTCCAGGAGTCACACAGGCAGCCAGACAAGTTACTACTGAGCTGGGTGAAGACAGGCTTTGCTGTCTCTTTTATCTGTAGGTTCAAGGACGATTCAAGTACTCCTTAGTGGCAAAGTAGTTTCTTATGGTGTTACAAGCCATTTTAATGGCTGATTTCCCTTTGCCCTTTAATTTGAGATTTTCAGATACTCCACACTCCTGAAAATCAGGTCAATAGAACAGAATATATAAAGAACCTTGGAAGAATATTCCAGCCCTGCTCGCGGTGGGACAGGCAGTCTAATTCAGCCTGTTCATCTGTTTATGGTGCCAAATAAAGAGATCTGCAGCTAAGAAGACCATAGCAGGTCAGACAGGAACCATTTAAAAAAAAAAAAAGATTTTGAAAAGCAGTTCCTTAAAAGCTCTTAAGTGGACAAAAGAAACAAAAATCAAGGATTAGATAGTGGGAAAATAAATGTTTAAGTATCATTGGCCTCAAAGAGCGACTTCTCAGCAAGTGAACTGCATAGGACATAAATGTGAAAAAACAGGAGCTTCATTGTTTCATGGAAATGGGGACAAAACACAGGTCACACTGAAGACCCTGACACTGCAGAACCCCTTTGGGGCGGATTGCCTCTTTGTTCAGAGCTTCTGGTGCACTGCAAGGGTGACCCTGAAAATGGCAGTCAGAAAAGCAGTTTTGTTTCTAACATGCTGGTATCTCTGTTGTATGGATGGTATCTCATGGATGCAGAGGTGATGTAAATCATGCTTATGACTCATGGTGCAATGCCAGTCTACGGCCTGTAGTTTTTCATTCTAGTCGTGTGGTTTTCCTAGCCTCTAACATGTTAGACAAGCCATTTGGGGGCACCTGACAGCACTTTCCTTTGTGAATTATTCCAGGACTCTATAAGAAATCAGTGTCCTGCTTTTCTGCTTGCAGCACTGTTTGTAGGGCTGTCAGATCTGCCGTGGCCAGGCAGCTGCTGGTCATTTACTGCTGTTTTTGATGACCATAAATAACACCCTGGCAGAGCGGTAGCCTTCCCTTTCCAGCTCCTGCTGCCTTTCCCTGAATATAATTAAACAGAGTGCAGGCCGAGGGAGAGTCAGCCTCTAGAGCCGTATTTGCAGCTCTGAATTAATTTACAAGCTAAGGCAGGAAATTTATAGAATCATTCTAACACTCTCAGGAAAGATTAAGTAAATCCATGGTACCATAATGCTATAGCCAGTTGCACTCCTTTCCAAGAGCAAAGAGGCTATTATCATGTTTATGTACGCACCCTGCAAAATTAGAGTTTGTGAGACAGTGTTTAAAATCTTACCAGTATTTTAGTCTTCTGAAACGCTATATATTTGTCTCCAAACTCGGTACTGCAAACGCTGTGGTTAACTAACTGTTATCCTGAACATGCAGCAGTGCTCAGCAATACTGTAGGTGCTTTATGTTTATTAAAGTATTTGGTATAGAGCTATGGGAAGAAGGGGGACATCCCTATGCTGAAGATCTTATTTCATTTTCCCTGCTTTAGGTTAAAACTCTCTGCTGAGGCGGGTTTGGACTTATATAAATGCCAGTTCAGGAGGCTTCATCTGTGTTACGGGAAATGTGGATATACAACAAACAGTATCTGAGTTTTTAAGATAGCATGTTCCTTTCCATTAAGTGTTTTTTGCTGTTACTGTGTTGACTGACTGGCGTGTGTTGACCATACCGCAGTCAGAAATATATGTTTTATATATATATATATATTTATTTATTTATTTATATAAAATATTATATATTATTCACATTCCCATCGTGGTAGCCCGCTGTGTACGTTTTTGAGGTAAAAAGTTTGCTGTAGTCTTTCCAGCCTCATCTTTATCAGTATTGTACAGCTATACTGCCATTTATTTGAAGCTACCTTTGAAAGTTTAAACCTCAGGAGAGAATATGGTCATTCATAGTGCTCTGCCAGCAAGGCTGCTTCTTATGTCTACTCACTGGACACTAGATAGTCCCAGCTTGTTGTCTCTTGTTTCAGGTGGTGACAAAGGAATTTTGGTTTTGTCCGTATTTGTGTTTTGATCCTGCACCCTTCCTGGCTTGGGAGCCAAGGCTGAGTCCCTTAATTCACAAGAGAAGTGTCGCTGGAAGGGATCTGTACAAAAACTTGCTAATTGGGATAAACAGACTGTTGACAGAAGGACCTTTTTTAAAACTCAGTCAGTACAAGAGCACAGCACACACTATACCTAATAGACATATCTGCTGGTCTTGGTCTAAAGGTGCAAGAGATTTGATGCATTAAATAATAGATACTTTTTGTTGGATTTGTGCATCCAAACAAGTACGAGCAAGTACAGGCAGGTATTTCTCGGGAACAGAAGCCTTCCTGGAGCTTTCCACAATGCTGAGGATGTGGGTGCTCCTGCAGGCTTCTTCAGAGACTGTTTCAGGTGCAACACGGTTGCTGTCAGCGCTCCCTGTTTCACCAAAGCCTTCATGGAAATTAATTTGGCAAAAGTATATGACATTGCCAAGCAGTGACACCTTTTGTAATGTACCAAGATTAGTGCTTCTTTAGCCCCCAGAAATACTAATCTGGAAAGCATTTTATTAATGGATTCATTAATTGAACTTTTCATTCACTGCAAAAACTTTTATAGGCATTTTAAACCTGATTTACTGGATTGCTGACCTAGGGTGCCCATCAGTGTCTTGGAGCCTGCTGCTGTGAATCCATTCCTCATCTCTTCAATCTGCATTTACACATGTGCTCCCAAAGAGTATTAATGTAACAAATATAGTCATGCTATGCAGGAGGCATCTTGTGAACTTTGTTTAATATCACAGAAATGTAAGATTAATTACTCAACCTCCAACTTTGGCTTCCCATCCAGTAATGCACTGCATATCCTAAGTGTGCCAGTGCCGTGAGTTTGATTTTGGACACCAAAAATAGCTCCAGTAATGTTGAAGCAGCAAAATGTGTCTAAAATTTACACTGCCTATTCCTGTTGCAAAAAAGAATAATATGATTGCTTCATGCCACTGTTAATTTATAATCTGTGTATTTTCTGCCTCTCCAATTACATTTTTCATTAGTAAATGAGAGGGAATATTTTGCTTTCTTCTTCATTTTAAAGATCAAAGCTTTTCTGTATCTTAGAGCTGTCCTTATAGATTACTGTATAGTTAATCACATTTGAGGCTTAACATTTGAGATCCAGATGTTTGCAGCAGCAAATGCTAGAGGTCACTACATGTATTTGGGCTGGATTTATATGCCTTAAAGCAATTCTTTTTGAGGAAACAGTTTTCAAGTTAGCATTTATCTTGTGTTTATCATTGCCTTTCCTTAGCAGTTTGAGATAGCATAATTTTATAGCAGGATGGATTGACAGTGCTCCCACAAACCACCTTGCAGGTCGTCTGCACCACATTAGACACAGCAAGGTGCATCCAGGTAGTCTAAAGCCACTCAATTGAATTGATGTTTGCAAATCTAGACAGAAGCCTTTTATTCAACTTATTGAAATATATGGACTTTTACTCCTGCCTGACTAGCTCAAGGAAGCAAGGGTTCACTCACTCCCTAGTGCACCAGTGTTATAACCTAGTACATTCCTATACTTTCCTTGTATCAGATATTACACAAAGTGATGGTTCTTGTGCAATATAGGAAAGTTTTCATCAAATCACTATGCCGGTTTTGTCAGATTCAGCCATAACAGTCTGCTCTGTGAGATTTTACATTTGTGGGTTGGAATTCATGTGCCTGCAGTTTAGCTCCTTTTGCAAAGGAGCTCAGCTTCTCTTTTGCAAAGAGAAAATGGAGACAGTCTTTTCTACGTGTTAATGTAATAACTGTATCGGAGAAGTGTGCTTAAAAAAAAGAGAAAAGAAAAAAATTGATCTTGGGATTAACATTTTTTTCCTAACACATCTTGTAACCCAGCAAAACACGGCATCTCCAGGAAAAAAAAATATGCTGATGGACACAGCCTTCCAACGTGAATGCAACCTGTTCACTGCTGGAGGAAATGCTGAGTCTGCTCGAGTCGCAGCTGAGAGGGCCTGTGCTGAGCTGGAGAGCACAGTGCTGTCGGGTCCAGGACCCAACAGACCCAACATGATATCTGAGATAAGGAGTATGTCACTTCTGTGCCCATCTCTTCCTCTGTTTCAGTTGGAATTAGCTTCTGTCTCTCAGTACAAGAGGTTCCCACTAACTCACTTGGGACAGTCAATATAAGATACTTGGGATTCATTACATTTCAGTACCGGGATGAGCTCATGTGAGTTGGACTGATTTTTCCTGTTTCTTACAAGCTACACAGTACTATGATCCTGGCATGTGCTCTAGCTCCCGTACCTCACGCTATGTGGACCTCTGCAGTACAAACACATTATTTATTTTACTTTCCCTGACTTACCAAGGAGGGGTCCTCGTCTCACATGGACCTTTGCATGATGCTGTAAGACAAAATAGAATTGTTGAACAAAAGGAAAATGTGGCTTTGCTGAAGCAGTGAAATAAATCAGCATTCAAAGGTCAGTCAAATGCAGCTTGTTTGTGCTTCATCACTTGCTTCTCAAGAGGGGAAAGTTGCCTTCCTGTGGTCTAGTTACCCCTACTTAACACTTTCTACCATCAGTATTAGGATACACAACTGCCAGCTCTGTAATGGTACCAAATCTCCATTCCTCATGAGGTCTTCTGGCAGGCTGCAGTCGCAGTACATTAATAAACCTTCTGTGACCTTAATAACAATTAGCAAATTGTTTATTTGCTACTCCAGTCCTTTCATTACAGTGATAAGGATATGTGATTTCACAGGAATATATTCTTTATAGTTCTTTTGATTATATGCATTCCTGTTAGAAGAAGAAAGAAAAGTTAGAACCACCAAGAGTTAAAATTCCAATTTACATGTGAGAAAAGGAGAAAAAAAGAAGTAAAAATTACAGCACTGAATAGACACCAGGGAAAAGAAAGATAGCAAAAATTAGAACAATATTGGTCTTTTAATGAAGCAGATGAGTGAATGTGCAGCTGAATAGCTGACTATAGGATGATAGGATGAAAATCTGAGCAAACTAATAGGTCCTGAGTTCCGCTCGGTCAAACGTTTCACCGTGGCAAACAGAGCTGAATTGCCATAAATCAATGTGAGGCAGAAGATGTCACCAGTTTGAAAGTTTAATTGTGTGTGCTGCTCTGCCTTGATCTCTTGGAAATAAACTAAACTATAAAATATGTCGTATTTTGTAATTGCCTTTTCTGCCAGCTCTCATCCCTACAGACTTAGCACATTTGTTGATAAAATGGCTGAGTTCTTTGCCCCAGCATTTTATCTCTAGAATCAAACATATTCATGTCCTTAATATAATTCCTTAATTCCTTAATATAATTTTGCTATTCTCCTCCAAAGAGATTCCATAGAAACCCCGCTTCACATTTAGTTCTCACAAAGTCCAACTTTTCTGTCTGTAACTTACTTTCTGAAAATAAATCCGTGACCCTGAAGTCTCCAGATATTTTTCCCTGATGAATGTCTGCTGCTGTTGCCAACAACCTTGCCAAATCTCGGGTGTTGTGGAGTTCTGCTCGCAGATCTCACAAGGGATTCCATATCGCACTACGGGTCTTAAAATATCCAAGCATCCCAGATAGCCTTCCAGATTAAAAGGTGCAAGCAAGATAAACAGTGAAATTACTACAACTATTTTTGATCACAATTATATTTTTAGGCAGCCCTGCAGCAGTTTTCTCTTTCTATACAAAGATGATAAAAATGGATGTAGACACTTGAGAGGTTCTTGTTCTCATTTGTCTTTTTGCATATGATGATGATGTCTGATCCTCATGCCCTAAAGGCTCTTTATACTACTCCAGTGTTATAAGGAGCTTTTAATATTATTACGTTATTTTGATGGATTACTGCAGAAAGACTTTAGTGAAAAGGACATTCGGTTATTATTATTTACTGGAAGTTAAGTTAGTAGAAATTCATTGTAGTCCCCCCTCTTCTCTTCAAATTTGTATATTTGTTAAAGAAAGGATTTTTTTATTTCCTAGAATGGATTCTTCCAGACCAGACCCTGAAGTAGTGTAGAAATTCAGTAACAACACTACATTTGTGCAGTTCTCGTGGGAGATAAATTTTCTATGGGAGATGCTGGAAAACCAGTGAGATTAAATTCTTGAAGCTCTTTCTGTTGAGTGAAATACCATTCCACTTATGAACCTTCAAAAGAAGTCTGTTCTGCCTGAAGCCTCCTGATGTACCATTGGAAATTCCAAGTTCTTTGGCACATGAGTAACTAATAAACTGATTTTTCATCGGTTTAGGATGAAAATGAGGATCTTTCTCATCCTGTTCTCACTCTACTTTTCTGTTGAGCATGGGAACGCTCATTCTGCTAATAGGAATTACCTGCATTGCTGAGGGCTCATTGTCTTTTCTAAACTGCCTGTGCCCTGCCTGCTGAGGTGTCCTGTCCATGTACTTCTATTCTTCTTACTTCTTAACATGAGAAAGGTTGAGATCACACTGTAATTTGAAATTAATTTGGTTTTGCTTTAAGCTGCTTTTGCTAAGAGGATGGGGCATACTCAGGGCACTGACTGCCTTGAATTTGAGAATGAAACCATGTAAAGACATTCACTGGGATATCCCAAGTTTCACAGTTTCATCTTTTATTCCTATCTGTGAAGGAGAAATACTGGTTGTTGTGCAAAAATCTCATTTAGAAAATGCCAGAAGGTCAGTATTTGGCAAATAGGTCATAATTTCTGTGTCAGATTACCTGCTGTTAGGAATGTGTGTAACTGTATGATAAGCAGTGATAGTTAACTGCTCTGTCTAGAAGATGGAGACCATATTTTTGTTTACTTGATATTTAATTTTATGATTTTGCTGATAAATCAGCAGTTCACTCCAACTCAATATATCAAGGACCTTGCAAGTGTATTTCTTACTCTTGTTGCACTCTTGTTGTTTTTGTGGTAATATCAGACAACAAAAGTTGTCCTTTATATATTCAGTGAAGAAATTCCATAAAGCTTTCCTTCCTTCCTTCCTTCCTTCCTTCCTTCCTTCCTTCCTTCCTTCCTTCCTTCCTTCCTTCCTTCCTTCCTTC
>JAWLRI010000446.1:2409288-2461660 GCA_034781795.1 Crypturellus tataupa | reverse complement strand
TTTTCCTTCCTCCCTCTCTTCCTTCCTCCCTCCCTCTCTTCCTCCCTCTCTTCCTTCCTCTCTTCCTTCCCCCCTTCCTTCCCTGCTCGTGTCCCCACTGTGTGCTGCAGTGACATGTGTCTGACCAGTCCCTTGGGTACTGCCACCCAGGCTTGGCCTGCTCCTTCTCCTTGTCCTTTTCTCACTTGTGCCCCCTGTGTTATGGATGACATTCACCCTCTGAGGATGCAGATTGACCTAAAGCAGTTTGCTCAGATCATGGAAAATGTTGGCTCAACGTGTGCTACTTACAGCAGGGACATCTGCATGGCTAACTGAAGGCAAACCTCTGGAAACAGCAGTGTGGTCCCATGCAGGGGGCTCTGAGCACTGTACCCCAGGTCCAGAGGAGCCTGCAGGAGTCTCTGCTGTGACAGGATTTATTTTCAGGCTGTGTCAAAGGAGACAGACCAACTGCACAGATCAGCTGCCTTCTGCTCTGGGTTGCAATAGGCCTGCTACAATACGCTGACTACAGTAGGTATTGGAGTTAGCACGGGTTCAAAACTTCTCTTTTGGTTTATTCTCAACTGACATCTTTATACCACTTTGGTAATTTCTGTGTGTAGTTTTAAACAGTTGTGAACTGACAGTGAGGTGCAGGACTCTGCTGGAGGCTTAAAAGCTGTGTTTCATGTTTAAGAAGCAAAAGGTCATTTTTTCCTTCAGAAATATATGCTCAGTATTTACCCTTTCCATTTCTGAGTAGGATGGCATTTCTCCTAGGGATCCGTGAAGGCTGAAATCGGTTATTTTTTGAACTCTTTTGAACTAACTTAATCTTCAACATATTCCCAGGCACCTTTCTAATACAAAAAGGAAAAAAAAAAAAACAGAGGTATGTATGCTGTCAAAAACTGCAGCTTTTAAAACCTCGGATTTAATATCCTAAGACTCTTCCATTGTTTGGATAACACACAGCACTGCAGTAAGACTGAACATTGGAATTACATTTTTTTAAGGTCATCAGCTCTTCTCCAACAGAAGCTTTTAGCCACTATAACCAATGGTGGATGCAGAACTGATTATTACTCTTTTTTTTGGCAACATGCAGCTTTCTTAACTGTGCTTTCTAATAAATCAAAATTTTTCATCCATTTTCCTACCCCAGTTCACGATCTTGACTTTTCTTTGGCTTCGCTTTTCTTATGCACAAAAATGCACTTAACCTTACTACAGACTAGTGCAAAATAAAGAGCTTAAGTTGTATACTAGTGTAGCTAGATTGCTGGCACAAGGTTTTTCACAAATGTTTAGTGCTGCATTGAATTCTGGTTTAGATTGGCCATAATGGCATAACTTAAAATTGCATAATCCTAAACATAGTTTTGTATCTTAAGTTTCCGTCTCCTTTTGTTTTGTTCTGGCTCCTTTGTGCGCTGCACTGAGCATAATGCTGAGTGCAGCGAAAAGCACTTGCTTTGGTTACTGGGTTGTGTGTGTGAAAAACTCGCCAGGGAAGAACGGATTTTCTAAAATTTTGGAAGTTGCAGGCTTTTTTACGCAGGTAGGACTCCACTCCTGGAATATTTAGGTCACTTACGAATAGGAGAACAAGAAAGGGATTCCCAAATGCGTGTGTTCACTTGCAGTCTGCCGCCCTGCACCAAACACGGTCAGGCTGAGAATGTCTTTCATGGATAAAGGAATTAATCTTGATGGTGCTTCTGAGGTTGGCAGTTTTTAAGCTGTGGTGCTAACGTATGATATGACAGAGCTTTTCATTAGCTGTTCCACATTTACAAAAGCAGCTCTTTCCTGACAGTAAAGAATGGTTTATGTAAAGCCTAGAGATTTGGAATTCCTGCTGGATTTTTACTGTGTGTATGGGGTAGGGAAGCTGGCCTTTCCACTGAGGAGTGTGAGCCTTTGTGACTCTATCTTTGCACTGAACAGCTCTTTTCTTTCCAAAACGGGAAATAAATAGTGCTTATGAGGAAGTAAGTTAACAAAACACGTCAGACCGATTAAAAAGACAGAAAGCTACAGGTAGCAACTCTGAATGTTTCAGATTTACTCATGTAAACTGGTGAACGCTGAAGAAATCTACTTAGCTTGTGGATAAGGCAATGAGTGAATCATTCAGTGTAACTAAGAACCAGTGAAAAAAGAGCATTGCATCTTTGTGTATGTGATTCATGATCCGGCACTGGGACTTGCATATCTCCCATATGCAAGAAACTTCCACAGTCACAGACCTTTTGCAATTTTAAGCACCATTCCCCTCATTTTTGGCTTTCAATTAATTTCTGAATTTGAGAAAATGTCTGTGTTTCTATGAGAGATTTTGGTGTCAGATAATTTAACTAGTAATTTAATAAATTTTAAGAAGTTTGTGCATCTAAAAAAATCTGCTTTCAACCTTCCAGTTGTTGCAGAGAACAAGGTGGAAAAGGAAAGCTGCTTTCTGTATTCAACCTCTTCTTCATCATGAGTTTCTCCCACCTCTGGTCCTTTGGCAACAGTGGTAGGACCTGGAGTTAAGATCAGTCATCACTGGTGAGCCCACAGTAGGCACAGAGACTGCAGAGGGGACTTTGAATTTCTTCACTATTACTAGACCTTCTGAGTTAAAAACAACAGAGAAAAGACTTAGTTTAGCCCATGTTTCCAGCTTGTTCTGTCTTTAAATGTTGTGTTTAATTACCTATTGCAAATTAACTAGAAGTCTTGGGTCATTTATCTTAAAACATGATCCAAACTTTGCTCCTAAACTTAAGCCAAACGGGTGTTTTGGGACTAATGGATCATACCTTATAATAAGTCAGTCCTCCCCATTCATATACTCTCAGCCTTTTGAGAGTGGAGATTAGTTAGACCCCATATTTCAATTGGAAAAACAGGAATCTGAATGTGTTTCATGTTCCTTATGTGTAACATTGCTCCTTAGTTTGAATGCCTCCATCTGTGGACGACGGAGAGAGATAAACAGTCTGCTGAAAGCAGTCATTTGTTTAATGTTTAATGTTGACAGGACAGTTGCATTTAAGCCATTCATTTTTGTGAGCCATCCTGTTAATTAAAAAAAAAATAGCCTGAGTAAATCCGGGACTCATATGGGAGGGGAGTTAATTGTACTGGTTTGGGTTTGAGACCTGGCAAGTGAGTCTCCTCTGGTTGGTTCTGCCAGCTATGCCCCATTTTAATCTAGCAACTTTCCCATCACTGCAGCATTTGAGAAATTCCTGCCGTATGTAGTAGAGTAGCTCTTTTGCCAAACAGTTGGGGTGGGAGGCCTCAAACTGGCTTTGATTTGCAGCCTAGAGTGGGATTGAGCTGACCTCTATGGGGTGAAGGAAGGTGTCTTCTAGAGGTGCCTTCTTCAGGTCAACTCTTTGAAGGGATCTCCTGACCATGCAGAAATGCCGCGATGACAGTGTAAGGAGCTGTCATTAATGCAAACTCTGAAGGCAAACAGCATTCTGAGAGCTTCTGAAACGATAAAACAATTTATATCTTTTTTCATTTTGGCAAGTACACTGAATCAGAATAATTATCCCTTTTAAAATGATTAAAATAATGCAATTAGAAATGATATGATGAAAAAAACCCAGAATGCTGTGCAAAGATACAAAAGCTCATCTGTCTATGCGGGACAATCTTCTACCTATTAAAAGTGGTGGGCAGCTTTGGCTTCTCCTCACGGGCAGAACAGCACACTGGTGCTGGGCTTATTTGTTGACAACAAAGCTGCAGAGGACTGGATAGGAAGAATTAACAAGGTAATCAAATAATAATTAAAATTATTCTTGCAGTCAGGTTAAACTGTAGTGAGAGCATTTTCCATTTGAATGGACCATGTATTAAAGCAATTGAAAGGCTTCAGTAAAAGCAAAGTTGTCCTTATAAATAGCCATCCCCCTGTTTTCAACTTTTGGTCTTTCTCTGTCAACCATTTTGTAGAGAGTTTTTTGAGAATTCTCTTAAAACGAATTTGATCAAAATGAATTGTACTGTAAAAGTGTTTGTAACTAGAAGTAGTTTAGAACCAGATTCTAGTGACAAAATGAAATAAAAGATGGGATTTTTGTAAAGATAATCTGCTAGAATTTCTTGCATCAGTAATGAAGATCAAGATTAATTGCAACAGTGCAACTATAGTAATATGACTAAAATATATGAGATTTTTTTTCTACTGATACTATAGTACCAATAATGAATGCTTCAGCCAGTTGGCAAGAGCAATTAGCACTGTCAATATAAACTGAGCACTAGACCTATTAACTAGGGTTATTAAAATAACAAAATGAAGATGCAAAGTACATAAAATGAAACCATAGGGGTACGCTTAGGATTCTTTGCTACAAACCTCCTTCAGGTAAGGCTTGTTTAGCCAAATGAACAAAATTTCTTTACTTTAGCAGACCAAGGTTTCTGTACTTCCGTGAAAGTTATGTTGCAGGGCTGACACTTTAGTCCAATTTAATTTCAATCCAGGCTGGAAGTCCATATAAGCCTGAGTGCATGTCATCATAGAGTACTGAGCATGTTGTAATGTTTCATTCTCTCCTCTTTTTTCTTCATCAAATAAACCAAAGAAATGCCTATCAAAATACCAAACAAATCCTGATGCATCTGCTGTATTTATCTACTGAATAGATATAGCATTTGCTGTTCAGAACAAGCTGACCTTCAATACTGAAGTTTTAAAGAAATGTATTTTTCTGTTGGTGGTATTGGTGTTTTGAGTAGTTCTTCATTATAGATCTGAAGAGAAGATACTTCTGACTCCCACCAGCTTCCACAATTCTCTGCTCTTACATGGAGTGGTAAATGGACTCTAAAGAGTTCATCTTATGGCCATTAATTTCCCAATTACGCATTAAACTCTGTGTGGATAGAGAAGTCTTGATGTCCCAGAAGGAAAGAACAACATGATATTAGCCAGACAGAACAGTTTATGTGAAATATAACAATCAGGATCTTAAAATGGAAAGGTCAATAAATGTTCTGTATGGCTACTGGCCACTAAAATAATCTTTTCAATTTCATCCACTGCCTACACGAAACACAACTTTTTCCATCAAAAGAATTCAAAAACATTGAATCGAAAATTCAAGGGCTGTGTCAAAATATAAAAACTTGAAAATGCCCATGTGTTTCTCTCAGTTGAGGCATTGGGGCCTTCCCTAAAGCTTCATTTAGAGGGAGGGAGCTCAGAAAATCTCTGTTACTTTGGACATTGATATCCACATACAATACGCAGTATGAAGTTCATGTTTTGAAACAAACCTTCCTGCTATGGGGAAGGTTTTCTACAGACATGGTGAAAGAAAATGAGTCTCAGTTAACTTGCAATCCCACTGCAATAGAAAATGGATCTGACACAAAGAGAAGTATCTGTAAGGAAACATCCTCACGGAGTCGTTACTTGACTTTTCTCTTCTTAGATTGCGTCTAACCTGTCACTGAGTCATGCACTTTAGGTATGTTTAGGTTGTTTTGCCTGAGGAAATGCAAGGGTCAGTTACACAAAGTTCTTCATTCCTCACCTGTGGCTTATTGAGAGCAAGGCCTCTGCTATAATGAACCAAAGACATTTTATTTAGCATCATATACAATTTATATACTGTACTGTCCTGGACACAATACCATATTTGCCTACAAGCATGCAAAGCACTGTCACTAAATAAACCAATAATCTAAAGGCTTAGTCTAAGACTATCCAGTCAGCTTCTTGATCACGCAGCAGCTGTACAGTTGCTTTTGGTCCTTGTTTGCTGGTAGAACCTCTGCACTGCCCTCCTTGATGTTGGTTATCTATTAACGAGGCATCCCCTAGCACTGTTCTTGAAGCAGGCCTCCATATCTCCTCCTTTTTATTTAACTGTTGTCTTGCCATAGCTGTTTTTAAATGATCGATCAATCAATCACAGAACACATAGTAAGAAACAAAGCAGACACACTAACAAAATATAGTTAGTACAATAAATAGAAATTTACAACTTGTGTTGGCATGACTAAGCAAAGGGCTGTTCAGTTTGTCGCATCTACTCCCATGGTTTCCTGGTTATCAGGCCTTGCTTGCTGGACCAGGACCTACGCAGGGTCAGGGGTAACAGATTGGCCACTTCAGCATCTTCTCCCATATACCCCCCCTTTTTGGTTTTGCACTTGCACTGGCAATACTTGCTTCACAGTGCTTTGAACAGTGGATTGCATTAACTTGAACAAGCACGGAACACGAAGCATAATCCCGAAAAACATTACGAATAGCATTGTGGCAAGAACCAACAGTCTTTTTAGCCAAGGGCCCAAATCAGGGAGGAGTCCCTCAAAAAGGTTCCATCTGTCCTTTATTTTGAAACTTTTCGTTAGCTGTTGCAGCTCTTGGATGCTTTTGTGGATCGACTTTTGAGTGTTCAGATAGATAGGTTCATGCAACACAGGCTGTCGAAATCCTCATACCCATGTCCTTGAGCTAAAAGCAGAAAGTCAGTAGTGGCATGTCACACTGAGTCCACGGCCATCAATAGGGCGGAGAAAGCTTGTATGGTTATACCAGCTAGTATTATTCTCATAGGCAGACAGTGACGAATTAACGTTCTGGACTTCGGCCTGCTTTTTTATCAGAATAGTTAAAATATACACAGTAGTCCATTCGCAAGGATCCCAGCGGATGGATCTCCTGGAGTTCCAGAGCACTTGGGTTCAGGTGTGCCCTACTGTGCAGGGTGGCATAAGCAGCCTGGAGGCCTGTGTGCAAGTTAGCATAAGTCATTTACAGGCGAGTTCTGTGCACTTCTACAAAGGCAGAGACGTACTCAGCTGTCAGCTCTTACCTGGGCCTGAGGTTCAGGCCCCAGCACTACAATTGGTCCTTTGACTTACAGGTGAATCATGGCTGTTCCACAAGTGTGTCATATATTGTTGGTTGATCCATTTCTTCAGACATGGCTGCCACCAGCATTCCCTGTATTGCACTCTTGATTAATTGTACACCACAAGGAACTAAACAAGGAATAACAATCATAAGGAGGGCAGTTGGTGGGGTCCGACAGTCTAAACCCAAAGATAAAGTCCGTTCACAGAAGTTGATTTTTCAGAACGGGTGTTGTGGATAATATCCTTTTCTGAAGGAGCTGCAGTGGTAAACAGGTAGATTCAGCCATGCAGGTTCTGCAAGACAAAATCCTATACCATGGCTAAGCATTCAACAAGGCACTTTGTATGATTTTTCACTTTTTTTTTTTGGCATTTAGTTATGCTCGGGTTTCATGATCAAGATGGTGTTAAATTCTCTTTCCTTACAAAGACACGGTCCTTGGCTTTACTTAGGCCCCTCTGTGAGAACTCTTAAATCACATGAGCAGCATCTTCTGATGATGATTTGACGGTGAAGTGTTCAATAACCAGTTACTTAGGCTAAGTGTCCCTCATGTCAACAGCAGGCTGCTCAGCCTACCCTCGCCTCGTAGAAGGCCCTCAGAGAGAGAAGTGGCCATCACACACATCACAGTCTGTCATGGCACATGTCCCCACCACTCAACACCTAATGGGTTGCAGCCAACAGTGGAGCTTGAGGTTCTTCTTGGTGGCAAACGCAGAGGCCAACCCAGTCTTGCCCCTGACTATGGTAGGAGGCACTTAGCCAGACCCAGGCTTTTCAGCTGGTCCTCACCTGCCTCATCCAGTAGCAAGTTGCTATTATGATGCACAGTTATTAAGATCTTTTTAGCCTCTGCCTTAGCATTTTCTAACAGCTGGTGTAACTTTGTACGCTCTAACATCTCTTTTACAAGCCACAAACCCATACTAATTGGGGTTGGGTTTATGCCATGATATAGGATATAGTTTCAGGTGGCTTACACACAAAATCACAGCCTCTAATAAGAACTGCATTGCAAGCACATGTATTAGAGTCATTAAACATGGTCTGGTTATAAGTTTCATTAATTAGCACACGCATCATTTCCCTACATAATCCAATGCGGTTTTATTATTACTCTATGGATTATTATTACTCTCCGCACTGTTTTTTTATGCCCACTGCATCGGTAGGGCCAGGTAGGGCCAGTGCATGTCAAGGGACAAGCCTGGGGGCGGACAAACTCCCCTTCAGTCCTGTAGCCTTCCTTCCCGGGTGTGCGGGCGCACATACTAGTAGGGGATCCCAGCCCTCCGTCTATGAGTCCTGCCTTCCTCATCTTCTTCCTCCTTCTTGGGTGTTCAACCTTCAAAATGGTTTAGAGGACATCTGTGGTTAAGTTGCCTACAAGCCCAATCGAGCAGCCGCCTTCAACTGGTTTTGAAGGAGGTCAACTGTGACCCTGGCTGAGCAGCCACCTCCCGGTTCCTTATCACTCAGCCCAGGTGGGCAAACTTCTTCTTTCTCAAGGTCTGGATTCTCTTTCGCACAATAGTTTTATGATCTTACAGATCATACAAATTTCCACCTCCTATATATGTCATCTACAGAGGTCAATCTATTGTAGCGAGACACCTGAACAGATAACGTTTTCATAGCAGTTTCAACCATACCTCGTGTCAGCATCATTATACAAGGAATACAGCATATAATACAGACAAACATAGCAAATAGAAATAATAGCCCTAATAATAGTTTCTGCAGCCACGACCAACCCCACTTTCACTGTCTGAACAGATTCCAATCATCATCAACTATCAACTGACGAGTTAGATCCTGCAAGGTCCGGACCTGGGCATGGATAGACTTGGAGTCTTTATCCCACAAGTGGACCCCAATCTTGTCCCACATCTGAGGGTGGGTATTTAATTGTGGCCCATGATAGTCAACCCAAATTAATAAAAGTTTCAAGTCCTTTTCTTCTAAAATCCTCCTCTCCTTATGCAATATGCGTTCCAGCATTTCTACTGCATTTTTCTATTCTTGAGTCACAGAATTCCCTGCCGCGTCCTCGGCTGCTTACCTTGTGTCCCGCACTAAGGTAACCGTGTGTGCTGGCGTCCTTTCAGCCCTTGTTCAGCCGAGCTGGGTGCGGCAAATGTGTCTGCTGCCTTTTCAGTCCCTGTTCAGGCACCATTTGTGGCATATTGAGAGCATGTCCTCTGCTATAATGAATCAAAGACACTTTATTTAGCATCAGATAAAACTTACATACTGTACTGTCCCAGACACAATACCATATTTGCCTATGAACATGCAAAGCACAGTTACTAAATAAACCAATAATCTAAAGGCTTCCTCTAAGAATATTCAGTCAGTCTCTTGGTCATGCAGAAGCCGTACAGTTGCTTTTGCTCCTTATTTGCTGATAAAATGCCTGCACTGCCATCCTTGATGTTGGTTATCTACTAACGAGGCATCCTGTACTAGTGTCCTTGAAGCAGATCTCCACACTCACCATGCCTTGCACTGAGGAGTTGATGAGCAGGCTGTGTCTGTGCAGAAACTTGCAAGCAGTCCCACATTTGCTCAGCCCAGGCTTCGATCCTTCATCAAGAAGTAAGTACGAGCCCAGAAACTATGTAAATGGGCTGACATGATGTTCAAGCTAATGTGTTTGCCCTCACAGCTGAGAAGCGATAATGCAGTCACATAGCTCATGTCTCCTGGCCTGCAAATTGTGACCAGAGTGAATGCACATTGAGTTGTGCTCTGCAGGCTGCACACATCCTGTGTACCAACCTGGGCACATGGTCACAGATAAACTCAAAACCAATATTTAACTACCCTTAACCATCCACTCATGACTATTAAAACAACTAAAAATACACGAGAGTCCTTCAGAACTGCTTGCCTTTTGCCAGTGCCTAGGCATCTGTATGGCCATATAATAAATCTTTCTTCTTTCTTTATTTTTCTCTGAACCATGTAGTTTCCTTAGGCACTTGATATTGTTAAAAACAATCACGTATTTTAAAAGTCCCAGAAGGCAGTGGCAGTCAACATGACTCAGGCTCTGCTATGTTTTTTACAAGATCTGGATTCCTAATTATCAAGAAGACACTTCTACAAAGCTATATCCAAGACAGGTCCCACTGAAAGATGTCTTGAAATATTTTGGAGGAGCTGAACTGAGACACCCTGAACAGTGGACTCACTGCCTAACATGAATTATACCTAGGTTCTACATGAAAAATAAAAAACATAAACACATCACTAAAATAGCAACAGAAACCAGACAGTGTTGCATCCCATCCACCATGTCCTGGTAGTCCAGTCCCTAATGGTATATCTCCATCATCACAGATCCATCGTTAGCCCACTAAGAGAAGCAGTTGTTGGCAAAACATCTCTATTGATCAGAGCTGACTGCAAACTTGAAACTTCTTTATTCTAAGTTCTGATTCCAGCCCACTGTCGCCAGTGGGGCAAGGTGGCCAGCAGACACCATCTTTTTGGTGTGAGAATTAGTGTTAATACTGCAGTGACTTTTTTGGGACTTTTTTTTTGTATATTGATATGAAATATAGATAGCTACGTCCCTGACTGTGTGGCTGCACCCACTTGAGGACTGCAGTGGCTTGACTCATACAAGAGGAGCTATCCAGTGTCAGACTATTCTCATTCAAAGCAAATTTTCCTGTACTTTTTTTTCAGCTGATCTGCTTTGCTTCCCAGAGCTGGGCTGGGCTAGGACTGCACTCAGAAATATCAGTGTGTAGGTAACAAAGAGTCTCACCAGACAAGAGCAGGTTTTGAGTCACATTAAAGAATCATTAGAGTAAGTTCCTCAATAGTGAAAGCTCCTCTTTTCCTGTATGTGCAGTGCCACTTCTGGACTTGTGGCACACAGAAATTCAACAGACTAATGTCAAGAACCAAAGTTGTCCAGAACCAGCAGCTTCTTCGACAAATGTTGCAAGAACATAGAAATAAATCCAAAGTCTGAACTTGGGCTTTCTCTTCTATGGGAAATGTTCTCTGTACTTTGAAACTTTGGTGCATGCAAAAAGTTCACACATGAAGGAGAAAGTGACTACTCAAGGGGACAGGGGAAAAGAGAAATAAAAGCAGCCATTGCATCCAGAGCAGTAGAAAAGTTTTGCTGCACTTGCACACTATGTTTGCCTAAGTATCAGTGAAGGATAAATACACTGTATAGACTTGTTTATTAGCGCTGCCTCTTGTTGCACCCCATTTCTGTGGATATGGTGAATTAATCATTATAAAACAAGCATTCTGAAAAGCTGGAATTCTCACTAGCTACCGTAATATATAGTTTCAGAACTGTCACTTTGTAGAAGGTATCTTTGCTTTTTGAACCATCACAAAAATCTTTGTTCTATTTCAAAAGGATGTATATCATGGAATGCTTAACCACATTCTTTTTTACCCAAATGAGAAAACAGATAAAGGTTTCTCTGGAAACCAGTTATAAGTCTTGGACTGTATATTATCAGAACCATATTAAACAAAATATTTTGCACATTTCTGATAGAGTACATAGAGGAATATTTTTTCTTCTTTCATGGTTAACTGAAGTGAAAGGTCAGAATTTTCAGAAAATGAATATATGAAAAAAATCTGACTAGGTTTGAAATATTTTGATTTTAATTTGCTGTCTCTCATTATTAACATTGCTTTAGCTTGCATTTAAACAAAATTTCAAAGCAGAAAGTAATGGAAATTTGCAGAAATATGAAGAAAAAATATTTCTACAGCTTCCTAACTTAAAAAATACTCAAATGAAAAAATCCTCCAAAGTGTCTTTCACTGTAATTAATTTTGTCAATAAGATATCAACACTTTTCAGTAAACAATACAAATTGTGTCAAAAAGACACTGTCCAGAAAAAGTACTCAGAATTAAACCTTGCATAATCCCCTTCTTCTGAGTGGACTCATCCCCATGTGAAGAAGAACTTCTTTGCTGTGAGGGTGCCAGAGCCCTGGCACAGGCTGCCCAGAGAGGCTGTGGAGGCTCCTGCTCTGAAGATCTTCAAACCCGCCTGGATGGACCCTGTGTCCCTGCTCTCAGTGTCCCTGCTGGAGCAGGGGTTGGACTAGATGATCCCTTCCAACCTCTGTTTTAAAGCAGCTATATGAAGCTATTAGTTGGAAATGTCTTCTCAGGACTATTTATCTATCAAATGAAAAATGTCCCACTTTAGAAGCAAAGTAGAATAGAACACTAAATGTTTTGAAATATTTCTTATTGTATTTCATGCACCCATAAATCTGGTAAGAGAATTTTCCCTTTTTTGAGCCTCGTCAGATATTCTTGGTGATGGTGACAGCCAAGTACCAAGTTATAAAAGTCCAAAGCATTTAGCTGAAGAAAAGATTAATGTGGAACCCAAATATAAGTTATATTTCTTGTCTGTCTCTACCCAAACTCCTTTTAGGCTTCTTCAGAAATGAAACTTCTCACTGCCTGGAAGTCAGCAAGCATAAAATGCCCATCTGCAGTCTGAATGCAGTGTACTGGAGTGTGCACAGGTATAGGCTTTTTAAGTAGTGAATGTCCTGCTGGTTTCACCTCTAAAATTAAAAGCTGCATATGTGAGTGGACATAAGAGTTTGTTTTTGTATTGGAGAGTAGGCTAAGCATACAGATATTTCAGCACTGTTTTTGGATGGTCATCACCCTATTTTTAGTAGCAGAACTGGCTTTGTGCAACAAGAGGATTAATTCCCTTGTTCTCCCATTTCTCTGCACTGCACATACTCTGGCATATGTAGTAAATTCATAAATAAGTAGTAGGCAGCTTACAGACCACTAACAAAATGGATACATTTTCTTTAGAGCCATCTCTTTGTAGCCATCTAAGTGAGACTAAATCATGTAGATGACCTTATGCTGGAAAAAATGCAGTCTCATCTTTTAAAGCTAGATCATCAAGTAATTCTTTGTTTCTTTTCCTTCAGAACTTTATCACTTTTTGGTTTTATACTTTGTCACCTTGAGAGTTTGACATCTTAAATGCATTTTCCCTCTCTATTTCTCTCTCTCTCTGGTGGTGTCAGATAAGAAGTGTGCAGAGTATCATTCTGTTTTGTGTCAGCACATTTCTAGTGCTGCAAATTCTTTTTTTTTTTTTTTTCGATTTCTGGTTTCTGTGGTTACTATCTAGTGGAGAAATACACAGCAGGAACATGAAGAATAACATATAATGATGCTAGAAAAGCTATTAATAGGGATTATAGAGTCTATGCCTTTTGATCCTGAAAGTACCTAAAGCACTATTTTCCTCAAATATGTGAATTTACACTTTTTTGTTTGTTCCAGTTGCTGCTGTTGCTTGGTGTTTGTCATCTGTTCTGATTATGTTTTCGTTGGCTTGCTGGATGTTCGCAACACACTGAAGTGAGATGAAGTAGGTGTCATCCCTCCCATCTGACACCACGTGGGACAAAGAGACACCAAAGATCCTGAAGGGCTGGGAAAAGCAGCCCTGAAGGTCTCAGAGCGGCCTGCAAGGGTTAGGGGAGCAGAGGACAGGGAAGGAGAACTGGAAGTGGAGGTGGTAAGGGGCTGTGAATGGGGGCAAGAGTCTCTCTTTTTCCCCTTCCTCTCTTAGGACTCTGTCCGCTGAGGAATGGGTTCCACGGATTGCTTACACATTCCTTTCGCTTCACAGCTGTGCTTAGCAGCCTGCTGCAGTGTTTCCACCTAGAAAGTGACAATAGTGACACTAGCAGTTATCTTTAAATTCATAGGAGAACTCAACCTCTCTGAGGTGAGATGAGCTGAGAGTTATAAGAGGATGATGCTCAGAAGGGAGGAAGAAGAAATAGTGGAAAAAGAGAACTGGTGGGATATTGAAAATGGAGTTTTTCAAGTGCAATGAAATGGGCAGAGGACTCCCATGAACTCTGACTTTATTAATCCAGAGAGCTGGGCAGTTCTGGAGAAAAATCCTTGTCCAGGAGACATTTGCCAGCAATAAGAGGGGTAGCATTTCATTCTGACACACGGTGTGTTTACGTATCCACGTCCAGGGCTGGGGCTAGGGAATTACCACACGCCACCACAATTAGGGGGAGGTAGTGCAGAGCTGCTCCAGGTGTCAGAGTGATCAATGACCCCAGGCTTAAAGGTGCCGGTGACAATGTATTGTCAAAGGAGTCAGTGATTTCACACAACTCTAAAGGATGAAAAGTATATGCATATATGTATCGGGAATTCCCTGTTATTTCATTCTCAAGAAAATTGATAGTTTAGTCTCATGTGCCTCAATCACAACTCAAAACGTGCAGGATGCTATTCTAAGCAGGCAAATGGAGAGAAATGTAAATTAATAAGATCAATTCCATTCAGTTTGTAATTTCCTCTGCTGACCTCAGTATATGCAAATTAGTTTCATGTCAGGTAGGAATAAAGAATAAAATTACATTTGGCTTCCTTTTCAGGTTACCCTGATGTAGTCTACTGAAAGTGATTTTTCAGTGTCTCAGAATTTCATTCAATGCTGGAACCCACCTGCTTTGCCCATCTGGTTATTTTTTTTTTATCTTAATAATAGTCTGGCTAACTGTTATTTATTCTTCCACTCAAATGAGTCTGTACTGAATTTATGCTTGGTTTATCATTATTAGTAATAAGTCATTCCAATAAATCCTTGGGGCTTGTGCTTAGCTACAACCCAAGAGTAAACAGCGAATTTTATGACAGGTAAATATATTGATGGTCCTTTGTGATCGACCACAAAGCCTTTTAAGTAATAAGCAATCTGATTTCACATATTTGCACTGTGTTTTGCATACTGCATATTCACCCTGCAGTGATGAGTTCAGCGCAACGCTCAGGAGACTGGAAGACCAGTTCTCTTGGGCTTCGTCCAAACTCCAGTGCAAACAATGCAAATGCCCATTTACTATAAAGGTCTTAGGATCAAGTCCCTAAATATGTATGGACTATATTTGCTATAGAAGTTCCTATTCAATATGTACTCGTGCAGAAGTCTAAGGCAATATCCTAGATTTGTATAAATCAGTTGAAGTTTTACCATGACTTCAAAGACATTTAGACATTTTGGCAGGAGCAGTCTGGGGAGCTTATGAAGCCCAAACTGCCAAGGCAGTGTGATCGGAGGTGGCACCTAGACTGCAACTAGAGTGTCTGTCAGAGCAAATCTCAATCACAGAGGAATATGCACCTGTCTGAAATACAAACTGATACCAGAGAAAACAGATCAAAGGTTTTTGTTTTCTTATTTTTCTTCTCTCACAGAGGGCACTTCTTAAATTATTCATGATAAAGAAGAGAGAACAGATCCACCAAAGCCAGTCAAGAACCTGAGTTCTTTGGGAAAGCCATGAGTGTGAAAAGTTGACATCAATTCTATCAGCGACAGCCTGTCTCCAAGGTAGTCAGATCTCTTTCATGCTTGCTTTGCAGCATGACTTAAACTGTATTTAATTCCTTTGTATTTATGCTAGCTAGGTACCAGCTGGAAGGTTGCATTAGTATCAATCTTGGCTCCAGACATAAAGAATATAAAGTGTAACAGGTAAAGAAGCAGCGAAGACTACAAACAGGACTTGGATCCAAAGTCTTTGGAACTTGTCTTTGTCAAAGGCCCATGTGAATTGAATTTGCCAGTGTTCAAATGCCTTTGCGTTGCTCCAACAAAGTAAACGAACAGAAATCACTTTACAGCTACCTTGCATCAATACAAAAGTCCGAAAAAGTAGTACTGATTCCTGACTCTAGCCCATAGCCATCATTTATTTTTATCTTGTAAGAAAATCAGGGGAATGACACACTGCCAAAGGCTTAGGGAGTATGAAAGGCCATTCTGCAAAATGTCATGTATGTGCTTCAAGTATGAGAAAAACGTGATTACACCTGGGTCCCGCTGTGTCCTCTCCTTGCTGGGAAACAACTGTGCAAAACTAAAGAGTGCTCCGAAATAAACTGCATCTGGAATGACTAAATTCAGTGGAGTATCTCCTTCTCCTGATCTGTGAACATTTTATCTTGGTGTTGTGATAAAACTGTTTAAGTTTAGGTCTTTCAGGATCACCGAGCAGGACAATATTAGATTTCTGTGTGCCACTACAGTGCAGAGTGATAAAGGGATACGGAATTTGTAGCTAAGTGAGCTCCTGGCCTTGCCTCTCAGCAGGAGATGCGCCCACATGCTACCAGGGCCAAAACTATTCAAGTAATCACATGTAAATGTTACAGATTTATATTCTGTTAATCAAGATATCGCTTTACCTGGATGAGACCTCAAGCCCACTTTAACCAACTGAACAATGAGATGCAAAGTCTGATCAGCAGCTTATTTTCTAATTCTTGTGCTTGCTCCAGCTTCAAGACATAATGCAGCATCCAAGAAAGGCAATTTATATGTAAACACCTGATGGATTTCAGATGATATTCCCTGGCAAAGATGCAATCCCACAGCAACTGGCCAAAGCCAGCAGAGCCGATCTGGTGACACCGGCTGGGATTAGCTCTCATGCATTGACCATGTCACATATTGAACTATCTTTTTTTTCCCCTTTTCTAGTATCATAAAATATTTTTTCACTTAAATCATCATTTTATGTAAGTGATCTCTCCAGCAATGCTGTTGACTGTTCACTCCTTTGAGCCTGTCTAGCCTAGTGACACAGCTGTGAGGTGAAGAAATGCCCGAATCCTGTTTGGCAAACCGGTAAGTAAAGCCTCTACCCACAAAGACAAATGGCAACAAATGCAATCCAACCTGTGTTCAATAGTGATAAAGCAGAAACTATTTATTTTGTTGAGTTATGGTGCGTAGGAGATGTATCTACTTTCATTCAAGGCTTCAGTACTGCCAAAATGAACCCCAGGTATTTAAGGGAGAAGATGTTTACATATCCACTAATAAGAAAATGCATGTTTATTAAGAGGTTGATGTTAAGCAATAACAAACTCAGACATTAGCGATTTTATTCAAATGGTGCCCCAAACAATGAGCCTAAAGAGGCATATCCATATGTAGTTACAGGTATGAGAGGCATTTTCTTCACCCTCCCAAACATTTTTAATATTGGATGTTTTAGATATGCAGTTTGATGTGTTATTGCACAGATGTGTTATAGCAATGGTGCGACTCCTGTACCTTGACTTCTACGATGCCTCTTTTGGTCTTTTAGGACTGGCTTTTGAAACCATTTTTTCACACTGCAGGAAAAACACTTTTCAAATATTTATTGCTAGGAGAATCTCTCTAAAATAGACATGCAAAAAAAAAAAAAAAAAGAGGAAAAGCAAGAAAGCAAACAGGTTCTCAGAAAACCCTTTCTCAAAACCAGGGCTCAGCACAGTGTGCAGAATTTTCTCTAGAGTCTGAGTGGTTGATACTAGTTGAGTATATCCTTTGACTTAAAATAAAGGCATTTTTCGAAGAAGATGAATATTTCTGTGAAATTTTTCTTCTCTTCAAAAACTTAATTGTTCTTGAATGCCTTGATGGTAAGTCTTCAGTCAGCTCCAATTATTGGTCAAATGGCTGAAAGCCAAGTAATATTTACTACCAAAATGTTACTTAGGTTATAGCACACAATCAAGGGCATTATCCCAATTGTACAATGTTTCTTTTCAAAGAAGTATATGCCATTTAAATGCATAAATAATGTACTTTAGCATCTTAGTGTGAGAATGGAGGGGCGGGTGGTGGGGGGAAGTAACTGCCGACTTCTGATAAAATGGACTGGGCAGATTGTCAGCGATCCCGTCAGGGAGGCAGGCAACTAATTCCTTCCAGAAGACAGAGGATAAATAGATATTGTTTGAGCCTAAGAATATCTGATGCTTCGTGACCTCTGGCTCGCTGCCTTTCACCATAATATGCTGAGGACAAATATTGCCGCGTGGTATTTCATGATGAACGGAACAAAATTGGGTCTGGGTCTGGGTCTTGACTTTTCAACTCTGGAATTAAATGGCAAAAAGTCAAACAGGAGAAATGGGATAATGCTTCCTAGCAGGAAACACTGAACAGGAGTTCAGTGGCAAAAGTTGTATCATCCTGTCTTTATTGAGTGCTCTGCTCAGTGACAGTAACATACTGGCATAACCTGGCTCCTAGCTGGAATCATTATCTTGTCTCCAATAAAGTCACGATGCATGTGTTTGTGCAGTTGAGAATGAGGACCCAGGCAAATTTTTTAAAAAAAAGAATAATTTTGGACTTTAAGAGCATGCATAAGTCCACTGACAATGTTAGCAAGTGCCTGACAGCACCTTAGTTTAGGCTGATCTAAAGCTCAACCATTATTCGGAAATGCAGACACAGTGCTGTTCTTATTCACCATATTTTGCCAGCTGGTTGCCCATGTAACAGACAGCTCTATGTATATTGCATTCCTAGGCTGAACTATTACCTGTTTCGCAGTAAAATATTCATAGCCCATCCCTGAATAGTTTCAGAAGTCATTAATTATTGATTCAGGTTGTGGTTCACAGGCTGTACTTACACCTTATTTGATGCTCAGCTGGAAAACTGAAGCTTTGCAGTGCTAGAGCTAGGGCAGTTGTAGGTTCCACAAAGGCAGGGACAGGTTGGGCTGACAAATGCTTTTGGGGGAAGCAGAGGCCTGTCCTTGCTCTGGTCTTGTGCCCTTCCCTCAGCATCCACAGTCCCAGCCCAATCCTCTCCACGTGACTAGGCATGAGGCCAAACTTCACAAAATACTGGACTCCTGGAAGACCAGGAAAGTCCTAAAAGAAGAAAGCCCTAAAAGAAAGGGAATGGATATGGAGGTTGCAAATTTCCAATCTGTAGAGCATAGTGTTGCAAAAACTTATTAACTTTCTTGGGATTCCTGTTTTGATCACTGTGAATGATGCAGCAGGGTGGTAGTACCAAATTTCTCCTGCCTGCCCTGTGAAGATTAGGAGCTTTCTCTTTTGCTTGCCTTGCTGCAATCAAGATGCATCCCCCAAGCTCAAGTGCTCTTCATCTACAACTTTAATATCTACCCTTGACATTATGCTCCTCATCTCGTCCATGGCCAGGTTCCCTCTGCTCTTCATATCTGCTCTCTTCACACAAAACCATGGCTTATGAGCTAGTTCCACCCAGAACAACAAGCATCTTCTGGATTAGGCTTTGCCTTAGGACTGAGGTGTTTTTGGGATGAGCTTTATGTGAAGTGTTCCCACAGAGAAAAAAAAAATAAAGATTAATGCTCAATAAGCTTGAAAGAGAAGGAAAACAGCCTGTGGAAAGAAATGTGAACCCTTAATAAGCTGTTTTTATCCAGTGGCATGGTTGTCTTTCCTTGTATTAAAATATCTTGTAGGATTATGCTCTCACCCTAAATAAACTAATGCTGTAAACAAAACATAACACACTCTGCAGGAAAAGAGGATTTTCTACACAGCTGCCTATGTTCAACCTGGTAGAAACTTAGTAGAAGTATAAACCTCTATCCAATTTGTCTGATATTGAGAAATGGGTTGGGAAAGAGACAAGCAAATAAAGAAGAAAGAAGAAAGCATTGGGACTGGCAGCCTGATGACCACATGCGAAGAGCACAGATGCACAGGATTTATTACCTTCAGAAATGATGGATCCCTCAAAATCTTTGTCAGTCAAAAACCTTTGTCAGAATTTTATTGCTTGGGCGTGTTAGAATAGTGATGACAATTTCTAATTTTTCAAAAGTAAGTATTTAAAAGCTTTTATTTCTTTTTTTTCTCAAATATTTACGAATTATAGTAAGATGGATAAGTACAATGAAATCTCCTGAAACACTGTAGCCGTCAGTGTTCCTGATGTCAGAATTTGGCCTCGCCATCAAATTCAAAGCTATTGTCCCATGTTCTGTTCTCTGCCTAACTCTATTTAAAATAAAAAGCTCATCTCCAAACTAATGAAAAAATAGATTAAACTAAACAAATTACTGCTTTTCCAGTGTCTGCTCCGCACATCGGGTGCTGCAGGAGTGATAGCTGTGGCACTGCTCACAAGACCATAAGTCGTGGAAGACACGTAGTGCAAATTGTTTATTGGCTAGAAATCATTTAGCAAGAACGAAGGGTGCTTTTGTCAGCCCAGAACTGAATTTTTCACCCTCACTCTTCGTGGCACCCGATACATTGCCTTTCTTTACCCAGAAACTCCAGGAACCCGTGGTTACCTCCTAGACACAAGCAGTTGTGCCTAGGGGGGCCCTATGGACCTTCATACGGCCCTCTGGGTCCTCCGTGCACACAGGGCCAGGTGGACCAGGTGGGCCAAGGAACTATGCAATGCCATCAGCCTAGCTAAGCAGAATTTAAACCAGGTTTCCAGGCTCTTGAGAACCTGAGTTGCAAATGGTAAGAGATACATTTCCTCTGTTTGCAGAGCAGAGCACTATATATTTAAACATATATTCATAGTATGAATATTTAAACATTTTGACTTTTAACACCTTAAAAATAATATTGCCAAGTTGAGGAATTCCTTGTTTAATGAAACCATCCCTCTTCAAAAATTGAAAACTGTGGCCTGAGACTATAACTTGGTTATTTTTTCATTTGAGTAGTCCCACAGATTAAAAAAAAAAAAAAGGCCTATATCAAACATTGTTCTGCTCAGGGAATTTAATCAGCTTTTAAGTATGAACACATGAAAGGTGAATAATGTTTTCCAGAATCACATGGGAGGTCAGCTGGGCCTTCTATGTTGCAGATGCAAATATCTTGTTACAAGGTAGGAACAAGAGATTGTTTGGATTTTCATCACATCAGAAGAAATATGTAAGACTTAGCTAACTGAGAATGCACCATACTACACTGTGAGCCAGGGAGTGAGTTTACCATGGATGTCAAAGAAACATCTGTCATGCTAAGTAAAGTGTCAAGTAAAAGGTGACTTTCGCTACACCAAAGGCACAAAACAGATGGTACCCGAGTGTTTCACAAGAAACCACTGCTGAGAGTGAACCGCTTGAGTTGTAACTGGGGTCTTACTGCATAGGTGCTGTGCTAAGTGCTCTCTGGTGCTTCGAGGGGAAGAGCAGAGATACAAGAGGAGTCCTTGCTGCAGCTCCAGCGTTCGTTACCACACCGCAGCTTGCACAAGGTGAATGAGCATTCTCAGCATGTTTCACCAGAATCCAAAACAGAATAGCTTGATTTATCAATTGTCAACCCTGAATTATAAACCCTCAAGTGGTTAGTTACTTGTGTAACTTCTGAACTACCTCTTAATCACACGAAGATCTAGCTGTGTAGAATGGCTTACATTGCCTGTAAATCCCATGCTGAACTGTCCAAAAGGGCCCATGGCATCACATATGTTATTTTCAACAGAATTTGAAAAGAATACCTGTGAGAAAGGTGCAGATCGCGATAAACTGTGCACATGCTGGAGTGCATGCTGCAATCAGCTGCAGGCACCCACTGAATAATGTGAATGAAGAGACTGAAAAGCACTCCAAGTCTTCACAGATGATGCTCAGCCTTCCACAGGCGCCCTGAGCACAAGAACCAGGCTCTGCCCCAGCCCTGCGGTTGCATCGAGGTTCCCTGCTGGGTGAGAGGGACCAGCACGGCCTCCTGTCCTGTTCTCTGAGGGCAGGTGAGAGCCTCGTACCTGGCACTACGTCTCTTTTTTCCACTCCAGACCTCTCCAGGGCTTTGCCGCACCTGACCAGCCTGATAGGTGACCCCGTCCTGGTGCGGTGCGGTGCAGAGCAGGAGAGACATCAAACGAGGCCATTCAAACTCACCCAGAAGATGATTTGCTGCCACAGCAGCTCCTAAGTAACACCCAGATGGTAACAACTTGGAGACGCCATGTGCCTTTACTACAAAAACCTTATTTGCACTGATTTTGGTCCCTGCGGGCTCTTACTAACGGCAGAAAGGCATTAATGTGGATTTAAGCAAAAGCTGAATATGGTATTTTTTCTCTTCCAGCATGAATGTGACTTTTGAAATGGTAATCGCTAATGTAACCTGTTTTGTTTGCCTACTGCTGGAAGGCAAAATCAATACGAAGAAATAACAAGGCAGCTGGGACCAGATGAGGAAACAGCTTAAGAAAAGAAAGCAAAAGATATAATGAAAAGGCAAACATCTAAACCGGGTATGAGGATTCTTTATCCCCTAAAAGACATAAGTCGACACTGGAGAGAAGAATGCTCAGAGCCTTTTTATTGAGTAGCTAATGTGAACATCTGACCGGATTTGGAATGATGTATCTTCAATTGGGTTTTATAAATGTTTCAAAAACAGTTAGTTCTGTTTATTATTGCTTTGACTTTGGTTAGAAAGGACAGTGGAGTACAAAGAATCCGATGAAAGTTTGTTCTCATGAGATAACCAACTTACTCTTCAGCAACAAAGTTATATGCAGTTTAAAATATATCAGTGTACACCTAGACATGTTCTGTTAACGTATATTAGTATGTTAGTAATGTATATTAGTAAATCATCTTCTGCTACACCCTTTTTTAGATAGAACTAGATAGCTTACTTCCACAAACTTGATTTGACTGCTGTGAAAATTATGTCTGTGTACAGATGCAGTCTGTATTCTTAAAATAAATATATCCTCTTGTAAAAAGATTTTGATTACACATGGCAAACTTCTGAACTTTATGGGTCAGCCTTTGATTGTCAAAAAGAGAATCTCTTTCTGTATTTTCAAAATTGGAACTGCCAAAATGTCTAGGTGCAGGCAATATTACCACTTGTTTTAATGACGCTACTTCATGGGAAGGAAGTTTTACCTCATCGCATGAGGATTTTCTGATCTAGCTCTGGGCTCTTCCAGGAAAATCTACCATATATGCAAGGATATGAACAGAGACCAGAGCTTAGCTTCATATCACTAAGTTCTCCTTGAAACTCTTCCTGATCCCATTCCTTCAGCAGAATCCACATAATTTAATTGATCATTGGGTTTCTTATCTGAAAAACTGCTTGCCTATGAGAACTGATACATCATTTCATTACTCTGAGGTAATCTGACTAGAAGATCAGACATTGCTCATCCATTTATATTTAATTAGAAATAACCATTAGCAAGTTAGAGCCTTTGAAAAACTCCATATTTCCTGCTTGCATTTATTTTCCCTTATCATTGCTTCCCTGTAATATTTTATTAACCAGGAGTGATATGCTAGTTGATTGTGAGGCTGTAAATGTAAGTAGATGAGCAGAATTCATGACGGCTTTTGATACCGTCTAGTAACAGAGAGGCTTCTGATAACTGAGGAACACTATATAGCAATATATTTTTTACATGTTTTTTCATACTGAATCACACTGTTTTGCCTAAGTACTTCAGATAACCTCAATGAACCCTAATTACTATCCTGAAATAAAACATTTCTACTGACTGCCAATTCAAGTGTCAAAATTTCAGCCTAGACAGCTTACCCAAGCTATTTTTTCTTTCTGAAAAGTTCAATAAAATACTGAAGTCAGTTCTCATAAATTGTAGAATAGTGATTTTTATTTCAGTAAATGCTAAATACCACAAAGAGAGAAATTGTTGCCAGCAGTAACTTTAAATCAGACTGTATTGGGTACCCATCAAAAAAATGCATTCATTGTAAAATAGTGTGATAATGAATTGCATTAATTGTTAATGTACACTTTCAGCATGCCTTGCAGAAGGCATTCTAAAACCTTCCCCATAGGACAACTAATAGATATTTTGCACTAAGAGAAAGAAGAGAAAGGCAATGAGATAAAGAATAATTATGTGTTTGTAATGGCTAAATTACAACCCCATTACTTGCTTATGAGAGTGATTTTGTTCATGTGTTCAAACCCTTTCAGTTCAGTGAGAGAAAAAGACAGGTTTACATGATGCCAGATGAGCTGCCCAATCTACATTAGCAGGACTGACTTCAGCAGCATTTTACAGAACAAGTAGCAGGACCTAAATAATTTAAGAAGTATCAGTATATTGTATCAGGTAGCACATTAGTCATTTTAAAAACTGCAATAAAGTATTTATCGAAAAGTTATGAGGTGAGAAAAAATATACACTCCCAAACAATATATATACTATGGAAAGTTTAAATTACAAGTAGTCCTCATTGTTTAGTACTCCTGCTTTAGCATTGCTCTTCTTTGTCCCATCTCTCTACCCCGAGGTATTTATAAGATGACAAGCAACTTCCAAGTAGAAAGAAAGTTTGTCCCATCCGAGTACCTTCTAGGTAGGTATTCAGCAGCTTAGGCACTTATTGCTCCAGACAGGTTCATTTAGGGCTGGGCCTCCCACAACCACTGATTAAAAGCAATTAAGGTGCAGAAATATGGGATTTCCTGGGTAAGTCAGTCATAGAATTAGGATTCAGAATCTAGGAGATACTATTGTAGTTTCCTGTGCTTGGACTTCTCAACTGAGAGTTGGTAGGTCCCAGGGGCCTTGCTGCTGCTGGTTTATGCATGCAGACTATATTGATAACTATTTCCAGGATAAGATGAATTAGTTCTTTCCCTTATAAATAAATAACTTCTTTGAAATAGTTCAGGCCTATCAAATTTTTTGAAGAGCCTCTAGCAGGAGCATGGTAGTTGTTGACCTCTGCTTGGACTCTTGACTGTTTGAAGTTATGCTGCTCATCAAAAAGCCTGAGGAAACCATTGAGCTGTAAATGTCGAAGGTTTCCAAAAAGAGTCAGGAATTGACAGTGAACACGAGTGCTGCAATTTGTGCAATATGGTCTCATGATCAGATTTCAGATAGACAACCACTCGCCAAATATCACACTGGTCTTCAGCGAAGCTGTGGGCAGTGCTGAAGCACATTAGCAAAAATCAGATCTGGCAGATCAGTAAGACCTGCAGATGTTCACGTCTCTCCAAGTCTGACTCAGGTGCAACTTAGGAACAAACAATCCAGAATGTTCATGTATCAACAGCACTGTCTCATCTTGCCAACACAGAGATTTCTACTGTGTGTAGAAGCTGGACATGCATAACCTACAGATTACTTAGCTATTCAGCAGGAACACAAGTGCTGAAAGAGAGGATTTGAGCTGATCGTTATTCAGATACAATCCTGGTAGAAATCAGCTTGTTTTCCACTTTGGCTGAATGTGTCTCCATCTTCAGGCTGTTGCAGTCTGAATACCCACATGTACACTGAGAGAAATACTTTTCAGCTACCATTCAAACAGAGACTTTACTGCTCTTGATAAATTTTGGAGTGTCTGTCCAGAGTGCAAGTGACAGCATGAGATATGATCTGTTCTTAAAATTTAGAAGATCCAGTAACTCATGCAAGAGGCAGGAAATTGGTGAGTAAATGATCCGATTCAGTTTTGAAAAAGAGCAGAAGAAAAGGGGTCAGCTTCCATGTTCTTTGTCTCCAGCATCAAAATGATCACCCTGCCTGCAGGATGACAGTGTTGCTTTTTATAAATTAATTAAAAAAAATCACCAAGGCTTAATGAGGATTCATATATTTTACAAGGTAAACAGCATTAATGGAAGAAATTTTGGTGCAATTTTTGCTTCTCTCACACAGAGAAATGGATTGAGGGCAATCACAATGAATGACCCCAGGCATGAGAAAACTCCAGTTGCCTTTGCAGTCTGGCATGAGGAATGAGCCGGAGCTAATTAGTACTGCAACTCGTATGTCCCCCTGAGATGCTCTCTACCAGGTCATTGCTATGGTCATGCATCTTTCCCGTGGGGAAAAGAAAATAAACAGCCTTCAAGGCTGTTAATTATGTAGCCTCTACAAGCTACACATTTTCTTTTAAACTGGAAAACAAAATGATCCCGTTTTGTCATCCAGAAGTAGTCACGCTGCTTTTGTTTCCTCTGCCCTCTTTGATGCTTATTAACATGTGTTTGAATAACTGTTTCTGTGTATGTATATGTGGCCTAGCACACTACTAACGAATGTGAGATTCCAAGAAAATGGGGTGGGTTCTCATAAAAGGAGATGGAGGCTAAAAGGCAGGAGGTGAAAAAAACACATCAGGCAACATGGATCTGAACTGACCTCATGGAGACCAGGTTATTTTCACAAATCACTGCACTCTCACTGAGCAGGGATTGGGAAGGGAGATTCCCGAGTACAGAAAGCTCCTAAAAAAGATGATATCTGGAGAGCCCTCTGTCATGCATGTTGCGAACCAAATGATTTGTTTTATGTTGGAGAGCTCTTTCTCTCAAAGTTAACACGTCTGCAAGAACTGCATTACCCTGATTTCTGTCCATTTGTTTTTCAATCTTCAACATGAATTGAAATAAAATGTGTTGCAGGGCATAAAAGTTACTAGGCTCATATGTATGTACTGTTCTCTTCATTATAACATTTGCCAGTCTTTGCCTGAGTACCCAAAATGAGATTACTGAGAACTTCTCATGTGAATAAAAAGGCAAACAGCTCCTCAGCATGAGTGAGTGCTGGAGCGTTCCCCAGACGAAGGGACATCCGAGGGAGGATCCATTAGCTTCTTATGTGGACAGTGGTTCCTGTAAACAGAGGGAATAGTGAACGTGAAGAGAGAAACAGCAGTGATGCCTTTTGCTAAATCCTACCCTGTAAGTTGGTTTCAGCAGACTTGTACCTGAGGAAGGCTAATAACCCTTATCAAGAACAGACTGTGGCTGTTCTTCAAATGGATCCACGTGTTCCTCAGCAGTTATTAGCCACTGATGTTCTACTAATTTCCAAGAATTTGTCTGCCTAGGAGATGTGAGACTGAAAATGACTCCTGGATTATTCGTGCGTCCGACTGAACGATCGTCTGCCTTTGCATGCACTAAAGATGAAACATGAGAGCACTGAGATGGAAAATTGCTGATGGATAAATGTAAGATGTGAAGGAAAAGGTGAACTTTCATTTTAAATAATGAGGGCTTTTATGGACCCTTTCTTTGAGCAAGAAGCTATGACATACTGGACTAAAACAAGTTAATTAGGCTTGAAAGTAGTGCTCGAGGTACATTCCTGCCATGAGGTGTTAATAAATATCCTAAAAGCCTTGTGGAGATTACCATGTTTGAGGCAGGGAGGGAGAGCAGAGGTTCCACACTATACTACAAGGGTTATCTTGCTTAACTGTCCCTGGAAGGCTCAGGGTGAGCTCCAAAAGCCCAAGGGGGTATTTCTGTGAATTATGCAAGATTCTCCTGTGTGTAGGTGTCTGGCAACTTTGGCAATCTACTTGATTAAACCTTTTAAGCCTGTATAGTTAAACCTGGTGATTTAGCTTCTAAATTCTCTCAAACACTGAAAAATCTTTGCTGAAATCAATAAACACTTTGTCTTAATAAGTAGAAACAGCCTGTCCCGGTGATCCTCTTCAATTCTTCTTTGTACTTCCCTCTGTAAAAACAAAACAAAACAGAAAAAAATAGACTTCTCCGTGTTTCTCTGTAGTTAGCATAAACACACCTATTTTTTTTTTTTCTTTTTTTTCTTTTCTTCTTAATGGCAAATTCTTGCAGAGCCAATTCCTGTAGAACTTCCCATAATTTAGTGAGGAGCACACAGGAAAAGATTTCTGCTAAAAATTGCCACTTCTGAAAAATAATAGATCCCAGATATGGATCCTTTTCATTTCAAGTGTTGGAGAGCTGATCCAGTGTTTCCTAAAGTTTGACTAATTGCCAAAGAAAGGAAATGCTAAAGTACCACATTATTCCCTCTCTTTTGGATCCTCAAGCTTTGTTTATATCATAGCAACAGCTTCCAACACTGTCATTATTTTTTAGCTTTCACATTAGGAAAGCACTTGCTATCGGTATCTATGGAAGAGGACCCTATGGCGCAGACTCAGGTGACATCTCTCCTCCCAAGAGATTTATTGAATACAGAAGTGGCCTCATGGGCACAGACAGGCAGACTCAAAGTATCGGGATGTAGCAGGCTGCAGACACAAAAAGTCAGGCTTTGATGCCCCTTTTTCCCCACCTGGGAAGTGAATTGCCCCAAACTGTATTTTTAAGCCTTATGACAGTTTTGTGCTTCCTTTGCATCAACCATTTTAATGCATTCCAATAAAAAGGCAGGGTTTAGTTCATTCTTTTTGCACCTGCTTATTAAAATATGAAAGGGTTTCTGTGTCTTCTTATTAAAATATGAAAGGGGGGTCTACAAGTGCTTTGAAAAACCACCAGCTTACTCATTGCAGGCAACTAAATTGCAGTCAGACTGTTTTTAGGTGTTACTTTCCAACCATATAAACAAACCATTTCCTGGGTGACTCCTTTTGCAAGGGCAGTTGTTTCAGCTGTTACAGTCCCTGTCATCCATACAAGGTGGATCCATGGAATCCACGTTATTTTTCCTGAATGGTGACAAGAATTTTGCTAACAAACAATAGAGAAGTTCAAAGCAACCATTAGTGATAAATGTGGGAGCAATAAAAAAAAACAAACAAATAAAAAAAACCCACCGTCTGGTCTTCCCTGGAGGCAAAGCTTTTGTTGAAATTAAAAGATATTTCTATTTAGGTGGCCTTAATTTGACAGTAGATGAAAGTGATATTTGAATTTATATTCCAGTAAATAATTGCACTGGCATTTAATGTCTGCATCATCTCCTAACTCTCTCCAACTCTTTCCTGCTCTTCCCAGGCAGGTTCTACATGTCCCAGATGAAATGTCATTTTTCCCTTATACAGTCACTTAGTGACAGTTCCTGAGCAAGAATAATTGCATGTAGTGAGGACTAAGCAGAGACAGGAACACAGCAAACAGGGCTTGAGGGCTTGCAACGTGCTGTGCTCTCTTGCCGGGGTCTGGGGACTCTTTCCAGCACACTTTTCCCAGCAAGACGAACAAACACACCTTTCGTCACAGCGTTCTGCAATGTCAGTGCCTGGAGAGAGGTTTTTCTGAAAAGAGTGTGTGTGTGTATACATTTCTCCTTTAATTGCCCAAAGAGTTTTAAGAAATGAAAATTGTTTTGAAACACTTCACATTCAGTAGGGAATCTTCTTTCAGGGTCAACGTATTTTGATTCAGGCTTCAAATGCTTTATACAGAAACCCTAGTAGCATCTTCCAGGACTTCCATTCCATTTGTAATCTTATAAAATCTTAAAAAAACATTTGGTGCTCGCAATCAAGAATGGACATTCAGAGCTGCTCAGCTATTGTTTAACCTTTTTAATAATGTAGCAGGATTTGCTACACGAGTGCTTGGCAGTTGCGGTTGTACGTTCCTGTTTTTATGGTGTCCTGAGCCTTGACACTCAGCCCCCTTTGGTTGGCTCAACTGGAGCAGTTGGTTAGCTAAACTGCAGGAGAAACCTTCAAAATTTGGCCCAAAACATACTAACATTTTAGTTTTGCACTTTAAAACGAGTAAAATGAGAAGAGGTGATCCAGAAAGCATTGTTTTTCAAAGATGTCAGTAGGATTTTTATGCTTAGGAAAGGTTTTGGGGAAAAACACTGGTATCCTCATATTGCTCGGGATATAAACACCTTTACAGTTCTATTCAGGAAAGTCATAAACACTGTCTACTCTGAGGCACTTAAATCATTTTGGAAACCAATACAAATACACTTTAGAACCTTTAACCTTAAGACTCAATGAAAGTTACAGGAGTTCTTGCTCATAAATGATTTTTGAAATATGCAAGACTTAGTCTTGAAAAATATTCTTCCTATAATTAATTTAAATATTTTTATTCCTTGTTACCACTTATACATTTTATTCTAGACTTCTGAAGTAAATTTATTAAGATTTGTGTGTGTGTGTGTGCTTTTCTGCACAGGAAATCCAAGTATCTTTGATTTTGCATTTTTACAGACCCTACTAGGAAGCAGGAAGCACAGACTTCCCACATCTGGCAAGGAAGATGGAGATGTCTGCAAGTCTTAGGCTTATCCTGGTAGATTTCCTCCTGGAAACAATATGAGCACATTCACTGGCAATGGTCATTTATGATCTCTGCAAGTGTTAAATATCACTGTTTTTACAGTTTGGATTGTAAAAACACAGCTTGGACAGCACCTGCCAACAAACAGACAAGGACTGGGAAAGGATAAAAATCCATGGAGATGCAAGGAAGGAAATGGAGAAAATTATTAGAAAGTCTTCCACTCCCATTTTTCCTCCTCCTAATGCAAGTGATCTGCAAAGAAAGAACAGTGAAAAATATTTTCATCTGATATGTGATGGGGAAAGCTGCTGTGCTGATTAATACACTAACTGCTCATTCTGCTTGTGGTTCCTATCGCATTCCTTACCAATGCATCAGGAAGGGCATCACTGCAGTGAGCAGTGTAGTTCTCTGCTGTGAGATGAGAAGAGTAGAAGAATGAATGAGAGACTGAAGGAAGTCTATTGCACACTGATACATTTGATAGAGCTTTCTACTGAACTTTAATTGTTTTTCAGAAGGTATGCATCTACTTATTGTACAAGATTAGCAGCCTCAAAATTTCAGATTTTAGCTGCTTTTGGAACCTTATTTCTACAGTTCTTGATAACATTGTTATCTCTTCCCTCTTTTTTTGATATGATCTTTGACTAATTTTCCTCAAAAACTAAACTCTGAGGGAAGATAAATAACAGCTGGGGCAGATGGAGTTAAAAGCCAAGTGGCATGTTCAATGTCCGCACTCATGGGATCAGAACCCAGCCCACAGTTTCTACCTACTTCCATCCAGGCTGAAGGATTCTGTTCTAATAGTGACAGTTAACAGAGGTTCATCACAATGTTTCCACCCCAAAACACTCCTACATTTGATTCTTTCTTTTGCCTCTAACCAAATCAGTGGCAGAGAGCACATCAAGGCATCTTCTGTGAGACCACAACTATTTTTTTTATGTTTATGTGTTTAATGAGCAAACTACTTTTTTCAAAGCAAAACTGAGCTCTCAAGCATATACGTAACCTGTCACTAAGCATTTTTGTCCATGAAAGTTACACTTTACTCTTTTGCAAGGAGTAAACTCTTCTATTGAAAAAGCCACTCGATTTTCATGGTAATTTACCAAGAAATAGGTTGGCCAGCGTTTGGGGAATACCTGGTTGCACAGAGCAGCTGCGATGCTGTGTCACTTGCTCAAGGACAGCAGTTCTAGTGACAAGCCAGCTCAATGAACAGCCCCACAACCAAGGAAGTCACAGGCAGCAACTCCGGTCGCGGGAAAGGGATGAGTGAATTAGCCTCAAATGATGGTAATTAATGCTTGTCTGTCAAAGTAAAGTGCCTATTTTACAAACCCAGCACTTGACAACTCAGTATTACAGATCTCATTGCCTCTCATTGCTAAGGAAGCATCCTGGTGTTCTGCACTGATCAGTGTACTGTGGTCTGGAGAGGTAAATAATGTGTTCACTTTTCATTTTCACAAAGTGTATCCTTCAGGCTACCATCATGAGAAACTCACTCTGGAGCTCTAACACTGGCTTATTGAGGAAAAAGTACCTTAATGTTAGGCTATAAGCAAAATAAATGTTCTTATAAAATATAAATGGGAAGTCATTTTAGCCCTTGGTAAAATAGCTGAAATGGATTTTGAACACAAAAACTTCCCCTTCTCAAAGGAGTTTTGAGATCTTCCCCTCATGTGCACACACACACAAGATGACTGGTTTTATCCTGTTGCTGAAATTACCTATATTTAATTTCATCTTCTGTGACATTACAAATAACAAATTGATTAGGGCTCAACCCTCCATGTCCAAGTTACAGGGGTGCTTTCCCCGAAATTTCAGGACGAGCCCATCTGGGTCTGGTTCCTACGCTCTCAAAACCAAGGTTCTGCTGGGCAAAGCTCTGCTGTCCTGCACCCTGGGGAGTTTGAGGGACACAAGTGTGGGGTTGTCAGAACCTACAAGGTGCAGCTGCAATCACACAGCCAGCAAAAATAAGAGCATGATCTTGTGCATTCAGTTTATAACCTTTTTGCTAAATCATCCTTTTTTTGGAAGTCACTCACTTGGCCTCAAAACCTGCACTGACTCTTAGCTCGATGCATGAACCATATAATTCAGTAAGATTCGCTGCTTATCATCTGTGTGGTATTAGCCTGTATTAGCCTGCTATTAGTCTGTTCTAGCTAATTATACTAACCTGATTTTTGATATAGTTAGTATAGCTAGTTTAATATTAGTTAATTAATAGAGAGGTGGGTGTCTTTTCTCCGAGCCTCACCTCATTGCTCTTGCCTCGTTGCTGCCTTACTTTTATCTTGGAGAAATCTCACCATTTTCAATACAAGTTCATCTGGGTTTACATCCTTGAAGGGAGAACCAGATGGAATTCATCTTCAGTTATCTCTGGATAAATATATTATTTACTATATATTATTTACTAATTACAAAGCACCAGCATTTGACAAGATGGTCCTTATTATTAACCGTTAGCTTTTTCTGTCAACTCCAGCATCCTGCTCATTTTCCACTCTCATTGCTGGGAGGAAATGGCACAGCCCAACAACCGAGACCTGCAGCAGTGAGTGCTGATTTCTAAGGCCAATGATGCAGCAAATGGGTGGCTGGGAGCCGGACATATTTGCTGGCTGCTCCTTCCTGTTGTCCACCCCTATTCCAGCAGAAGTTCGTCACGGAGAACCAATTTCTCCTGCAAAATGCTGCCCTCCTTCCCGGGTCTGTGTTTCAGTTACAAAATGTATTTGCATCTTTGATAACTGCAAGGACATGAAATACTTATGTTCCTAACAACAGGCAGAGCAGAAAGATTCATTTTCAGAAGCTCCCCATTTCCCAAGTGCAATGGAATCTAATGCATAAAGGGTAATGACACCCTCTTCATACTAGATTTCATTAATCAATTGTATTATTGTGGAAAAAATGAATCCTTTATACACACCGTCTTGCTCTTCTCTTTCCACACCTCACTTCCAAACAGATAGTTCACATTCACTCAGAGTTAAATAGTCATAAATACCACATCTCTTTTAATGCCATGCCAATGAAGTGAATGAGAATTGAATTCAAAGCAGTGACCAGAAAACACTGAATGCGTCTAGGTATTTTTAAGCTTTGTTTTTATAAAATAAATCTACTCTACCCTTTTCTTGCCTAGACATGGCACAAGGCACTGCTGAGCCTCTGGTCTGGGATATCAGCTCTGTAACATCGGAGTGTTCAGAGCTCAGCTCCCAGCTTCAGATTTTGAGCAAGCTCCAGATTTGTGCAGAGATGCAAAGAGTCTCTACATAAGGGACTTCCCGAGCAGACTCCGGTGTAGCACAGTTCTTAACCTCGAGGGTTACATTTTTTCCATCCCAGCTGCATTTTGCCTAGAAGTATGCTCTGAAGGCAGGATTACAAGGAAAGGGCTAAGGAGCTAAGTCTAGTGGAAACCAAGCCCCGGGGAAACAGATGCTCCCTGCACAGCCGCTTCCAGAGCAGAGACTGGGAAGAGCTGTCTGAGACACAGTGCTGCAGTGACATTAATGAATGATGTGAAAATCAGCTTCAGTTAAGAGAAGAAAAAGCAAGTCCATGCTTACCAATGCCTCATGTGGACATGAACACCGTGCTAAACCTTCAAACACAAATAGGATCCTCTACAGAGCCCACATACACTGCAATAGGAGCACTACCTCCCATGCAGCATTCAAGTAGCAGGGAGCAGTGCACAGGATTATTGGGCTAAGGTCAAAGCAGTGACACACATTAATTTACTTTGCTGGTAGATGCCTAAGAATTAAAGCCTCAAAACAACCTTGCAACTTAAAATAGTGGCTGCCTTTTATTTCAACCTGCAGATTTCCACTTTCGGATTGAAGGCATGATGAGTAAGGAGCCCAACCTATTGACTCTACACATCATGTTGACACTGGGATGTCTTTGGACAGCTTTGCTCAAGCCTTGCTCAGTCGTCAAACATTTCTGCCCGTGCATTACTTTTTATTATGCATCTGTATGTCTAGGTAACAGGTCATATTCCAGTGATAATAATCCATTCTTTGTCTAAAAAGTAAATTGCTGCAAGACTTCCTAAACATTTTTTTTCTTAACTAAAATAGAAAAAAAATACAATTATAAACAAGGTAATTTTAAATACTAAACTTTGGAAAAGGTTAGTTTTTCTAGAGCTCTTGCAAGAGTAGGTACTGGCTAGCATTTCTCTTCCCTGTTCACAAGAAACTCTGGGCCACAGGTAAGTAAACCTACCCCTGTCTCCTTATCCCAAATCGAAGGCATGTTATTAATAGTACCATATTGCAGAGTAAGCAGACATTACACCAAGCAAGACTTTACATGGAGAGATGGGGAGGAGTGAAAGAAAGAAGGAAAGTGCTTTTCAGAGCTCTTGTCCCATCAAAAAATTAAGAGGAAAAAGCGGGGAAAATATCTCAAAGTCAATCTGAATTCAATGTGCAAATGATACTGGAGATGAGCAGGAGCCACATGCTGTGAATATGCTGGTTGTTTAGCTGAGCACGGGCTCACATTTATGGGGCAATGTAAGACAGCACAAGCCAGGAAGAACAAGGAAGCCTGGACATTTGTTGTCAGGTTTCTGACTTGGTAATTAGCAGAGGGTTTGGGCATCTGACAGCTCCAGCTGGCTTCTGTCGTAGTTATTAGATGTTAAAAACTTGAGAATATTTTTCATTGCATCTCTGCCTTTAGAAATCTAAGGGTTGGCAGCAGTTTTTGAAAAGCTCTCTGACCCAAAGAACACAAGGGCAAATCCAGATAGTGCGTTATTGTTATAAAAAACTGGTGCTAAAACATATCAACACCTGCACGGGAGCAGGTCTGGATATGAGGCTTTCTGGTACCCTTCTTCCAGGTGCCATTGCAGAAGGCTGGTCCAAGAATCTTTGGCTGCTGCTCTCTGCTGCTGCTCCTCATGGGAAGCTTTCCCTTTTAACCCTCTGCTCCGGTCCCTGGTCGTCGCTCTTCTTGTCTGTTTTTGGTGAGTTTAGACTTCTCTTGCAGGTCTGACCCTGCTGGGACTGCAATGAGGGGGCTCATGGCTGTCCAGGTTTGGTGGCATACATTGCACAACCCTTCCCCGGGAGAAGATTGCAGAAGGTCTCCAGGGAGCAGGTCCAAGATGTGGGGGGCAGCAGGGTCTGAGCACAGCACTGCTCTGGCCCTCCTGTCCACCCCGGCCTGGCTGGCCAAGTGAGATGCGGTTTTGGGGCCATCTCCAACACAAGGCAGTGTGTTAAGTTAGTAATCTAAGTAAGTATTTTTATTATGCATTTTTATCTAGATTTTTGCTGTACAACACATCACCCTCTTTGAGAACATTATGGCTTTTGCATTTAATAGTTACAAAAGTGACAGAAATATCCAAGCTAGACGATGAAAGCCTTGCAAGTTTACAGTCACTCTCCTGTTGATATCCCTCAAATTAGCAAGGAAGTATCTAATTCAAAGGTCATGAAGTAGCTTGTTGAAAAACGCAATTGAAAATCTATTGATGAACAATAGCAGGTTATTACTGAGAACGTCTGGAAAAATATCAGTCCACTTTAGCTCTTGTCATGTGAATAGAATTAGAGATATACTGAATTGTTATGCTCTTGGCTTGTGGAATCTTTATTTATTAATTGTTAATTGTCAAATTTAAATTGTTAACCCAGCTTCAGAAGTGCAGAGCACTCAAGTGCAACCCAGGGAAACTTGTTATATCAGGGAGAGAGATGTAGAAATGGTGGCTCTAGCTCCTCTAGCAAATAATCCTACTTAAATATGAACTCACAAATTTTTCAAACAAAAGTTATGGGTTTTGGCACCTCATTGACAGGGCATGAAAGAACACATCTACTTTTAACTGGCTTTTACTGACATTTAACATTGTCTATTTTTTTTCTGAAATCATTGCATGTAGTAATTTAGAAAGTGAAATAAATCTGTTGCTTGCTTCTCTCACAGACGCTTGTATTAAGAGATCAAAGGCCAGTTACGCTTTTCAGTATGATGCAGGTTTATCAATGTTTCTGCTCTTAAACCAGAATTCAGTAAACAAGTCTGTTATTCTCACCCAAGCACTGTAAAAGATAGCTGGTTCTGTAGAAAGATGATATTTAACAGGAGTGAAATAGATTAATTATAAACTAGAACTGTAAAACACATGGAGTTTCAAGTATATCACATCCTGGCTCCTTCAGCTTCTTAACACATCACAATCATAATGATTAGATAGGGTCAACAGATCTTCTGCATACAAGAAGTAGTAGCATTCTTTTAAAATTGCCACATCTCAGAGGACAGCTGAATGTTGATGCTCACATTAATAATGAATTCTATTTTTTATTATGTCTTGCTGGCGCCCTTTTTTATGATGCCATACCGAAACTACTGTAAATTTCCTAAAGCAGAGTAGAGGGGTTCTGAGATTAAAATTCTTGCTCTGAAAATCATCTGGTCAATTGCTGAAATGGCTTTCGGACAGAAACAGAGCTCTTTTAACAGATTTTCTTCTTTTTTTTTTCCACATCCTTCATGCCAATAGGTTTAATATCCCAACTACATCAGGAAAAAAGCGCCCCGACCCTTAGCCCTATCAATTTGCAGCCGTTCATTGCTCTAATGACCCCACAGCACCTCCAAGGTCCTTTTCAACCGTAAGAAACTCTTAACACTGGCATAAAATTCTTGGTTGAAAATTAAGGGTAGTGTTCAGGCACTGCATTAGGGCATTAGTAAAAGCTTGTTGAGATGGTGAAGTCAAACATGAAGGTTTGACTAAACATCATGTCAAAATAAATATTTTCTGTGTAGCAGAGGTTCAACAGTGCTGTGCAGACAAGTGTTCTGGAGCTGCCTGGACTGCCCCTGACTTCCAGGGCTCCTGGTCTCTCCCACCGGCACTCCGGAGGGCTGGCATGCGCTCTGGATCACTCTGGAAAGACAGACTTGGAATGTCACTACCGGCTTTAATTTAAGTCCTACCACCCTCAATTTGGGGTTTTCTCTGCCATCTCTTCCCCTCTGTCTCTTTTTCTACAACAACTGTTTTCTTCAGTTTCTGTTTAAAAAGGAGAGGGTGGGCAAAGGAATTAAGAAATGCCACTAACTAAATACTATTAAAAGGAGGAAGGAAGTAAAAAACCCAAACTGTGCTTTATGTTTACTGCAGAATAATCTCACTCACACTCTTCTTTTGACGTGCTAATAACATAGGAATTTAATTAGGGTTATTTTCCTTGCGAGTGAGCAGGTTACAGACTCTGATGCAGAGCACCCCAAAGCAGCTCTAGCAGTTGGCTGTTAGGTGGTGCTAAAGTCACATTTGGTCATTTGGACAGTGCCACCACATGTGTGGTGGTCCCAAGCAGCCAGCTGTGTCCCCTGCTGTCTGCTCCTGGGCCACATCCTGAGCCGAGTCCAGCCATGTGCCAGGACTGGGTCCGTTTGACCAGACGCAATCTGTTTTTTCAAAGGTTTCAAAGCTTCTGACAATGTGTCTGAAGTCTCAGTGAAACCCCAGTGAAGTGTACACAATGGTTGTTTAATATCTTTATAAAACGTAGGAAAAACAGCACCTTCCTCTGAAGATTAGCTGAAATAATAACAAAAAAATCTGGAGTGATTTATTTGCCATTGAATATTTCAACCTCAAAGCATTTCAATGTTAGAAAAAAATGTAAATAGGTAAAGATAATGTTCTTTTATGAGAAATATCAAACACTTTTGATTCAAAGTGTTTGCACCTGAGTTACTTATAACTGAATTTCAGTAAGTTATTTTATGCAATAGCTCATGAAATATTCACATTGCCTGACAAAAGAAATTTGTCAGATACATTGGTAAACTGCTGGAATACCCAACAAACATCTCTAACAGATCTGTAGCATCTAAAATGTCTCTAGAGAGATGTTACAGAAAGCAGTAACAGTGCTTATCTCTTCTAGGGTCTCCTCTAGCTAAAAGGAAGAGATGGGCCAGAGCTTGTTGGTGATAACACCAGGGATTTTATGGTGCACCTACCACTATCAACAGAAAAAAAAATCATGCTAAATGAAATAGAAAATGACAGAAGATACAATCAGCTTCAGTGTGGAAAGGGACAGAAACCTACATGGGAGCAGAGGTGGTGGCAAGTCAAGAAAAGAGTGCAAGTGGAGGAGCAGGAGAAAATAGGGGGTAACTGGCAGATTTTATTGGGCAAAATTGAGCTGGAAACCCTGAAGAGCAAATCTGTTTTTATTTTTCTTTTTTTTTTTAATGCTTAAAAACAACCCCAAGAAAAGGAGCATAAATGAAACACACAGAAATGCCTTGCAGCAGACAGAAGAGCAGAAGGGAGCAGAAAACTGATTAGGCAGCGGCTTCATGCTTGGATCACAAACTGTTCCCTGTCTGCACAGTCACCCTGGAACAACACAGCCATTCCAGGCTACCTAATTGCCACGAAAATGCTGACAAGCTGGGGGATATTGTGGGAAGAAGAATAAATATTTTGAGAGGGCTAAGGGAGGCTGACCAAACTCATTTGTGACACAGCACCAAGAGGGAGAGCCAAGTATGGACTTTCTCAGCAAACACTGCAGAAAATGGCTAGCAATGAAAGGCTGCGGAGAAGACAGGCCGAGATGGCCCTATTCTAGTCCAGTTTTCTTCACTGCTCATTAACATCGCAAAAAGAGTTTTTCAATACCTTCCCACTGCTTCTCTGCTGTCACTTTATCAGTTTCTAAAGAGTCTTAAAACAAAGTTATTTCCTGGAGGAATTCTTCCCTCTTTTTCCCCTAGCAGTTCAATATTCTTATCTGCTGTATTCATTGTCAGGAGCAAGGTGATATTTTATGCATATATTGAGCAATCTTAACTATTATTCTACGCTTTAGGGTATTGGGGGGAAGTTTAGTGATCCACTCTCTCCTGTCAAATTCTAGCATTTTACTTTTCCAGAAGTTTCAATTCTGCTTTCTTTATCATCATCTAGATTTTTTTTTCAGATAATTTGTTTCTGAATGTCTCATCTTTACTTGACTGTAAGTATATAACAGCATTATTATTATTACATTTTAGGTCTTCCTTTCTACTTCAAAAGAAAACCATCTTTTGATAATTTTCTACACTAAGAAAGAAAGAAGCAAAAAGTAAAAGTTTGACTCATATTGAACTTAGAAATGTCGCAGCTTTACTTGCTTTAGCTGTTTTATTTTTCTCTTCTTTTCTTTTCTGCATTTCTTTTTTGGTCCACTCATGCAGCTTTTCAGGAAAGGTACATGCAAAATGCACTTGAAATAAGGAATTAAAAGAGAATCACCACCTCAGGAAAAAGGAGTCATTTTTAAAGGGTGAATGGAGAGCCAAACAACAAAGAAAAATTCAGCAAACCTAGTATGTAGGGAGGCACAATAGAGGAAATGAAGTTTCGAAGTAAGTACATTATTTATATAAATAAAATAAAAGAGGTGATAATAACAGGATACACCATCAGAGAAAATCAAAACTGCAGTCCATCTGCATTTTTAATTCTACTAATTATAAGTTAAGAAAGCGTAAATAAGGGCTCAACTGATGGAGTGTGCACTTGGAATGAGCCAGGATAGACATGAAAACTTCAGGGAGCAATGCGATTTCTGAGAAACTTGCATATATTAGTTTTGTTAATGAAGCTTGGAGTCATAGTAACACTCCTGCTGCAGAAGAGTTTGCTTTCTGTGGCTTTTCTAATTGCAATAGAATAGTTCTTTCCAGCAAACAGAGATGGGAAAAATGTAACTACTTCCATTATGTGTATTGAGAGCGGTGCAGATCCAAGTTATACTAGTGGAAGAGCACCAAGCCGTGTCTTTAGTATGCCATAGGCCATGTCATAAAGAGCTTCTCAAAAGAAAGATATCTATTTTACCATATCTAAACAAAGATATGGTAAAATAAATACCATGAAAAACAAATGTAGACAACCTGAATGTTAGGTCTACAACATCAGTGATCCGAGTATATATTCACTGCTTTAGAATATTTATATGAATATGTCTTTCAAAATCAATGGAGCAATTGGCATCCTTCCTCGTTAGCTGAAAAACACCTGACTCCATAAAGAAAACAGCATCCAACGCTGCTTGTGATAACTGCAAAAGAAAATAAATAAGGTGTTTTCTGACTTGCAATTCCCAACTTATGGAACTATATGCTGTTTATTGTTGGTAACATAATTATTTATTTTCAGTAAGTTCAATTTATTGTTATTTGAGATTTGCTTGCCCTTGGGAAGCAAAGGCATCATTGTATCAGTGATGGCTGAGGAATTAGCAACTGGTGAGGAAGCAGCAGTTGAATGATTTAGGGTTTCTTTTGTAGAGCAGCTACTTGAGGAGGACCTTGTGTTGTGTATTAGAAGGCAAATTTCAGAACTACCTTCCATAATAACTTCTGTTTTTCTCTCCTCCTTTTCTGGACTGTAAGTGTGTGAGCAAGCTTGGAAAATGTAGCTCCAAAAATCCTCGCTACCATTTTACCTGATGCAGCAAAGAAACAGAGTGATACTACATGAAAAAGATATTTTTCTCTGATTTCAAATAAAGAAATCAATAGAGATATACTAGTGTTATTAAAGTAACACTGGGAGGAAAAAAAGAAAAAGGGAAGACAAATATAGGCAGATTTTTCATTTAACAGAAAAGAACAAAAGAAATTTTTTATCCAAAAGGAAAGAATGAAAAACACTGAGGTAATTTGTGCCTCAGGCCTCACAAGAACACAGTGGCAGCCTAATCACTGATTAAAGCCAGCCGTGTGCCACCGCCTCCAAGGTTATTTAACAGCTCCAACCAGGCAGCCCTGACTGCTCATTCTCCCACACTTGATAGGGGCTGATAAGCGGAAAGGATCCTTGTGAGTTCCATGCTGCTAATTACTCTGCAGACCTCTGTGGAGCTGATTTCCATCCTCACTGCTCTACTTCCCGAGGCACTCTGAGCCTCCAACCTCTTCTGCAAGCAGGGAAGTGAGAGCATCTTCAACCCAAAGGGGCAGATAAATAAAAGTGACAAACAGTGGCCCTTAGAAAGCCACGGAATTGCTGTTTTGTGGGTCCTTATGGACTTGAAGGCTTCCACACAGTGTCTGCAGCCAGTCGGCTTGATCTAAGGCAAAGTGTGCTCCAAGTCACTCCTAGCTAGCAGTGGGCTGTGACTGCAGCTCATTGGACTCTTTCCACCTTTCCACTGTGCTCTGGGTTCTCCGATGGCCTCATGCTCTGCACCCTCAGGTGTGCACCTTGGTTTCATGCTCTCAAAGCCGCTCTGGGTGGTTTGCAGGATTTCAAGTATCTTCAACTGGAAAAAAAATTAAAACATTACAGCTCATGGCACTCACATGTGGTCTTAGAGAGCAGGCTCCACAAAATGTAGAACAGACGCAAAAGAAGAAAGATTGCCCACCGTGATGTGGGGAAATAATATTTTCCATGCAAAATGGAATATTTCCCTGCATTCTTTACCAAAAACCACCAGCTAAACCTTGACACACTTTGGGATTATCTTACTTTCTGTGGTGAAGAATGGGAAATTGTGCTCCTGGTACAGGCAGGAGTAGTTTGCATATGTATTTTCCTTTTGTTAGTTCAGCTCTGAAGGATCCTGTGTTGAAATGGATGCTGGCAGCAATGAAACCACTCAGTGCTAAATCCAATACTGTGGCTTTGCCTGTCTTATGCAGATCTATCCGAAAATAGTCCTATGACCAAAACCTGGACCTAACTGCCCACAACTTAAATAACGACCAGGATCCAGAGCCCACTGTTTTCCCAGGGTGAGCCTGGTTCTCATTCATCGCACAATGTAACTACGTTTTACACTGGAACAGCTTGGTTAAGTGCAGGTGTTTCTTCCAGGAGCTGAGCATACACCAGATCACTGTTATTGCCAAAACGCAGTCCCCGATCTACTTTCTTATTTTCCTAATATTACCTTTACCAGGTAAAATATTATTGTATTTTACCCTACTCAAGAGTATAGTGCATATGAAATCTCTACATATGTTCAGGCACATATTTACTCTCCTGGAGCTATGTTAATTTACATTACAAGACATTACATTGCAGCTAGCTGGGCATAATTTGACAGCCAGGCATAGCTGTGGGCAACTGACTTTTTGCACACACATGCAACCCATAATTTAAATAATTTCTTATGCTATTTTGTTGTCAACCGTGTCAGATTTTTAACATTCATGAGTCTTTTAAAATGAAAAGACACATACAGAGGAGTCCTTTATAAATGTGCCTCAAGATGCCATTTAGAATAATTGTGATGGTCCAGCCTGTACAAACCTTTCATAATGAAGAGATAAATATACTTTATTAGAACAGGAAATGTCCGTAGCAGGAGAGAACATTAAATGACTGCAGGAAATGATAGAAAAATTGCTTCTTTCAAAATTCACTGCTTCCAAACACATGGCATCCACAGCATAATTTTGCCTAAGCACTAGATTCTGAACTCAAGAGAAAGCAGTTCATGAAACAAATACAATCTGTCAATTATATTTAAGAATCAGCATTCATTACTTAATAAGATCTGTAGTAGATGTGACTTGGAAATAAGTACTCTTGGAGGTTGTCCGAATGCTTCCTTTCCTAGGAAAACACGCTATACTCCAAAGTAGCTCTTATTCTACTTGCAAGAGAAAAACTAACCATGGTGGATATTGGAACCTTGATTCTGTTAATCTCCCTTCCTTTTATCATTCAAAAATCTAAACTTCGTTCCTCAGAACTACAAATCTTCAACAAGTGAGAAACATTATGGAAGTAAATTTCAGTCACTAATTTTAATCTTGCTTGGAAGCTCACCTGGGTACAAGCCTAAGGGAAAATTCTAGTTCATTTTTGTGTTCACAGAACCTCTTAACGGGCCAGGACATGGGAGGTATACTACAGAGGATCCCTACAAAACCTGCCCTGATGACTGTGCTCTGGTTTCTCTGCACCTTATAGAATATTTGCCTGATAGCTCGATACTCTTCTAGTTTCCAGGTAGAGTGAGAAAACATCTTCAGAAAGGATAAGATTATGGTATGGAGCCACCAGCTCTGTTCAAACAGGACCCTGTGAAACATTCAGTGACCATTTAAATAAGATACCTTACATGAAGCTTAAATAAGACTGTGCCTGGCCCTGGTTACTCTTGCTGTCCCTGACCCCTTGCCTGGTCCTGGCTCTGTGGCAGTGCCCAAAGTGTGGCACTAGGATTGCTAATATTCCCTGCAGGACCATGGGGCAGATTCCCACCATTGAGATGGGAATGGGATGGGAATGGGATGGGAATGGTCTGAATGACCTGTTACAGGTGAGCATAGCCTCAATTAAAAAATGTCACCATTTCACACACCACAAACGTGTAGCATGCTAAACATTGATAGATGTGTCAAAAGGATACACATGGGAGGCTGCAAACAAAACAGTCAGTCTGGCGCCGAGCTAGAGAAAAATTCTGTTTTCTAGAAAGCAAAGGACAGAGACAAAACAGAAATGGCATAGTTTTAGAGCAAAAAGACACATGGATAAGGCAGAGAGGAGTATGATAAAAATAAGTGACCACAAAAGGATAAATGAATGCAGACACCTCAAGACAACTGACAACATGTTACTTGGATGATGTCTATTCAGTTGTGAAGAGGAGTTAGAAGATAAGGGAGATATAGATAACAAGTGACAAGGAGTGTCATCCCTTTTGCAAGGACAAGCACAGCACAACAGTGACAGCCAGGAATAGGATTCAGCGAGGGAAGCAGCACCTGCATCTAAAAACTCCAGCTCTGCAGGGCCAGATCTTCCCCCAGGGAACGCTAACCAGTGGACGTCAAGCCCAATAAGTATGACGGAATTTAATCTCATACTGGAGAGTTCCCAGCAAAATTTACAAGTCGGTGTCCTGCTTTTCTCCCTTGGCTCGCACTCTCTGTCCATGGCACATCCTCCCTTGCATCTGGATCCAAACTATCATTTGGATCCAAGAGAAATCATTGAAGAGCTGGAGACAATCTGTGATGTTGCAGAGAGAATTTATCCCAAAATACATCTCATCGCGTGACACTTAATGTCCTTTCTTCCAGTAGTCATTGGGGATTTCTCAGTCCCAAATTGACCTGCTTTAAATCATGCATAAGGTTTCATAGCAACAATGCTATATTTGCAATATAGCAATCTTCCTATATTTCTATTAGGACATCATAAAATAACAGTGTTTAGAGGATCTGACAGCAAAGAAGGAACAATTTTTCAGGACCAGGGACCAAAGCCAGGATGTTCAATATTTAGAAAATTTGATATTCAGAAAATGTTTTTGATGATGATAAACTGAATTGAAAACAAACAAACAAAATGATAACTAAGTTCCTTTTGTCAGCTTTTAGTACAATTAAAGGGAAAGTAATTTCATACAGTTCAAAAAGACTGCTCCTATTCTCCTAGCAAAAATCTGAGAACAAATCTTCATTCTGTGACAAAATGCTTAGAAATTAGGCAGCCTTAATACAGGAGACCACAAAGTAAGGCCGCAGCAAACACTGAGGTCTTTTTTTCCTGCTTTGGAAACCACAGGTCACGTTGTTAGGAGCATTACTTGTATATACTCAGTCTGTCTGCTGGTGTTCATATACATAGGACAGCATCGCCCTTCTGAAAGGGCCTGGATCATGACGGTGCTTCCATGCACCTCAAGCACAGCCTGCATCATATATTTAATCTGACTTGAAGGATCCTGGCATTTTTGCCACCTCTGCCATCCCCAGAGGCCTGAGGGTTATAGTCTTTGCTCTTGCTCTGAGTCTACCAGTCACTCACCAGTTGCAAAGAGCTTTCACTCCATCCTAGGATTTATTTGCATAATGATCTAATCCATTTTGTGCTGAAGTCAGTAGTACCCTTGATCATAACAGCCTGTTTGACTGAGCTTTTCTGTACACTTATTAACTGTATAAACATGTGGCAGATGATGCTCTGTGTTTCTGTTTGCAGTCTCAAGCTGAGTATTTTGTTATGGTACAAGTAGTTTCAGTGTAACATATAGGGCATTTTTTGTTGTTCTAGATTTATGATTAGGAAGTATTCATGGAGCAACTTGTTTTTTACAAAATAGCTATAATCATGGAAACAAGCAATTATTCTCAACACAGAGCAGTTTTCACAGTATGACACATACCTTGATGAACCCAATTACAGAAATATTTGTATTCTAATAGTCTACAGTTTTCATATGTCTGATCTTAGGCTTCTTACTTTCTTCTCCCTTAAAGAAACTGTCTTTATCTTTTTGGTTGTTTGGGCGTCTGTCTCTGGGGGATCTTGAAAAGGAAAGAAGACAGTGGTGATTTTCACAGTTGAAAGGAATTTTCTCATTCTGCCTAGTTCATTTTGTAAGCACATCCAGATTACAGCAGACTGTTACTCTACTAATTGCAGTTGCAGTTTAGAGGCAGTTTATGGGCAATCAAGACTGTCTTGATAACAGCCACAGGTAACAACAAGGGCATTTGGGATGACTCAGCTGCAACACTGTCATGGGACAAAGTCAGTGAAAAGCAACATTTCAAAGGCTAATTAGGACAATGCCCTTGCAAAGGCATTTTCCAGCAGTTCTTCCATGAAGCTAAATAGAGATGAAGCTACCCATTTTAAAAGTGCTACTTTTAAGTTTACAAACAAGCACCTTGTTTGTAAATCACAGTGGCTTAAATCGGCTTTTAGTCAGATGGACAGCAAGGTGATTAAAGCACATCATTCACAATAGGCTGTACTAAAACCAAAAAAGAAAATCAAAGTCAATTATTTGTGTGATCAATGAGCTATGGGTGAGGAGCGCAACTGCCTCTGCAAATACAGAGGCGGCGAAGCAAGACAGCCTATGATCCAGTGAGTCCAGAAACCCCCTCTAAAAACCCAGAGATGAGTCAAGATTGTCTCCAAATTCTGAAATAACTAACTGATGATGAACGTTAAGATGAACCTTGGGAAGACAGTAATGGTTTGGGTAGTGGAGACCTTTTGAGCAGAGTGCTTGCTGAATGCCCAGACTCTACCCCACTTCCTCCTACACCAACACTTTGCCATACGGACCATTTTCCTCCCAAATCTTTCTGGCAAGCTGCCATCAGCAGGGATGAACCAGAAATAGAGAGGGAATAAACAAGACTCATATTTTTGCTTTGGTGCTTGTGGATATCGACGATTAATGCTGCATCCATGGCCAACATCTCCCTGAAGTAGCTAGTCAAGGAAGAGGTGGAACAGGAGACATTGTAAATGGCAGTACAACACAGGGACTCTTCACAGATAATATTCTCCCCCAATACATGTCAGTCGGATTATTTTCTTTCTATTTTTACAGAATGCATATCCTTTAATCTCCCTCATGCCATAGCAGCAATAACATGCTGATCACTATATCATTTTAATCAACTTGAACAGCAATGAATAAATGTATCCTTGCATCAACAATAGCACAGGTTTCATTTCTAAAATACATTATTTAGTATTTTACCCCCATCACAGACATTATCTTTCATTTTCTGAACCTTTGGTAATGGAGAACTAACAAAGCACTTTATAATATTTTCTCCTTAATGGAACTCCTGGTAAACAGAATTGAAAGGCAATACTATCAGAAAGGAAATAATTTTGTTTTCAGCTCTTATTTGCTCAAAGTTCCTTAATTTGTCCTGCTACATCTATTGCAATGCAGTAACACTTTAATTTTCAATGAAAAGCAACCAGGAAAGAGGCCAGAAAAAAGAACTAAACATTACCCCATGAACCTGGTGGCTTTTTTCCTGGTGGCTTTTCGCAGTGCTATCCGTTTCAGGGTAATCTGTGCATTCTCATTTTCCTGTTGGCAAGACAGAAATCTCTGGTTTGTTTACTTGTGCATATCTAAGTTTGTGTGTTGGTAGACTGCTTTTGACTTCTTTGAGAGGTTGAGTCATTGCCCAGAAAGACAGTGTAGGTTTTAAAAATTAGTTTTTGATTTATAACCTGTCTGGTTTGCTTTCATGATGGTTTACAAGAAAAATCAGCCTCTTTCAGTACTTTTCATTGTACATTTGCTACCAGACAGAATTTAAGCATCTTACCTAGTTTTATTGACTTCAGAAACTTAAGGCGGGAATTTTGTAGTTCTCCACGACTATTCAAGAAGAGAAGAAGAAAAATCAATGGCATGTGTTGAAAAACGCCTGTCTTCTCTGTGCTGAACATGTGTAATACTCCACCTTGGAACTATGGTATTCCACTCCAGAGCAAGTGAACCCCTCCACTGTCTCCCCTCAACCCACCATAGGAAATTGCCCAACTTCTTCAGCATCTTCCAGGACTTTCAGGCTTTTAGGAGTCCCCTCCTCTTCTCGAGTCTGCTGGAGGCTCTGGGCCCAGTTTGCAGAGCTCGACCTTCCATTGCTATCACTGTTGAGAGGTGCTAGCTCTGGATCCACTTTACCGTCAGGAACACTCCAGCAAACCCAGCTTGGCAAAAAAGGACAGCTCTCATACACCAGCCTGCAAATTCAGGTTTTCTTCTGTGTGGAGGGATAGGCTATGCTGTTTGCTTAGCACATGATATCTTTTATCTTTCCTCATATTACATAGTTGTCAGAGGAAAAAAAATAACCCTCTCTTTTCCCTCTTCTGCAATGGGAAGAATGTTATTTGCCCCATCAAAATTAATATACTGAGAGCAACTTTATTGCCTTAAAAAAACAGAAATGGAAAAGCAATGACCTTGCATGGGGAAATTTGAGTTGAAATCTTTGATTCCAAATGACTGCCTGAATCAATGCTCAAAAAGAGCTGTTCTGAAGTATCAAGAAGATTGTTGTAATATTTTCCTAAATCTTTCTAAGCCACATCTGATACAGATATTTCTACAAAAGAAAAAAAAAAAGGATTATTTCCATTTTTTCTGAGCAGCTTCCAGCTGTCCTTTGTTATCCAGGATCATTGGCTTCTTTCAGATCTTCTTTTCTTTCTTGTGGCTCAAAATTCATCACAATCTGCTTTCAAGGACTTAACCATTTCCAGATGAAAAGGTGACAACATTTTCTGTGTACTGCCTTCTTGTGCTAGGCAACAACAAAATGGAGTCTTTTTTATTACCATCATTTTGTCAGATGGTTTGCGGTTAGCCTCCGGATTCTAGGATACTGTTCCCTGCTCTGTTCAACATTTTTAGGTTTGCATGTAAAAATATATCTTGTTGAATCCGATTTTAAGGTTTTGGGACTATAATATTAATTACATAATTATTTTTCTTGATACCATATGCTGGTTTGCATTACATTGTTATCCTTGGACAATAAAAGTCCCATGCTATTTAGGAACAGTAAAAATAAAAAATAAAATACTATTCCACAAGATAAAAAAAAAAAAGAAAAAAAAAAAGCTTAGATATCTCAAAGAGAAATGGAGCTTTTTTGTCTTCTTTTTTTTTGTCTGTTTTGTTTGCACTAGTCCCTAAGTGGTACTTATTCACACTCTTGCTACAGAGTTTTTATGATATTTATGATATTTTATGATAAAGCCATAATCTAGCCCCCAAAGTTGGTTTATTGCTCTTATATTATTTCTGTCATAACTAATATTGGTTTTCATCATGAAAATCTTTCATTGGTCACATCACCGCACAACATCTGGGTGCTTAACACAAGCAAAGCTACAGGACTTTATTCAGTAATCAAGAACCAACAGAGTCTCAAAGAATACTGGTAAATCTCCTAAACACAGTTTTGCAGATCCATAGTTCAGGGTTCATTAAAAGTATGATGTTATAGCCTGCATTTTTTCTTGAACCTCCTCAGGAACTTCTATTCACACAAGAATAAGACCGTCAGCCTTCGTTCAGGGCAAAGGAAGATGTGCAGGTGTGCAGGTGTGATGAGGAGCTTTTCTCCAGATCCATGTAGCACTCAGGCAGCAGAGTGGAGGCAGGGGGGATGTTGTGCATGGTGAGGATCAGACGAGCCAGTGAACAGAAAGCATAGCATAACTTGTCTGAAGGTCAGGCTTAACTGTGAATTTTCATGTAGTCATTACCTTGTTGTTGCCTCTATCCACTCTATTAAAAAACAAAACAAAACAAAACAAACCCTTACATTAAAATGAAAAATATAGAGAGACAAAAAATGAAATCAAGGCTTTGAAATGATTTTCATTAAAAGCTGTCACAAGAATTCATTTCTGCATTGAAAGCTACAGACTGTTATGGTGATATGCTCCAGTGTCCCTGTTACTTTTCAGGGACATAGATTTCTGTTGAGTTCTTTTCTTCTATTTCTTACCAGACATCTGTCCCTGTCAATGATGGATCCAATGAGCTCTTCGCAAAGGGAAGCAGATGCCTAAGAAATTTAGATCAGCTCCAAAGCTACAGTGCTAGAAGAGATTTATAGTTCTGCAGGGGACCTTCAGCCCGGACTCTCTTGAGGTTTTTTTTGCTCCTGGCTGTCCTGTAAGAAAATGTTTTTGTAAACTTGTTGCAGCACATTCCGCGTCTTTGTATTTCCAGCTCTTCTGATGAAGTGACACTTCCTGCTAGGAACTTGGTGCTGAATGACACGGAGACTGGTTGCTCTCAGTTGTCCACATTCCTGGAATTTTTTTACCTGTCCACATCACTGGAGTGGTCCACATCACTACTTCACCAGGCAAGCTTTTTGCTTTGCTTTAATACCTTACTAATGCAATCTTGCTGGGACAAAGCAGCCAAAAAAAGGGGCAGGAAGGGTGATACTGGATTCTTTACATTTTTGAAGGTACATTCCCTTTGAGTCTCTCTTACAGCTAATCAGTCAGCCCTATTTTATCTTCCTCCTTGGACACATTCACAGGGAAGTTGTGCTCAGATGGCCCTTCACTGTACCTCCTTCCAGGTACTGCCTTCCAAGGATCAGTTCTAAAATCAAAGAATAACTTCAGTTTCCACCTAATAAGACCTTGCCATAAAATGCCTACAACCACCAGTGCAGCCTGCACCAAAGCCTGGGTGTGGGCAGTGGGAATGTTAAACTCAGGGGTGCAGAATCAGGCCCCAAGCAAAGAAAATAATTCTAAGAGACAGGAAGAGCCAAATGATTTCTTCAACTGGAATTACTGATAGAGCCCCACTGCTGTTTGGGAGCAAGTTAGGGCAGCTGAACAGATAAACCAACAAGCTGCTATATTATTACCACAGAAATATTAAGCTTGGAGGATCATTTTGAAAATCCCTAGCAGGATGTCCATGTAGATCTGTAGATCTGTAGATCTTGTTACCATTTTTTGACCTAGTGATGCCCAAAGGGCTTGCCCCCTCCTTGAGCAAGGGTTTAAGTGTAGTATGTTCGGTTTGATACAGCAGAAGCTGGACAACTGCCTTCTCAGAGCCAGAAAATCAATCCACACTATCAAACAAATTTCACAGCAGAACCTCAGCTGCCGAACTAAGGCTGCAGCTATTCCTAGCAGAAAGATAAGAATTGGTTTGGTTGAGTTTGTGTTTTATTTGGTCTGATGTAGCATGAGAAACTTGTGTTGGGTTAGCTGAGCAGTGAGGAATATAAGCAGGCTGATGGTTCTGCTAAAACACATAGGTACAGAGCAAAGGGAAATAATTAAGTTAGTTAGACTGCAAGGGAGTTTAACAATACAAGCAATTAAAGAAGAAACAAGCCACTCACTTTAACAGGGAATTATTAATCTGTGCAGCAGTGGGTAAATACCTGTTGGGGACTATGACAATGAATCACACAGTGCATTTTTGCTGTAAAATCTAGAGTTTGGATTTTGTTCTGACAAGAACAAGAGATGCATATTCTGTGGGCAAAGAAAGAAAGACACAAAATGCTTCTTTATTTTCTTTCTTCATTATACCGCAGGCACTAGATCAAAAAGATTACAGAATCTGTATAGAATTTTTTTTGTATGTGCACATATTTAGGTCCGAGAAACATCCAGGCAGCAATTTGTCCAACTTTCCATTAATGTGCAAATGGATAATCTTTCAGTCTTTGAGTCATCTCTAAGGAGGATGCCTTTGTGTGCAGGATGCCTTTGTAGAAGATTCACCTTGGCAGTCCATTAGATGAGCCAAATAGTGCATAGCAGGATCAGCCTGAACAACCATCCTTTAAAGGTGCTATAGTAAATCCAGAATTTCTTATTAGAAATGATAGGTTAAATTTTATTAATATAGAGCAATCTGACAAGAGCGCCCCTTCAGATAGATAGATCTCTCTTTAGGAACACTCTGGGGCCCTCAGAGACCTCTAGAGATATATTTGTTTAATTTGCTGAGGAATGAAGATGTGAGGAATCAGGAGTGAAGTTTCGCCATGGAGTCATTGTTGCTTCAAGAATCAATCTGCAGCAAATGCCATGCCCAGAGGAGGACAGGAGCAAACTGACATAAGTTTTCATTATACTGAAAGGATACCTGAGGCCTCAAAAGCTCTTGCTACGGAAATACACTGTCCACCAGTCAGCAGAATCTACTATGTGATCCCTTCTGGAAGACTAACTTTGTGAAAAACTCATCAACAGCTACATTTTTCTGCCAGGCATGGGTGACCAGCTCAAAGAGAGCTGGCAAAACTGACTTTGTTCTGCACAGAAAACAGTGCTTTCAGGTCCATAGAAACTGCTATCTAAAGATGTCATGCATTTCTAAAACAATCTGCACCTATTTTGCTATTTTTATAGGTCTGGTACTGTATGTGGAGCTGAACAGAATGTGTGCAAGGACTGCTTTGATTTTTCTTTGGAAGATTATTTGATCTTTCCCTGTTGAACTTCTAAGTAGGAGACCACAATTTGGGGAAGGTTCAGACTGGCAAAATGGAGTAACCTGGCCAGACTGTCAGAAGATACATCACTGTGCAGTAGTCAGTGTAAAGGATCTATCCTGCATGGAATATTTTGTTGTAAAATGGGGGAGATGCAGAAAAGTGCTAATATTTTTTTTTTGGTCCTTTAGATAAAGACACAGTAACGCAAAACCCAGATCCTAGAGCAATCTGAGCACTCAGTTTCATTCTTATCCTTTGGCATCTTTGTTAATGATGCCGCTCTCCATTAAAGTTCAAATTAAGGTTCAATTTGTATGTCTTTACTAAAAAAAAAAAAAAAAAAAAAAAGAAAAGAAAAAAAACAACAGTGACTTTTGCGTAAATTTTGTGTAAAGGAATTATTGACAGAGATCATAGAATCATAGAATGCCTAAGGTTGGAAGGGACCTCTGGAGGTAATCTAGTCCAACCCCCTGCATACGCAGGGCCACCTAGAGCACGTGGCACGGGGCTGCATCCAAGTGGATCTTGAAGATCTCCAGAGAAGGAGACTCCACAACCTCACTGGGCAGCCTGTGCCAGTGCTATGTCACCGTCACTGTCAAAAAAATTTTCCTTAAGTTCCTGTGGAACTTTTGGTGCTTCAGTTTGTGGCCATTTCCTGTAGTTCTGTCGGTGACCACCACTGAAAAGAGGCGGGCCCCATCCTCCTCACTGCCTCCCTTGAGGTACTTATACGCACTGATTAGATCCCCTCTCAACCTTCTCTCCAGGCTGAACAGGCCCAGCTCCCTCAGCCTCTCCTCATAGGGCAGATGTTCCAGGCCCTGATCATCCTCGTGG
>JAWLRI010000446.1:2387375-2409206 GCA_034781795.1 Crypturellus tataupa | reverse complement strand
CAAAAAAAAAAAAAAAAAAAAAAAAAAAAAAGCTGTTCAGAGTTGTGGTCATCCACTCATGACAAAAACCTGGCTCAGCAAAAGGACCCCGTATGCTGCCTTCTGACAGCGAAATGGCACAAATCTCTCCCCCACAGCACAGTCATGAAAGGCTTTGAACTCCTGGAACTGCAGAGCGTCTGTATTGTTGTTGCGCGTAAGATTTTAATCCCCTAGGCTGAGGCTGGCTGTGGCTCTTTTGTCCCAGCTGGTCACAATTGCAACCCTTGAAAATAAGCCCCTCTGCCCTCCCCTCTGCTCCCCCAAACCGCTGACAGTGCCAAAAGGCAGCACTGAGGCGGGGCCATGGGGTTTTATTTAGCCCAGAGCAGTGCAGGGTGCATCAAGTGCAAGGGCTCCAGAGTCAAGTCCTAATCACCCGGGGGCTGATTATGTCCATTTCTGCCCCTGCGAGCTACCCAGGCATCCTTGAGACCCACGCTGGAGAGAGAGGCACGTGCGCAGGAGGAGAGCACAGGGTCACACAGCCTCCCCGACGCCATGTACCGCAGCAGCTTCCTCCGCGAGGTGCGCAAGGAGAAGTACGAGCGCTCCGACGCCTACGATGAGCTGCGGGGAACGCCCGAGTTCGACAGCTTGGCCCAGGCGCAGGGCCTGGAGAACCTGCAGGAGCTCAACGAGCGCTTTGCCAGCTACATCAACCGGGCCCGTGTGCTGGAGCAGCGCAACACCATCCTGCGGAAGCAGCTGGAGACTTTCCAGCGCATGGACGAGCTGGTGGGCTTGGACGAGGCCTTTGCCGGGCAGATTGAATTCAACCGCCAGCGCATGAGGGAGCTGTCGTCTGACCGGGCCAAGCTGGAGCGGGAGGAGAAGGACGCCCAACGCATGCTGGATGAGTACAGCAACAAGTAAGGCCATGGGGGCTATGGGGCCAGCTCATCTCCTGGGGTAGGTAGCAGATGCTGCAGGACAGGAGCCCTTGCCCAGCTGCCCAAGGGAAGCAGTGGTTGATACCAGCCTGTGTCTAGGGGTCAGTAGCGGCCAGACAGGCCATTGACAAGAAAACACAGCCTGGTTGTTTTTGTGAAATCCTCGTGCTTGGAAGCAAGGAAATCAGTGGGAGTCAGGGCAGCCCGTGGGGAAGGATGTGGCTCTGGCCTGTGACAACTTGTTGTCCTTTCCAAGGCAGGTGAACAAGGAGGAAGAGGGGATGTTGTTTCCCCTTTTGTCAGAAGGGTGAATTTGCTAGTTAGATGCTTCTCTGGCAGGGATGATACATCTTCCGCATTCAGACTTGTCACCCAAACCAGCAAAAAAAGAGATTTGAAATAGCTGGTATTAAGGCCACATGTCTCTTTAGGCCGTGGTTTGATGAGACATGGGAATCAGCAGCTAGACAGCCTTAAAGTATTCTTGTCCGCTCCTCCTAAGCCCAGCTGAAGAAACTGCCTGCTCCACTGTGCGGCCACAGCTACTCACAGGACCACCTCATGATTTGAAACAGGAGGATGAGCCAGCTAGAAAATAAATAAAAAGAAAAAACAGTATCTCAACTCCAGACTTCACCACACAAACAGTCCATGGGAGCTCTGAGCTATGGCCCAGATACAGAAATAACCAAACTCTGATCTCCCTCTTTCATTTGAAAGTAGAGAATAGCACATCCAGGTGCAATGAGAATTAATGCTTGAAATGGTCGACTGTTAGTGATTAACTAACTCAATGTTACTGAATAATAGCCTGGTTATAAAGTTTCGTATTCAAATAATTTTAAGCATGAATTTCAGCTATGAATCAATACTATAATTTGGCTGTCTACACTGATATTTGTTCATACATTTCTATTACAGTGTCCATGAGATTTTGACTGAACTCAACACATGAACACATGAATGCCTAGCTGCATATTAACAGAAAATATGTGTATAAATAAAACTGTAGAGAAATACGAAGCAGTAGGATGTGTCTCAGCAAAAATGTGCTATCTCTCTGGCGTGTCTCACGGAGAAAAAAAAAAGATGCAGTGAAATACACAATTCTATCCCTAAGATAAAATTTGATTTCAAGATCTAATCTGGAATCAACATGAAAAAATTAGCAGTGACAACCTTATAATGGATTCCTGTTTATAGCTGGATGTTTTGTGCCTGTATACTCTCCCCTATTGATAAGATTAACTATCTGACACATGGTCATTTGCTTTCATTACAAATGGTTGACATGAATTCTAAATAAGGAGTAAAAAAAATCAGGATAGACAAAATATGGAGGAAAGACAGAGAAGGGGATTTTTTTTTTAGTTTAAGTAAGTGACTTCTTAGAAAAAATGGACTGTGTCTGTTCTTGCAGATTAAAAGTGCTGCAAAACACTGGAAGTACAGTACCAGATCAAAAGAAATAATAATATGCCCTACTGAACATGTACTTATAATTCTGTCTGGAAGAACTAATTGTGCAATAGTCTTCTTAGCCCATTCTGAATAACACTAACTTGTCAACAGCTCTTGTGACAACCTCTTCAAAGAGCACAGAGTGGCGTTCCTGCAAATAGCTGTTTATATTTCTGGTCCTAGGATGTACGCTCAGCAGCTGTAAGCAAAAATGGAAAGTAAAAGGAGACCTTAGCTACCTCTAAGCCAACACAAGTTAAAAGTTAAAAATTAAAGTTACCTAGGGATGTTATAACATAATGACAGTAACACCTTACAAACCAAACTGCATTTAGTTTACATCATGTAAATTGGGGTAATCATGTAAATCATGTAAAATTTGGGTTTTGAGGCTTTTATTTTATTCTATTTTTTTTTCTCCTTGAAACTGCTGAATCCAATCTGAAAACAGACATGAAATTTTCCTCTGGAAAGAACTGGTTGGTTTCTGAGACACAGGTATTAAAGTAAGGCCAGTGTTCTGACATCCTGCTCTCTGCTTTCTCTCCTGTTTTTAGCTCAAAGGTATTTTGATATTTATGCTTTAAATTATAAAAAGCTATCTAAACAATATATGGGAGATCTCTGCTCTCTGCAGCCTACCCTTCATGCAAAGGGGGAATTCAGGGATCACTAACTCTTTGACTTTTTATGAAGTAAGATGGTATAGATGGGTGATCATCTTAGACAGGAAAACTAGACAGGATTGAAAATATATGCACATTATTTATTTTTTAAATAGTTTTTTTAATGTAGCTACAAGTTGGAATCTTTAGAACGTCTGAAGCCTATGCTTCTCTCAGAATTGATGACAACCAGTCTATTTTTCATATTTTAAATAGCATATGTATTTTGCCTTATGTGAAAATATTTTTTCCTTAAGTGTGAAGTAAGAGCATTTTGTTCACAAAAGAGTAGTTCTGCATCTGTACTAAATAGACTAAAGTTTCTGAAACGCTACAAACCAGAAATTGTGGAAGAAACTTAAGTCCACCACCTAGGCTAATCCATTAGGTAATAGGTAAGATATAAATATGTGAAGGGAACCTTCAAGTAAGGGAACAGGAAAGCAGACACAGGACATATGTAACATTCATTAAATTTCTCTTCTGAAGCTATCCCTAAAACTAATATTCCCACCTTAGCAATACAACTTCTTGTATGGTGAAAACCTCACCATATTTTTATTACATGTAAGATAATGTCCAGAAATCCTGCCAGGGAGTGGATTAAAGGAATCTTTTACTGCATTGTATAAATACTAACTGGCAAATGTCTATGGCTTCCACTAACACCAAGAATTTTAGCTCTTGCATCCCGTTACTTACATTCATTCACAATTTGGGGACTTTAAAATAGTTTTATCTAGACCTTCTAAAGCTCCATTTAAACACAGTAGGTCCTGGAACTGCTGTGTCTGTAGATTTAAATATGCATGAACCACTGGAAAGTGGATCTTATGTTCAAATTTATTTTTAAATTCTTTGTAGACATTTTCATAGCTCATCACATTAACATGAATAATTCAGGATATGTATCAGTGGAAATTTCTTTCTCTTCAGGTTGCAAAAAGTATTGCTAGGAATTGTTTGAATGCAGATCATAAAAAGATGAATTATGCTAATTTTATTGAGTATCTTTATTATAGCAAATTTATATCATTCTGTGGGAAACTTGAAATGTTTGTATTTCTCTCTGTGTGATATCCAGAAAAATGCTGGAACCTAGATTTTAGTGCCCTTGGATGAACAGGTTTAATTAACCTCAGAAATTAAAAGTCTGACTAATTGATCATTTCATTCAAAATTCATTCAATGCTAATCTTTTGGGGTTTGTATGTGCCATAATTCCCTGGAAGTTGCTAGATCCAGGGACTGGCCCTCAGTTCTCCGCTCTGTACTGTGTGGCTGTGCTCAGATTAACGGGGCACCCTTTAGGACCGCACATAGGTGAGGGCAAACCAGAAGAGCCCAAATCCAGTCTCGGAGCTGCCTTTGCCGCTTTGATCATCTAGGGTCTAACATCTCCTCTGCTCCTGGGTCCGCACTGTGGAGACTTTTGTCTCATGTTTTGGCAAGCCAAAAGAATTAGTACCCATCTGGAAGACTTCACTGAGGGTCAATGATAGGTTCACTAAGGCACCTCTTCCACTAGCCTCAACACCAACCTCAACACAGAAATAGACCAAGAATTGAGCATCTGACTTCTGAGCACTACTAGAATATAGTGTGACTGTATTCTTTTTGGAGGAGAACCCTTAAAGTTCTGTTCTGTTTTGATTAAAGCAGGGAGCCACCTCCATTGCCCTAGTTTTTGCCTGTGCCAGATACAATTAATACTCCTTTTCTGAACCCAGTAATAAAAAAAGCATTATCACACCTTAAAACTACTACTTAAAAAAAAAATCACTGAGAACCTAGCAGCTAACTAGATTTCAGCAGGACTGAATGACATTAAGGCTGAGATTTAGATCCTGACTCTATTGGATGGTTGTATCTTCCTAGGACAGTAAGCCCAGTCTTTTACTCTAGCTATATATTTGATTTTGGGAGCTACCACAATCTGCTTCGTTCTTGCCCAGTGGCCAGAATGTTAATAAATTGCTTGCTGTGAGCAGCATGCAAAAATATCTTTAACATGAAAAATTGGTTGGATGTCACTACTTGATAAATCACAGCTACGTATGGAACCTCACTTTAGAAGGTGAATGTCCTTAGTTGCATGCCTTGGAAGCAAATCCTGTGTTATACCTGTATATGTACAAAAGACATAATAAGCCTAAGATCATCTTCAGTCAAAGAATTCCAAACAATCTAAGTACATCTAAGATGCAAGCTGTCGGAAAACCACTGATTCACTCATCTATAAATGGAGATAGTGCAAACAGAATTATTATTAGAGTTATTTCATGAGACAATTTTAAATACAAGAGTGACTTGGCTATCGGAATATTTTATCTAAAATGGAGTAGTAGATGATGAGCAGTAGATCTTTTCAACTTTCCTAACCATGTTGAAAGATATGGAAATAGCAGTGGTTGTTCATTCTGCAGGCTATAGTACTAATAAGAAAAAGAAAAGAGAGGGTAACATGAGTACTTCAGTTAGCTCCTTGATCTGTTTTTACTCAGTGAATTAGGAGAGCTCTAATTCACTGAGAGCTGAGTATTGACTGGAGCAAGTTCCTCAAAAGCCTCTAGAATGTCTGGGCTTCATCAATGACTTCAGAAGACAGACAAGAACAAACTTCTTTTGTGATAATGATTAAAGAAATTAGAAAATATCAACTTGAAAGTTTTTCTGTCTTTCCCTAAAAAGATTTCCAAGAAGATAATTCTAACTAATATGTAAATGCAGAGCCCAGATTCTTAAAGACTGTGTGTCATGGTTCCTCATTTCAGCGAGAAACACTGGATACATCCATTATTCACTCGATAAAAAAATCTGCACATTTCACACTCTTATGAACATTTTATGAATGAATAAGAAAATTTGGGTAAATACACTCTTTACTAAGGCTTGCACATGATTTTAACCAAACAAAATGTGATTTGTTATGAAAGAGGACACAAAACCTCATCCATCAAAATAGCCTCATATATCATTATTCGTGTACAATCAATATGCGAAATTGCAGCTTCTGTGTTTAATGTCTCTGCCATTAAAATGGTTATTGAACAATAACAGGAATGCTAGAAAACCAAGTGCCAAGTAATTACTTGCTAATGTACCAATGTAGCAAATAATAACATAGTAACCACTGAGGAATGGCAATGACTGTCATCCAGTATTAAACCAATACATTTTTATTGTAAATAATTTACTTTATGGGACAAATATAGCAAAATTATGGCATTCTATTTTTTTATATCTGGGACCAAAAAAAACCATTAAAGAATTTTGTAAGTAAATCTTTTGGGCCATTTCAAGATTCATATTCTGCCTAAGTGTGGTGCTTATATTGTGCATGATATTAAAGATGAAAATACAGTTTGCAGGGGGATAAGGCAGTCAACTTTATCTTCTTTTTCCTGCTTGCAGGTACAAAAATGAATGTGAGTATCAGCAAAGGCTAAAAGAAACCCTTCAACGCCTTAATAAGGTGAGTCTGGGAAATGGAAAAGAAAATATCTCCATCATTTTTTCTGCAAGGTATTTTGGGAATATGTCTCACTTTTTAGACAAGCATTTCTGAATTCTTCCCTCTATCTATCTCCTCCAATCCTCAAAAAAAAAATCCCAGGAGCCGTGAAAGACTATTCCACCCCACCTTACTGTATCCACATTAAATATTGATTGCATTAATATCTAATTAGCAAAAAAAATTCTGTTTTACAGAGGTGCAGCGATTCTTTAGTGTGGAACTTCTTTGTTTTTAGTAAGCTTAAGGTGAATAGCAGATGAAGAGAATGGATTTAAAACTTCTTTCCTATCAGCTGATAAACCCTTTGGGCTTCTTTAAGCAATGCCTTATTTACTGGTGACTTCTAAACCCATTGCAAACCTTCATGACAAGATTCTCCTCCTCTGCCTAAGACCTTCCTGTGATATTGGAAGAGGAAACTGTTGAAAGATTCCATCTGGTTACCGTGCCCTGGTATCCACCCTTAGCCCTGCTTGGGACTTCATGTATTTTTCAAGGGAAGGGACCAGTGTAAGACAGCTCTAACTTATCACAACCTTCAGGCTGGCACCAAATGGCTCCAGCATTGATTTGGGGACTTGGAGTTGAAATATCAGTATCACCTCCTCAGTGTGAAATTTGCCAGATGATTCTTGCTGAAGATCCAGCACATATTTATGTTATTTTAATAACTCTTTTCTTACTTAGAAGACCACTCCTCTGTGCATGGGTTTGAGTCTACACGTAAAGACAGAAAGAGACCATTTAGAGAACTTAGTCCTACTAACAGTGAATACAATATACCCATATATAACAGTCTGAAATGCAGGCAGAGAAAACATATTAAGGCACTAAATAACTTTTTGCATATAATTCTTTATATGTAATAACTTTTAATATGTAAATAGCTTTTTTATCTATAATTATTTTTTTCTTAGTGTAGAATGTAGCAGTAACTGTTCCTGGTCATGTCAAAAATCTTGAAGTCCCATGCTTTTCAAAGCTCCTCAGTCCCTTACTGCATGTGGTCAGCCCTGCCTAGCATTAATCCTCAGCTTCTAATCCGGTTTCCAAACAAAAAAGATCTGTAACACCCTCTGGTTTGTTCCCAGCTCAATGAAAAGGTGAGCAGAGATTTTGAGGCGTTGCCCTTTACTGAACTAGTCTCACAGGGAGAAAAATAAATAATAAAAAGGCTCAAAGGAAAGCTTCCTGATCTGGTCTGTGAAAATGAGAAAACCTGATTCATCTTCATTTGCTGTTAGCTTTTATCTCAGAGAAGAAAATTGTGTTATGTCTTTTACCATTTCAATTTTCTACAGCTTACCTTTCATCTTTGGAGTTAGGAAACAATTGCCGGTGGATTAAATAGATACATTTTTATTTCCCCTGTACAAATGGCAAGATCTGTTCTGCCTGAACAAATTTTTTTTTTTTTTTTTTTTTTTTTTTTTTTTTTTTCAGTGATTTTTACTTTTATATATACCTATGCGTATTATATATATTTATAAAGGGTACTTTTGCGTTTCCTTCTTCAGTAAGCTCTAGGGATCCTGCATCATTTTTCAGCATGGAAGTGGGTTTCTTGAATATCCTGCAACTTCTAAAAATATTGTTTGGGGCAAAATCTCCTGGGGGTATGAACCCTGGGGTAGTTGGAGCTGGTGGGTCAATTTTCATCCCTCTCCTCAGTCAATTTGCAGCTAAAGAAAGGAGGATTCATTTCACCACCCCAGACACAGCTAATTAGGTCTTGAGCTGTTGGTAGTATATTCAAGGCTGAGACTGGACTGCCTGCTTGGGCTCTCATCAGCCCAAACTACCGCTTTTAGTAGCTCAGTACAGTGGGATGACTGATTCTGGGTAATTGCCCGTGCTGGGCTGATATGCAGGACCAAGCTCAGTGAGGAGGGATGGATGTGAGGCGTGGGATTTCCACAGATGTTTGCACCAACAAACTGCCTGTTCTGGGCAGGTTCACACCTCCAGATATAGCTTAACCACAAAACTTACCATCCATCAACGATAATGTGCTGCTTTATTGTAGGAAAGAAAAGGGGGCTTAGTACAGTAGGTGTTGTTTGTCTGTGTTTATCATTCTTGCATGATAGACTAGTTCCTAGTAAGGAAACCATTGCACAAGTAGTTTGTGTCTTGCTGCACATGTAGGCAATAAGTCATGACCACTGGCTAAGTTTCTGCTTCAAAAGATGGATTGGTAAAAATATCTTCTTGGAGATGGAAGCTAAAGTGCCTGGAGGTGACATGTTAGCTTTCATACTTTATATTTTCCATCCATCAGTTTGTGCTCAAATCCCATATCTAGTGTGTGGAGTTCGACTCAAAGATAAAGAGACTTTGAGCAGAAGGACAGAACACGGCCAATTTCCTGCAGAATACCTAAGGTGTGACCGAAATATGCATGTGCAAATCAAGGCCTTTCAGCTGCTGGGGAACCAATCAAGAAAATCAGAAAGCAATGGTTATGCACAGGTCTAAGGGATTTCTCTCCCATGGTAAATGCTTGCAAATGCTGCTTAATCACATAGATCATAATTTTGGAATCATCATCTAAGGCAGATTCTTTTTTTTTTCCTAAAAAAATACTGTAAAATAAAGAAAAAAAAAGTATAGGCATGAAACTGTTTTGATACAGAGCATCATTAATGAACCTCATCTATTTAAAGCAGAGAAAAAGGGAGAAGTTGAGAAGGGAGTTCTCCCTTTGGAGAAATATCTGGAAAAAAGGAATGCTGGTATGACTTATTACGTGCAGAAAGAGTTGCTTATTGCTAATACCTAGAGGCTTGCAGATCCCCCCCAAAGCAGATAACATTGTCATTGTTGTGCTGATCTTTCTCTGAATAGGGTGCCAAAGGACTGCAGCAAAGCAACATGCCATCCTGATGACTAGCTCTGAATTTTCTGGTTCAGTCTGGCTGAATTAGCTGCTTTGCTCACAATGCAGTTGCTGGCTCCAGAACAGCTTCGTGGCATGTCAGCAAGTGGGGCTAAGGGACTCAACAGCATAATGAAAACAGCAAACAGCTTCACATTTTTGAACAGTGGCTGATGTGCATGTGAAAGAAGAAAAATCCTTTCCTATCAGTCATCTGCTGCACCCATATATTTTAGTGTTTAATTTGCAAACCATGGTCCATTCACTGGACCGTATTTACAGAGGGCAACTTCAAGTGCATTATTTTAAAGAGACACCTTTAAATCTTTTTTGTTGTTGTTGTTTATTTCTTTTCATCTCATATTCTTAGCAACAATGTCAAGACATAAAGGGCGATGCTGGCTGAGCTCTCTCCTCCTTATCCCAGCGGTTTTTGTTTCTGCCCTTGTTTTAGGTTATGGACTTGACACAGATCTATCAGCCTTTTCTCATATGAGAGATGCTGTAATTCCTAAGTCTCTGTGAAAGGCCACTAAGATAATGAAGGGACCAGTCTGGGTTTTTATCAATGATTATTTTGCATGTTAAAAAACTGTCAAGATACATACACTTCTATCACAAACACTGGAGAAATTAGTGCAAGATTCTGTTAATGTGTTATGTTCCAAATTCAGACACCACTGCAAACTTTAGCCTGAAAAGCTGGTGTTGCACAGTGTCTGTTACTTGGCTCCCAGCCCTCATAAATCATATGGTAAACATATTTTGATAGTGCCATTACAGAACTATATCATAAATTATATTTGGGCAGAAAAAAAAAAGTGGTTAAAACAGGAGAACACAGTGTATAAAGTTCCTGTTTTTAGTTGATTTCATAGTGCTTTTAGTTGATTTCTAGTGCACTAGACTTTAGTTCTCCTTGCAGGTTGCATACCTTTAAATCAAACCATCTGTAAGTGACTGCTGTGTTCTTGGCTACGTGGCCTAAGTACTGAACATGTCCCATATATCTGTGTTGCAGGAAGCCGATGAAGCTTTGGTGTGCAACCTCGAACTACAGATTGAATCCCAGTTCCTGCAAGATGACATTAATGCTACAAAGGACAGATACAAGAAGGTAAGTGGGCGAATATGCCATCTTTACATATATCTAGAGAGAGATGTAAAGCTTTGTCCTTATTCATGATCTGCTGTATTGGCCAATAAAAGATATGTGTTCTGCTGGGTAAATAGAGCGCTATATAACTGTACTGGGCATAGCAGCTGGGTGAGCCCAACTGGTAGCTAGTTGCAGGTCTCAAGACTGACTCAGGTGTCTATGGCTGCAGCAGTGTTATGATTCTGTTGGCCTATTACCATGATTCAACCCACTGTACTGGTCAAACTGTCTTGTTATATCATGCTAAGTAGCCGTTGCTTTCCTCAGGGTCCCGCTTTTTGGACAGGGACATTCCAGTTAATAAGTCTGTGGCTGAAAGGATGAGATGTAGCCAACTTTAATTAATACAAGAACCTTCCTTTTCCCTCCCCAGAGAGTTGTTGGGTTTCATATGAGGACGATCTTTGATGTTTGCCACTCTTGAAAGACTTTCATTCATTTGGTTTCTGTGGCAAACCATGGAACAAACTGTGCTCCAGCAGAAGCTGCTACTTGTGGCTACTGGAAGGAATGGAGATAGAACTCTTGGTTCTGCTGAGCATAGTCACAGTGAGAAAAGTTCTTTTTCTGAGCTGCTTGTGAAGGTATTTGTGGTCATCATTTCGAAAATCTCTTGTAAAACCACAAATCACATAATCTTTAATTAAGGATGTGAAGCATATTGTCTTTTAGCCAAACATCTGTAGTATCCTCTCAGCATGACTGAACTGTTAGCACACATACAGCTGACTCCAGGCCTACAACTGCATGCAAAAGTCCATGTCTGAACCTGACCTAGAATTTTATATGTTGAAAGAAATAAATAGGAAGAAATGAACTCCAGATATATAGAACATTACAAAGGATGACTTGCTATAGCAATTTCTAATGTGAATGATTTTTATTTTGCAACAGAATCTTATGGAAATCCAGACCTATGTCAATATTTTACAGCAGATTATCCAGACGACCCCTCGTGTGTCACCTATAACTACTGGCATAACTGAAGTAAGTTTTCCAGTCTGTAAATACATGCTGCACAGTTCACACCAATTAAGAAAGAGTCAATATTTATTCCTAAAGTATCCCAGCTCCTCTAGCTAACTCCCGCTCCAAGATGAGAATTGCAATTGTAAATATTGAATACTAATTGATCACTAAAGAAAAATTAATTGTAGCTTTAGAAATCTAAAGTGATCAGGAGAAGAAATACGGCCCTTAGTCAAGCGCATTACAAGGTATCTAGATCAAATAGACGTGCTTAAAATATCTAGATCAAAAGTAGTTGAAGTAGTTGTGCTTCCTATTTGAGGAGGAGGTGGCAGGAAATATGAAGGAGTGTAGTTAAAGGAAATTTTGTCCTGAGGGAACAAGATCTGGTGAAAATTTGAAAGTCAGATAAATTGGTACAGCCTGGATGATGAGTTGGCAGCTTCTTACCAATGTAAGTAGGTATGCCAAGCATATTTGTGTAAAAATGATATGAATAATTGTTGTTATAGGATCTACTTCCAGCATGTTGCACTTGTACAGTGCTGCCATCTGATATTTTTAATTCTTAAAGTTGTGCCACAAGGGTTTTCTGATTCTGTCTTTGTTCCTACAGCAGAACTACTTTAGACACTTTTAAAAAATGCATCGTACATACTTTTTTCCCCCATACATATTGTTTTTTCTCAATCAGGAAAAGCTGATAGCTGAGAGGAGAATCCCCATTCTTCAGAGTCAGCTGGAGGAGTACAAGACCATTCTTTGCCAACTACAGACTCAGAAATATAAGCTGCAGACAGAGGTACCATCATAATTAGTCATAAACTCTTAACTATGACTCTCATAAACTCAACTTGTGTAGCCTATACTGGGGTCTTTGCAACACAAATGAGAGTGTGATGCAAGCAGGAAGGGAGGCAGGGAGAGACACAGAGTAGTAGACCAGGGGCTATAAGGAGAGGAAATTCTGCACAATGGAGGATGTCAGAACTACCTTCGTGCAGTGGTTATTTCATGTGATGGTATGGAGAATCCTTAGGCTCTGGAAGTGCAGACACCTTTGTACCATCAGCTTTCACTCCTGTTAGGGGAGGGTAAACAGTCACGAAAGACCCTGAGGAAATTCTGGATCCCTCCTGATAGCCGTATCAGGAGCTCTGACTTCCTGAGGGTAACTTTTCCAGATAGGGTACACTGGGATGGTGCTATGCCTTCATCTTTTCCTCTTGATTCTTTTTCATGTTTGATGATTTAGAGAAAAGTATGTGTGCACCCAGGGAAGAGCAATAATCTATATGGCGTACATCTATACAGGGGAGGAAAATCAACTTGAAAGGCACTATTTGGGGAATTAATCATGATAATTTCAAAACTGAATCTTAAGGTTCCATTTAGAAAAGGTTTATTAATTGATTTATTATAATGCATTAAGATTAGAAGAGAGGAATGACTTCATGAGCTAATGACTCCCTTCTGACACTGAACACTGAGGCATGCCCTAGGGCCTTTTTTCTTAGGCTTCTGTGCATGAGAAACACTTTTGCAAAGAGAATATGGGGTCCACCTTTTGACCACAGCATGTTAGGAAAGCGTGAATGCACTCTTAACTAGAATATTGCCAAATTAACGGCAAGGGACTTAGTATCCTAAATTTAGGCTCTTAAAGGGTTTTTGAAACTCTTGGCTGTAACATATAGAAATAAATCAATTACTAAAGAATCCATTCGCTATTTATTGCCCCATTAGCTTTTTGTGAGTACTTTTCTTTAAAAGCTGTCTGAAAGGGGAAAAAGAATCCCAAATGATAAAGAAACTATAATAAATAGTCACAGAAAAGCAGAAGAAAATGAGAGCACTTGCAGAGTCACAAGTTCTTTCCATTGCTTTCACAAGGGACTCACTGCCACCTCCTGGTTAATCTACAGTCTAATGTCTGAGGTTTAGGCCTTGCTGCTCAGAAGTTTCTTTTTCTTATTGCTTCACTCAAACAGGCAAGAAATTAACTTCACAAGGGAAACTTTTTATTTATTAAAAAAAAATCCCCTTTAACCCTCAGTGCTTGGTCTGCAGACCACAGTTAAGGAAGGTTTTGCCCACACACATCTTCCTTGTTAAGCATTTGCTGCATGATTCCAGGAGGGAGGCTGTTCTTTTCCTGGGTAAGACTCCGAGTGAAGCTTTCTGGCTGCTGCAGTTCGCACGGTGTGACACCAATGAACTCCCTGCTGCGCAGAGAAGGAGACATCAAAACTGCTTTTTTGTCTCCTGGCATGATTTCTGATTCATGCTGGTCCTGTAGTCTTTATTGTGGAAGAGGAACCTTGGAATAAATAGGGTTTCTTGTTTGGTTGGTTTTATGGATTGTGAATGAGTAATCAAATGCCATGAAACTGGGAAGACAAAAGCCTTTTGAGCACAGTTCTCTGCATCCCTGAGAAAGATGAAGCAGTGCCATGATCATACATATTGTAGTAACCTGCCACCTCATAAGCTGAATGCCCTTCTTACGTTAGCATCTTGTTATAATCTGTTGTGCAGTTAACGATGGTTCTAGGCTAGGTATGAAAGAGGAACACCAAATACTTTCAAACTGTCTCTTTCACCCACCAACTTTCCTTACCAGACAGCCATGCTGGAGCAAGTGATAAAAAACACCCAGGAGAGTTATGATGATGAAATTCAGCTCTACAATGAGCAGATTGAAAACCTTAGGAAGGGGATAGAAGATGCTGAGAGGATCCTGGAGAAGTACACGACTGACTGTCGGCAGCTGGCTGTCTACCAGCAGTCCCTGGAGAATGAGCTGGAGCGGTACAAACGCATCATTGAGACAGAGGACAGCAGGTAAGGCCAGATCTCTGTATTCAACCCACCTATGGGTATGGACATTTCATGCCACTAGTTTTCCAATGGAAAACACTGAAATTGAGTCAAAAACCATTCAAGTCATTGCCAAGCAAAAGCCCAGGGACAATTTGTGCTTCTCCTTTCCATAGTCTCCTTTTCATTTCCTCTCCCTGCTTCCGTGCATGAGGGTCAGATACAAACAAGAGCAAAATGACTGTCTTCTTCATGGCTAGGAAGCTGCAGCATCACAGCGCTCACACGTAACTACTTCATCTCTCAAGCCAACGTGCAGCTCAGCACATGCAGCTGCAGCTGGTTGCACGAGTATTAGTGGCTCTTGAGGGCACGTTTGAGGCAGACTTGTCCCACAGGGCTCACGTATGGCAACAGTTCTGTAATAGCTAAGCACTCTTCACCACAATTTCGCTCTTCAGACAAGTGGGGGAAAGCATAGAATAGAAGAGATTTCCAGGAATTTGTTGTGTGTAGATGAGGCAGTTTGCCAAAGAGAAACCAGCACCCTCTGATGTCAGCTGTTAGTATTACAAGGGGAACCAGGAGGACCTTTCACAGCTGTGTGCGGAACAGCCTGAGCAGACAACTGCAGGAGAGTCAGACCTCCGAAGAGCCAAAATGTGGCTCTGGGTGGTTCAGAAGATGCAGAAAAAAGATACTCACTAATAGACAGTGCGGTATTTTATATAGGAAGATTAATGCTGGGAAAGAGATCATTTCATCTAACTTCTGGCATCTGGTTTTGTACACTGAGCTTACTAATTAGGAATATCTGATCGGGGTAATTCACTGCACTTAAAGTGAAAACATGCACATCTGTTCTGAGTTAACACACAGATATAGATGTAGGTCTGCACAATGTCTGTATATCCTCCTTCCAGAGGGAAAAAAAAAATCTCTCAATTTCTGGATCTCACAGAGCAGACTGGAGAAGCCATGGGTATAGTGCTCGTGTTTTACATCTAAGCCAGACTCTCACTTTACCGTTAATACCACTGATGCCACAAATATTTTCTAAAGGAGACTGGTCAGTTTTCATACCTTCATGCTTTTCATGCTTTCAATGCTTCCTCGGCAGAAGGTATTGTAAATGTCCCCGAATGTCATATTTTATTGGCTAGAGTTTGTGAAGTAACAATGTGGGGAATACACACAGTGACACCAAAAACCTTGACCATAGGAGAATTTTTTTTTTCCTTGGAGAAGTCAGTCTCGTGGTATAGAAATTAAGTAGTAGATTTTTCACCTATATTGAAAAGTAAATGCGAGGGCAAATGATAGTATATTTCTTCCTAGAGACTCAGCCATTTCTCTTCAAAGAAACCATGAACCAACCATGATGATAATCAATGAGCTTAGAGGCTTGGTAGCTGCACCCTTGTGTCCTTTCACAGTGCTGGGCTGGGTGCTACTGCCTGTGACCCCATAGGAACTGAAGCCAAGAGCTGTCCCATTCACTGGCAGGCTCAAAAAAACACAGGATCCCACATTTTTATTTCTGATTCCCTTGTCAAAGAGGAAATCATCACAAGATGATTTGCTTTTCATTGGCATTTCAAATCTTTCTTCTCATTTTGCAGAATTTAGGGACGTAATAAGATTTTCTTTCCCCTCCTTGTCAACAGGATACACCCTTGAAACACTGAAAAAGGAAAAATGAACTGGGGTATCTTTTTTTTCACTGGCTCAGCTACCACTTTCTCCGCTGGCACATCAGTGGTACTTTTTCACAAAGAGGGTGTTAAGCTTTCCCTGGGGCTCTCTGCTATGTGCAGGCTCCTTCTGTGGAGCTGGGGTGAGAGAGTTCAGAGACCACCTGGAACAAGATAGGGAGCCTGAGGAAAAGGAAAGGCACGTGGCACCCGCTTAGTTGTGTGGCAAATGGCAAACGCTGCTCTAGTGGCATTTTGCTGTTGGTGTTGTTTTTTAATTAACTGTAATTTGCCCAGTGTACCAGGGCATGCCTGGTCTTCTGCTGGTGGAAAGCTGTGATGTTTCTTTTCCCCAGACAAGGGTCAGGCTCACATCATGGTCCACCAGCTCCTCAGCACAGAGGAATGCATTTGTTTAACCTCCCTGCTTTATTCTGTGCAACTTCCCTTGCTCTTGGCGGCAGTGAAGGGCAGAGATCTTCTTCCCCACCATCTTCTCCACCAGGTTAAATTCTGCCATAGTGGGAACTCCAGTCACACTCTTCACGCAGATCTACAGACCTGTCCAGACTCAAGCTCCGAGGGGAAGAGGTAAACCTGTGACATGTTCTTCTGTGTCTGTCAGGAGTCACATTACTGTATTTCAAGATAGATTTTTATTTGTCCCCCTTATTAACACCAGCAGTGACAGCCTGACTCAGCTTGCTAAGTAAGCAAGATGATTTCAGCTTACCTCAGCTCGCTGTGGAACAAGCCACAAAGGCCAAAACCATAAAATCACTGCTTCACTCTGTTGATGGGCTAGATAGTAAATTACAAAAGTAAGCAAAGTCAGAAAGACACCTGAAACCATAGAAAGAGCTGTCTTTGTGTGCTGGTTTGAGGCATGCTTGCACCATCGCACTGGTCAAGTGCTACTGCCTTCAGGAAAGCAGCTTAGTATCTGTCTGTTCCTGTTTTCCAGTAATTCCTACTATCAACTTGTCTGCCTCCCTTTGCTCTAGTTGTTGGCAATCACGAGGCTGCCTGCGCTCCTGCTGCTGCCGCTGCTGAAGTAGCACGGGGTTTGTGGTTAGTGACTGCTGAAGAAATCAGAAATAGCAGCTGCAGGTTTCCCCTCCACATGGGTCTAAGGCTGCACATCAGTGCTTAGGCAGTGCTAAAATACAGCTCCCAAGAGCTTCAACCCAGCTGGCCACCTGCCTTGTACCCCTCTGCTCCTAGGGTCACCTGCTCCCTCCTGATTCACCTACCTCAATCTGGCCATGCCCCACATGGGGTGCCTGGCTCGGCCCTGGCCTTGCTGGGATCCAGACTCCTGGCATTCCCCATGGCGGGAGATACCACAGGGAGTTCATTGGAGAGCCAGGCTTCAGAACACACAAGATGGTGACAATCCTCACCTTTATGGCCAGGCCTGGGGCCCTTCCACCCAGCAACCCTGTGTTGGGGGGAAAACTTTTAAATATGATTTTCCTTCCCCACTGCTCCCAACCAAAGCAGCCTCTGGAGCTCTAACTCAGCAGACAAACTACTTCCATGTAGTCCTGTTACTGAGATGTGACTAAATTTGGGCACCTTAGTATCTGTTTTGGGAGACTAGTTTCATTGTCTAGCTATAGGAACCAAACTCTGCCAAGATATCTGAGAGGTAATTGCTGAGTCCTGCTGCACTCTGAAGCTCTAAATGTACCTCTTGAACATTAAGATAGTCTTTTTTCATATGCAAAGTTGCCATGTCTTCAAATTGTGTAGGAAAATGGCTGTCACGGGTGCAAAATGGCTGCATGGCCAAGGGTCCCAAGCTAAAGGCAGATGGAAGATAGCCTCACATTTGCTGTTGCATTCAGTTCACCTACAGTCAGCCAGGAGGGTGAGAGGCCATTTTTGCCCTTTTCAGCAGCTGTGTCAGCATTGTTTGTTGTTTGCTTTTTTTGATTTTCTGTAGATATCACACAGGCTATGCAAGATATTGCCAGTGCAAAGCCCAGACAAAAAGCTCTGACAAAGAAAATTTCCAGGAGAAAGGAGATCACATCTAAAGATATAACTGATGGTCTCTCACCTGAAAAAATGCACGAAGGAATTCTGGAAGGTTTTGACCAAGATCAGTTCAATTTTCAGCATGAAAGCACGATCATATGTGAACCTGGGCGAGAAGGATTTGAATCTGTGGAAAAAGAGAAGATTCCAGAGGATATGCCTGATGGAGCCCAGATAAGTAAAGCCTTTGATAAATTGTGTAACATTGTGAGGGAGAAAATAAAAGTCTACAAGAAACCAGAACCTAAACCCAATTCTTATGGCAAAGGCCGTTACGTGTTGGTAACAGGGGAAGGGAGTTATAAAGACCCTTGCTTCTTGTCTTCCTCCATCCCTGCTGGGGCAGGGATCACTGTTTCCACCAGCAATGGGAAGATGGCGATCAGTGGGGATGTGGCACCGATACCAGAGCTGCCAGAACCCGCTGAGCCATCAGAAAGAGAGAAAGGGGATATCTGTGAAAGGAGGGAAGAGTTCACATACCCAGAAAAACAGAAAGAAGAAGAGAAAGAAGAACTGCTTGAATGGGGTAAAAAAATAACAGGAAAAATGGAGCAAGCCCTAAAGTATCCAGACATATGTGAGCCTGAGACTGCCCTTCCCCCTGGTCTGATAAGTACAGCAGAGCCAGAAGTCCTTCAAGAGGCAGAGGCTGACAGAGAAGACAAGCAAGACCTTCTGTTCAGGGAACCAAGTCTGCCCAGTTCCCTCAGCTACGAGAAGGTTGAAGTGGTAGAGTCCATCGAGAAATTTTCAGATGACAGAATTCAGACTTACGAGGAGACAGCAATGATTGTGGAGACGACGATAGAGAAGACAAGCAAAAAGAAGCCAGGTGACAAAGGCTCCTAAGTGACTCACACCTTGGATAGGCAACTTGTCTGGCACAGTTATTAAATGACACATTTTTTCCTGACCGAATGATAAAATAGTGAGGTTTTTGCTGTTTGGTATGGAACAGATTGATACCTTGATGGCAGTTCTGTCTGATGTAGGTTTACCTTAGGTGTAATGATCATTAGAACGTTCCAGGGCAACAAGTCATAGGCACATTCTAGGCAACTGATTTCATGATTATGACACTTTGAAAGTTACTGTTATTACAGAGTTGCTGGTTAAACAAAAGTATCAAGGGCAAATTTGCCACTTCCAGTGCATATTCTTCTACTGCTCCTTCAGATGCCCTAATTTTCCCCAACTCTCAGACAACTGCAAATATTAACTTGTGACATCTGGTTCATTTAATAAAGTTTGGCCTTCTAAAGAAAATACCCTCCGTGGGTGTGTGTTGCTTTTAGCACTGAGTCTTTATTAGTAAAAGTTACCTGACTGGCTTTGCATGAGTCTTTCCAGGGGGGAGCCGAAGACGTGAGTTTCCTTTTTCCAAATCTTTCATATTCATGGTCTTCTAAGCAGAGTGAGCTTGGCAGAACTTTCCTTTCGAATCTGAACAGAAATTAACCAGGTCTGAAATATGCTCTTACTGTACCTGCTTTTGCACTGACAAGATAAAGCAGGGAACAAAAAGATATACTGAAGGTATGGTTTTGCTAACTGAGGTATCTAAAAATAGCAAGTTTTGTGTGTGTTGCGGACAGCTCACAAGTGTTTTTTCTATGTCCTTCAACTGTTGCATTTTACAGTGTTTAATACTGCTACATGACCCGGGCATATCCTGAGGTCCTGGCACAGGGAATCCCACAGAGGTTGCTCCAGCAAGCAAGCCCTCCCGATGTCAGACATGCCCAAGGAAGGAAAAAGCGATACCTCCAGATCCCCTTGCACCATCCTGAAATCCTTGGCTCAGAAAAAATAAATAAATAAATAAAATCCTTCACTTGTTCATGTACAAATGTACAGCACTATTTAAAGCTTTGCTCCAGTAAATTGGAGGCTGCAGCTTGACCTTAAGGGCACAAATAATCCGACAGAAGTACATACTTGGTTGGGCTCTTCACTTTCCACATCATAGCACAGTTCTCAGTGTGTTAGTTTGAGCTTTGCACATTACTAAGCACTTGTATTTCTGCTCAATTACTCCTTTTCAGCTTTCATGCTGAAGTCTCCAGAAGTCATGTGTGTCCTCCCACAAGCTGGTGGTCATAAAACAGAGTCCCATGGTCATAGAAGCCAAAACTCTGTTGTCCAGCCCAGTGGTGCAGCCAGTTTTTAATTTGCCATATCCGCCTTCTCCTCCTTGAATCCATTCCCCTCGTTGTTAGGATCGAGGAGAACACTACCTGGGCTCCCATTTATTTGATGGCCATCCCTAGGGCTCTGAAGTCCCTCTTGATATCCCTCATTTTGCACATGGCATCATTTGTGCCCACATGAAATAGAACCAGCAGGTAACAGATTTGTGGACAAGCCTTGGGAGCCTTTCTGTGACATCCTTTATTCGACCTGTGGCAAGCAGCAGACCTCTCTGGATGCGCGGTCCGGGCCACATATCGGTGCCTCTGTGCCCTGCAGCAGGGAGTCACTCACAGCGATCACCCGCCGCTTCTTCCAGGTGCTTCTTTTTTCCTTAGGGGGAGCAGCCTCGAGGTGTGGACCTGACCGCCCCTCTGTAGGCAGCCCCCTAGATGGGCCTTGGATCCTGACCTCCTCTACCTGATCCGCAAGTTCCGGGGCCTCGTACCTGTTGTACCTGGCCACTGGTGGGGGGGTGAGGTGGGCTGTGGAGGGGGTCTCCTGCCACCTCAAGCAGGGACCTGTTTCCGTTGCTGATCATCCCTCGATGCTGTTAATTCTGCTCCCTGTGCCCTATGGCAAGAGGGTACTGGATTTACAGGCTGAATTGGGGGGTTCTCTGGGTGGCCTTCCTGGGAAGGCTGCAGAACGCAGCTCCACCAGTCTGTTTCTCTTTCACGTTCTCTGATGGCCCTCAGCCTTTCTACCTCCTCCTTGAGCTCCACCACCAGGCTGAGCAGGTCGTCCACCTGCTCACACCTGAGGCAGACGGTGTTTTCACTACTCCCTGGTAACACGGAGAGGCTCAGGCATTCCCCACAGCTAGAAACCTGGACTGCTGCATGTTTCTGTGGCAGTTCAGTCTGTGTCGCCACACTCTTCCTGGTGGGAGCTCTCTGCCGAGTGAAGACCGTGGCTTTACCTGACCTCCTGGCTCTTGAACTGCCGCCTGCACCAACCGCCGCGCCGCGCCCTAGTCACCTGCACCCCCTGGGGGTGGTTCTTGACCTCCTGCCTGCCCTGCCGGCTCCGCAGGGCCGGGATTTGAAATCCCTGCTCCCCACTGAGGCAGAGCTGCCCCAAAGCCGGCGCTTAGCCCTGCCCGCACGGGGGTCGGCACTGGGGCTGCCTTCCGCGCTCTGCTCTGTCTCGTTCGGCGGCTTTGGCCACAGTTGTTCGCCTCTAGACAAGGAGCTCTGGCACGAGCATCCGCTCCAGGGCCCTTCCCTTCGAGATCCCTTTACTTGTTGAAACAGCAACAGGTGAATTGTTTTCGCTGCTGCTTTATTGAAATGCTGTGGGAGTGTGTGTCAGGCATTCCTTTTAGAGTTTTTGTCACATTTTCATTTCGATTATTAACAGTGTAAATAAATGCAGAGAAGGAATTTATTAATACACACATAGCTGCCTGCTGGTGAATGGGGTGTATTGGAGATGGAAAATTTTTATGATCTGTAGAGTCATAAATAAGCATTGTGTGAAACAAAATCCAGACCTTGA
>JAWLRI010000446.1:2363699-2387275 GCA_034781795.1 Crypturellus tataupa | reverse complement strand
GTGCGGCTAAAGCCCTGCGGCGCACCCCCACGGCCTCCTCACCTTGGGTGGGCCTGACCCGACTGGGCCAGCCCGAGGGAGTGCCCCGGTGCGGGAGCGTCCTCCTTCCCGACCCGCGGCCGGACATCGCAGAGGATCCAGGATCTCAGAGGGTGAGATAAGCCGGTTCCCCGGGGGGGTCCAAGATCATGCGTGGGAGCGTCGGCTCGTTTGACCAGGCCTGAAGACCTGCGACCTAGTGCTAGCCCCAACCTGCAACCTTCACGGGCAGACGCCGACAATATAGAAAATATATGGAAAAGCAGTGGTGTTGCATTGTTCCTAATGATAATCCTGAAAGGTACATTACCCCTCATGACTTAGGGGTTAATCAGTGGTTTAAATGAAGATTCTGCAACATATCTGAGACACCTAGGATACTGCAAGTCACATTCTAGCCTCCGTGTTAAAAAGGTCTGGGTAAAGAGACTTCTTGGCATCATCTGCTGCTGCCAGCATGTCAGGAAATTATTATAGGCAATTATTATTTAACAATCACTTGTATCCTTTACCATGGAGTAAGAGCTACGTTGAGGGGAGCTGAGCTGGGAGCCTCTGCAAAAGGTCCCTTGGAGGCAGCAGTTCCACGAGCACCATGAGGGAACATGGTGCCCATCCTGAACCTTCTGCGTCCTGTCACACCACAGAGTTCACACACAAGTTGGGATCGCTCATCTCTTGATACCATATGTTTTGGTGGATTTATTTATTTCCACAAAGCACAAGGAATACTGATGACCTTGTCGTCCTGAGCAGCAGGCATCAGGGAGCAGTCCCACTCACAGCACGTTAGCTCCCATGCAGCTTTCCCTAGGCAATGATTATAGGACCTGTCAGTTTACAACAGCTCTTTATTTTACTCAGATTAGAAAACATCATCACAGGGCTTAATTTTTAACAATGTTCACCTGTTTTAAATCATGAACTTCATTTCCCCCTTTATTATAAATACTACCAAATGAACTTTATTTTCCATCAGCAGTACCTTAAAAACTTAGCCTGACTAGACATATTTTTTCAGTGTTCCCCCAAGGCAAAAATCCTGAAGAATCTGAAGTTTATCTCTATATTCTATATACACTTAGATTTATATATGCTTATATCAAATATTCTGTTACCACTCATTATAGTGATCTTTCACATCACAAAAATATGAACAATCATTTACTTATTTTTCTGCTATATAGGATATTTAATGATTAAACAGAATTGTAAAATTACATGAATGCAATGGGAATTAATGTACACATTGATTTAAGATTTCCACATGGACTTTTCTTATTCCAAAACATTTTTTCCACACTTTAGACATTCTTCAGTAGCTTCCAGTTGACTATTTCCCTGAACACATACACACAGAAAGTAATTCTGTGTGCGCATATGTATTATTTATTGCATACCACATGTAATCCTCTATATTGATAAGCAAATATACATAACATTCACTGAATATACATATCATATGTAATATATATGGAGAGAGAGAGATGCCACCACAGGTGTGTTGTATGCAGACACACATGTATACATATATATATATGGCAGATTCTTCCCTCTGATATGTATATGCAGCTCCTTCTAAGAACTGTAAAATGTTCCCAAACCCGCTCAGTTCCAGACAAAAGACACAACCTGTCTATCAACCCACTTAATTCCAGTGAATTTTGGTTTATGCCTCGTAAACTCTAATCTGTGGTTTGGAACGGGCCCATCTTGTCGCTGGGTTAATCTTCAAATCTCTAAGGTAAACGCAGTTGACACTATAATGTATTTAAACAAGTAAGCAAGAGCGTTTGAAAAATAAAAATCACGCAGGACCTGATTCTTCTCCTGCCGACACCTGTGTGTGTGTGTGTGACACCAAGGGTGACTCCCCTGCCCATAAGGGACCAGGTCTTACTGAGCTGCTGCCCCAGGACGGAGAACCTGTGGGGAGCGGGCGCCCGTGTACCTCGGCCTGCTGTGCAAGTCCTGCAAGGAGATGGAGCAGTTTTGCATTTAGGTTTAGGACAGGCCTCTAATGGAATAGTAAAGATGGACATTCACTAGAAATAACGGAATAATGTTAATAAAAGAATAATACAAGAATTTTAAGTGAAAAGTGTGCACCATATAATCTTTTGGTTATGTTTTTAATTTGTTAGATAAATATTTACTAACTGAATGCATTTCTATTACTGTGTACCTGATTACCCAGGACAGCATTTTAGATGAATACTCTGTGTATTAAAAATACTTAATAAAATTCTGAAAGTAGTCACTGCTAAAAAGTAGATCTCAGGTCCTGCAAAGATCTTAAGCACCCGCTTAAAATAAGCATTTGAGTAGGTCCACTGGTGGCATTCACACTAAGTTAGTGCCTAAATATTTGCAGGATCAAGACCATTTTATTACTCAAAGGTTTTAATTTGGAATCTCATACCTGAGAACATGTAGTGTTTGCTACCATAAGTGATGGCCACTGAAGAGAACGTGATGTCTTGTAATAACCAGAGCAGACTCCGAGGAGGGAGAGACTGACTTTGCTCATGTGTGAAAAATGAAGGTGGGACGAAGTCTTTAGACAGCAAAGAGCAATGACTATGGACAAATCTTCCCAAACATGCTACATTTTATTTCCCATGAAAGCCAGTTTGCATTATACATAAAATAACTTAGGCATCTTTTTCTCCTTAAATATATTTGTTCAACACAAAAATAACCAATCTCTATTTTCCAAAATGAAATTTGAATAAAAAATTCCTTCTGGACTGAAACTACATACATCATTTCTTTCCCACAGTAATTTACTGACAGCCGATGAAACCACAGAAAACAGGGATCTGTAAGTGGACATGCTGCTAAACCCTTAACTTAAGCTGCTGTAATATATTTCAGTATAGAGAAGAGCAGATGCACTTTTGCACAAAGGTTGCCAGAAATCCTACATCTCATTCAGAATGTGCTGGTTCTGCTGTAAGATGGTAAATTGATTTAAATTGCCAAAATTAAAAAAAAAAAAAAAAAGAATCTTGTGCTTCTAGAATGCCTGGCAATGTAGTTCCCGTTTCCATACAGCTTTGGCATCACTTTGCCTTCCTTATTGCGTGCTTATTCAACTGCACTATGGCTAAAGTGTTAGTATGTTGTACAAGTGTATATAGTAAGGAAAACTCTAAACAAATGGATTTCTGCAAATTAGATTTAAATATTTTCTTCATCTGTAGATTATTTTCTTAGAGTCTAGTCTTACCTTGGTTGAACCCAATGGGGAAGCTCCCACTGAAGTCAACAATGCAAAAGGAGCTGTTAGACAACCAAAGAACTCGCTTTGTGATTCCCTCTGTCACAGTAATTTTTAAAAATGGGCCCATTGCGACCAACTGCCAATGTTAAATTCACTCTTTTTAAAATACAAACAACATTTACCACAAAAAATATGAAGGGAAAAGCCATCAACTTGTTTGCAAGTTATTACCTACCTGTATGACACAAAAGAAAAATCATTTACAGTCACAAACTGTACATAGTATTCATAGGGGACATTTGTGGTTTAGAATAAAAAAAATCGCTTCAGTGGCAATTAAAATAATCATTGACAAGATCTAAGACTTTAAAATCAAGAAAGTGTGATAATTTGGCTACAGAGACAATCATTGTAACAGGTCTAACAGGGATGTTGGGATAGTAGAAAGGTGAGTAGAGGGCTCCAGGGAAGGAAGGAGACTGTCATGCAGAACAGCACTAGTTCTTGCTCAGTATACTCTTGAGGCTTCTCTCCACTGCTTCATCTAATTCTTCTTCCAGTTCTTCTTTCTTGGACATTGCAAGTTTAGACTGATAATCCTTTACTATTTGGTCTATGTATGGTGCGCTCTGAGTCCCGTGCAGCATCAGTGTCCACTCCTTCAGCATGCCCCGCTGCGGGGCGCTGCCCACAAACCCAATCTCTAGAGCCCACGTGCCCCTGGGGTCTTCTCCCCAAGTGTGTGTGGTCATGAAAGGCCATTTGTCAAAACCCACCTTGGAGTCATCATCTCTGGGACGCCGGCTCAGTAAAATGGATGTCGTTCCCATTGGGGAGGTCATGTTGATGTTGAGGTCTCCTCGTCTGGTTGAATTCACAGTTAAAACCGCTTGGACGTGTTCCAGGTACCGCACAAAGTTTTCTTTTCCCTCACAAGCATCGGTTGTGAGGGTGAGGATGAGCTTGCCACTTGATGGAATCTTCCTGGAGATCACAATACAATTCAGGAGATTAAAAGGATATGCATCATGACATGGCTTAATCTATGTCTAACATTAACATTATAATCTTGATTATTATTTAACTTTTAATGCCACTCATTAATACATAGAAAATTAAGAAAAGAAAAATGGCACACATATCCATAAAAAGAACATTCCGTTTTATAAAATGGTATTAAAATCTTAAATTGAAAACACATTACAAAATGGACACCTACGCAAAGAAAGAATACAATTAAGAAGTGCAGACTACTATTTAAGATGTATTAATACATTTAATATCTGCCTTTACTGATCATTACTATATTGAGTAATGTTTTAACAATGCTTATATTCACTAAAAGAACCATGAGCAGTCAATCCTATCAGATAGTCACCTCAAAGGGCATAGCAAAGACTTCTGTCTGGAGTTAGGGAGCCAGCCACACAAAATTTCTGTGCAGCCATATTCAAACCTGTTATTCTTGCTCTGATCTGCAAATTTTACACAAATGATGAATTCTAGTTTCAACTAATTTAAACATGCCTTTCTATTAAAATTGCTGTCCTGTACAGGAACATATGTATTCAGAAGAGAAGTCAAAACAGTTTCCAGAGTTCCTCAAGTGCTAAACCCTGAAGTGACAAGTGGCTTGGTTAGAATAATTAAATTCTCATGAGGGCAAACTCACAGTTAACTGAAGGACATTTGTCCCTATGAGGGTGGAAAAAAATACGAAGAAACACCAGATATGCTAAATCAATTGATAGAACATAGGCTTAGTCCTGCAATATTTAATTTGCAAGGGGTCTGTCATCAAACAAAAACATTATCCATGTTATAGAAGGCCTCTACTGCTAGAAAAAGACACTTGGAAAGAAAATCCACGAACGTCAGCAACCCTGACAGGAGAGCATCCGAAGTGATGATGGAGAGCTGAAATTTAAAAGCCTGCCCTTATTACAGCAGTGGTGTTTAGGTTCAAGTTAAAAGAGAATTTCTCCATCCATCAGCATCCCAAGCAATGAATCTCTTCCCAGCATTATGCACGTTGGCCTTTGCAGATCATTTGCAAAATTAGTTGATTCCCCACCACCAGCACCTCAAAAAAGAATAAAACCAAATCAGCTGAATTCTGAATTTTCCTGTTCTGGAGCAGTGGTGGGAGCTATAACATCTCTAACAGCTGTAACATATTACACATGTTAGTCTGCAAAAGCACTTGTAGCTATTACAGATCCCGTTCACATTTGTCACCAGAAGGATTAAATGCAAAAGGAAGCCCGAGACACCACGGCGGATCTCAAGCAGCATCAAAAAGCAAAACAGTAAATTCTGAATCACTGGATGCCTTTCAGAAGAGAAAAACACCACGCTAAACTCCAGTCAGCTTTTTTTTACCTCCTCCCGTGTTTGCAATCAATACTCAGATGTACGCTATATTCTTGCACAGGAACTTCTTACTGACATACAATGTTTGTTGTGTCATTTTTTTAAAGCATTTTTCACTCAGGAATAGAGATCTATAAATTTAAAGGGTAATTGTTTGTGTTTCTACAGCTCTTGAATAAAGCTGGCATTTTATTAACTATGATTGCTACAGAGCAAGAGGAGGTGACAGCCTCTTCTAAGAGGTATTTTTAAGCCCTCATTTCTTTTCAAAAGAAATGGATGTTTTAAGTATGAAGCCAACTATTTCCCTTTCCTAATGAAACGGTGCATTCTCCAGAGCACGGTGAAACATTTCCCTTGAGCCTGACTTCCAGGAATTCTTCTCTTCCTGAAATAAATCCCAAGTATAACAGTTCAGTCCGTTGCTAACTGGCTCAGGCCACCTTCTGCTTCCCCTCTAATAAAATATGGTCTTCTCAGGACTATGTACGAATGTATGTATTGAAACACTCATATTAAACAAAACAAACAAACAAAACTCCCCCAGATGCGTTGTTCTGAATCTTATATATGCCCAGAGGCAGAAGTTGGCATAACGTAAACACTGTTTAGCTAAAAGATTGGAACACTTGGGTTTAACTTCAGAATTCATTTGGCATCCCAAAGTGCAAGGAAAGTGTACTGCAAGGCAGGCAGAAGGGAAGGCTTGAGCAGTCCTCGAGCTGCCTCACGCTTGAGATTCCTCTGCATGGGAACTAGCATCTCATTGGATACACTCCTAGTGGGCTGTAGTACCATCGTGCAAAATGGATAATTAAATGCTTGGAAAATGAATTCCAGCAGGATTACTAGCACCGTCCTCAAAAGGGTCTGAACTGGGACTGTCTCAGAGCAATCTCACACCGCTCACAAAGCCTTGTTAATGAGCACTTCATTCTGAAAGTTGTGATAAACACTTTCTATCTCCTTCAGTAAATGAAGGATGACCCCAGAGGAGCATTTTTTTAAAATCTATCGACACTAAAACTCAAGGAAATAACAAAAGAGCAGGGTTAGAAGAGCACCTATTCTGCAGACCACCTGCCAGCTGCTCCCTGCACCTTCGTGAAAGCTGCAGAGCATCTCTCTAAGACACATGAGATCAGGCTTCATCTGCCTGTGCTATTAATTAGGATGCAAATCTCTCTGCTTCACCAGACTAATTACTGTAGCCCAGGTGAATTTCCCCAAAGAAACAAAACTTAAAACAAAGGGGGAAAATATGGCCTAACAGAAAAGGAGAAGTTGCTTGTTCCAGTTCAGTTTGTTCCCATACATATTCATTTTTTTGCAGGAAATATAGTATCCAGTATCACGGATCAGATGGGAGATCCATCCATTTTTTGGAAGCACACTCCTGTGCCTCTGTTCCTCAGCTAATGAACTATAATTGAGTTGAATTATCTCTGCATCTCCCTGGACCAGCCAGGATCATCAGACTTTTCCGTTTTTTTTTTCTTTTTGCTGTCTCAACAAAAATCCCTTTTTACGGATTTTTGTTATTGCTAACAAGTGTTTCTACAGTCAGCAGAGAAATGCTGCACTTGACATATTGATTATTTGCAGCTCACCACACATTCTAGGTTTTACATTCTCCCCTCGTCTGTTTCTGCTAATTGACAATGTTGCTATGGTACATGTCACTGTATCAGCTGCTTACCTACCTAAATATAGAAAATGTTGCTACAGCAATGCCAAACTGGAAAAAAAAAAACAATTATCCGTGGCAGAAATACTGTGTCAGTCTTCATCTCCAAGGATTCTCTTGGAGGTGGTGTTGGGATCTGACCAGTTTCACTTATAATTCAAAACATACAGATGTTGCAAGTCATGAGGTCTTTAATCTCCTGACAGAGATATTTTCATTGAGAGACATAAATATTATATCTATATGAGATAATTATAGAGGGCGGACTACACATGATGTACACTAATACTTCATTGCAGTCGATTTAGGCTTTTCCAAGGCTTAGGTAGTGCCTGACTCAGGTGAAAAAGCTTCTCTGCTGTCTATGCTTGAAAAGTCTCTTTCACAAACACACGTACTCCGAGGACGTAGCCTGCTCTGCGCGTTGCTCTCTGAACAGGGTTAGGGCATTTCTGAACTCTGAAGCTTTTCAGGGAATCACAGTCATAGAGGAGCCTTCCTGTAACTCAAGATTCCTGGGATGCAGGGAATGCCCTGCCATCACCAAAGGCAAGCAAGTTTTTTGAAAGTACCAGGAATTCTGCTTTGCTACCCAACACTCCTTCCAGTGGCAGAAAGAGGACTGAAAAATGAAGGCAGAAGGACACACTAATGTCACATGCTACTCACCCCGCTCTTGCTCAGCCTGCTCCCAAACACATCTGCCCAATGGATGCAGACAAAACTACACACTGGAATTCTCCCTTTTCCCCTAGCAATCTCCACCTCAGTAAATAAGTCTGACCTAAGGTAAATGAGATGGTTTGTCTTCACAAATAGAACCTGCATGTAAATTGTAAATAAGCAAAAGACAGCTCAAAATTATTTTCAGCACTCTCTCATGTGTTCCCTATGTGTGAGTATGTGTGGGCCAGAAAAATTAGATCTCAGCTGTAGAACCCTGGATCCTACACATACAAACCCACTGGGAGCAAACCTGCTCTTTGGCTGAGTTGTGTGCCGGGGTGGCACATTGGCTGTTTTCTTTTTCCAGCAGAATGATGCCTTCAAAAATGGCACTGAAAAGTCAATTTTTGAATGTTATAGACACAAATTGGCCGTCATCAGGTTAGCATTTCAAATAACTAAATTGAACTATAGCTGTTGTAATCAATTATTATTAATTCATTCATTCGATGACTCACTCAGTTTAGCACATGAAGGTAATCAGAAAACAATCTGACTACTTAAGCCTGCAATTAGAGACGTAAAGAACATAAACCAAACACGATTAAATGCTGCAATGTTCAAACTGAATTGCTGTTACCTGTAGGTGACTGCCTTAATCTTCTGGAGATGAACTGTTTGCTGGACCCGGTCACAAGAGGTATTACCTGACAAAGAGTCAGGTACATGTCACCTTTGGCAGCCCCAAGAAATTTACTTGGTTTAAGGTGCCAGCCTCCCAAATTTTCACCTCTGCATCCCTTCTTTTTTCACACAAGCTTTGCCACAAACATACTTGTGAGTGATAAGGAAAAATGAGTGCTGCTTTTAATACTACTGGCATTAGAATGACTCTACAGATCACCCAGGATTCAAGGAATCATGTAACTTATTTATGTATTTATTTTTTAATATCTGGGATGTAACTGTTACCATTAAGCTTTCAGAGAGAAAAAATGTTCAGTATATTTCTCTGGTCATCTATTTCTTTGCTTATGGTTATGGTCTCTTAAAGGCCTGGAAAAAAAGCAAAATCCATAAAGTAGCCTATTTACTTACTCAGGCTCCTGTATTGACCCTCCAACACAGTGGAATCTCTCAGGAACCGTCTTCCAGTCTTTTGCCATCTTAACCATTGCTCCAGCATCCAGGACTCCATAGCCAAACAAATGGTTGAACTCCAGCCCAACACCATTTCTACGCCACTGATGAACCTCATCGTGAAGCTGGTTCCTTTTGGAGGTGAGCACTGTCAAATGCTGCATGTCTCTCCATGTCAGATCCAAACTGTGGAAGAGGAGTATGGAGAACAGTATTTCTAAGCAGATATTAAAGAAAGATAGGGTGTTTGAGTAAGCATTTTGGTAAAATTTGCTTCTGTGAATCACACAGAAAATGTATCTCTCTACATAGCAATAATAAAGCTTCTGTTGATTTCAGAGGGAACAAGAATAGGATTTAATTACACAGAACTTGGAATATTCTGCAAAATTACAAAATCATTTCTGATTGTTTTCCTTGTTCTTAAAAGCAACTGATTTCAACTACACGCTAGCAGTTTTTAAGTTAATAAAGTGAGCGGTACATTATGCCAGACCCTGAAGAGAATTAGAAAAAAAAAATAAAAGCAATGTTTGTCTGGATCATTTTTTATCACCAGCTCTTATCTTCCTAGATTCACAGTGATTAAGATGATAGGAAGATCATTTATATTATATTTCAGATATTTATATTTCAGATATTATTCTGAAAACTTTAGAACTGAAATGCTACTTCTATATAACTGAAGCTATTCCATGATTAATTCCTTCAGCATTCCAATATGTCTGATTTAAACCATGAACCCAAGAGGATCCGCTTTTCAGCTTTCTGTGCCCCAAGTAATAAGCATGTGTGTATGCTGAATGTACACAGGAATAGCCAATTATTTAATGATTTTCAAGGTGACACAAGGTGGTTGAAAACCAACTATAACTTGCTTTGTTTTCCTTGAAACTTTTTAAGGGCTCTCTCAAAACTGTATTTTCCAGCTCACAGATTAGCTTGTAGAGACACATCAGACCTACACTACCAGTGAGCTGAGAGACATTGTAGGAGGTCTGCACATGGGATCGGGAACATTCCTGTGAAAGAATAACCATCCAGGGCAAATCTACACAATCAAATGAAGGTTTGAAAGAGTCAGCCTGGAAGAAGATGAGAGACGATTACAAAACTATTTTATTTATTTTTTCCTTTCTTTATTCTCAGCTACAAAACCAGTTGGAAAGCCTAACTTCCACTCATGACTCTTCGGACAGATTAATTCCAGGCTAACAAACAGGATATGGTAGATACTCCCTCTCCCCAAAACTGACTGCCAAAACTACTTGGTAAAAACCACTCCCTCTCCTTCCTTTCTACAGCGGCACAGGATGATTCTGTAGGTCTTATGCTTTTGGCAAGACTGTAGCTCCATCTGCAAGCTCCCGTGCATGGCACTGCTGCACCAGGCAGCTTGTTAGCTGCTGTAGCCCCCGTGCAGCTGCCTTTTATGACCAACAACATCAAACACCCCCCACCAAATCCCTCCTCTCCTGCGCTCACAAACCATGTCTGAACAACATACTTAGCCTCCAGGGCCAGGGCAAACACTCCAGCTGCCTCAGGGGCAGCTGCAGACGTTCCCGAGTGACGGAGAGTGCAGTTGCCATACAAATCCGTCGTAGCCTGCAATGATATTAGAGTTAATTAATGAAACTAGCTAGTCCGCTTTCCTGGGGGCTACAGACTCAGAACAGAAAGTGCAGGTTATGCCCTTGCCCTTTGGAATTTGCTCTTAGGATCCCGATAATCTGTTTTCTTCCTGTATATTTAGAAAGACAGCATGACATAGCTACAGAAGGCAGGGATAGAAGAATAGATTATAATGTAAGAAAACAATGTTCATTAATACTTATAACTCCTAAACTCATATCGCTGTCATTTATTTCCTATAAACACAATTCAACCAAAGGATTTAAATTCTCTTGTGGTTATCAGCATGATGTTTTTTTTTTTTTTTAATAATATTGAGATTTCTAGCACTGGTGCAACTGCAGAACCAACAGGAGTAATCTCCTATCTTCTATACAGGGTCATCATAGGAACAGCCCTGAAAGATACTCCAGCAGTTGATTTTATGGTGATAATTATAAAGGTGACACTGATATTATCTGATACTATAATATAGCAGAAAACAGTATTTTTCCATCTGCTACTGCACACAAGATGCTACAATATGTCATTGCTTGGAGTTTGAGACAGGGCTCATGAACATTTTAAGCAGCTTTGGACAAAGGTCGACCTTGCATATACCTGAATTTTTCACTCAGTGAATTAAATTATAACCTAGTCTGAAAGAGAATTCCATATGTATATATACATATATATATAAAGTGCATAATTTCCAGTAGTGAGTTTGGTCCTGTAGAAAACTAACTCTTGAATATGATCCTCCATGCTGACCTTAATATGGGACTAATCTCCGAAGGTAGCCTGAGCCCTCGCTCTTCCTCTATAGGTGAATGACTGTTTTTCTGCTCTGTTCAGCTTCTCCACAGGGGTGGTCTGGTTCATACTGCTCTGCTGGTACAATTAGGTATGATCTCAGCTAATGCAGATGACCTCTGCTGATGTCAACACTTTTCATTTAGATTGTATTAATTAGAGACCTTTTGTCACCCTGCTCTCTGGAAAAAAGAGGGTTGAACTTTTAAATCAGCAAAGGTTTCTGATAAAGAGGGTGTAAAATATGGAAGATCATTGCTCTTCTTAATATTAATCCCATATCCCCTCAGGTGGTAGTTTTGGCATGATCAGGTAATGCAAGTGAGAAAATCCCCATCTCAACAAAGGACCATCTGCTGCTCCAAAGCAGACAGAGATGGAATAGGTCGTGGGAGTGCACAAAGACAGCAGCAACAGCACAATAATATCTGGACTCACCACGCCGGCCTCTGGATTTCTCTTCCTGCCATTACTAAAAGTGGAGGCTAAGGTTGAAGAGCAGCTTTCATCATACAGAGCGGTCCGGCCGTCATTTATAGCAGAATTGATGGAGATTGTCCACATGCTCGATGCATACCCGTCACAGTTACAGTCATCGTAGCTGCCTCCATCACCAGAGGCCCAAACATAGATGCTTCCTTTGCCACCTCGGCCCTGCGACAGGGGAAAATCAACCCTGTGGGTTACATTGTAAATAACCAGTTTAACCTGCACATCTAATCATGAAGGAGAATCAGCATCTGTAAAGCAGAAAACTGGTCCAAGCAAAATGAACATCAACTATCAATCAGCTGAAATAACCCGGGCTTGTGCAGACTTTTTAAATCCAGTTAGCTGGCAACCACAGAGTGTTTTGCAGCCTTGTGTAGACAGAACGTTTCCATTTAGCTCCTGTTTTGCTTGACACCCTGAAGGCTTCTGTGCCAGAAGCAAATATGTTTTATGGATCCATTTTTGTTTATGTCGAGCTCTAAGTACTATGAGGAAAGTATTCCTCTAAAAGGGATATAGGTCACATCACTTACTGGGTTTTTAAGATACTATTAAGTCCAGGCAATGGCTAAAAAAAAATCTGTAAAATTGGTAACTTTTTCTCTTGATACATTTTCCTCCCTAGGTACCACTGACTTACACTTGTTTTTCTGATAAATCAGCCTCTACTACCAAGCAGAAAATAGAGTTGAGACCACATGAATCATCTACCAAATACACTGAAAAGTCTAGAGAAGGTTGGGACTGAAGCTGAAGGGCAGCTATAAAAGCTGGGTCCTTCCCATTAGCTAGAAGAAATAAATTTCTAACCTCTCCCTAACTTCCAGATATGCAAGGATTGAAAAGGGATCAAATCAACTCTTTCTGCTTATCCCATATGAAGAAAAGCTGCCTGGGTCCACGGAAAAAAAAAATAAGTGCTACTGAAACCAAAGCTCTGATCTCCCACTGAGACCAACAGAGCCACAGTTCTGTGCACTGCAATCTAATATTCACTTCTAACAGCATCAGAAGGGCACAAGGCCTCAGTTAATCATTCCATTTATGTGCATTGGGAAGAAGACAAAAAATAATCTCTTTTGGCCTCTTCACTGTCCAGTATGCAATGGTCATTAAGGAACATACAAATACAGCACCTTGCAACCACTCTTACTGGGAATTTAAATCAAATCTGAGCTTGCAGCAGTAGCTCCTGTTCTTCATCATACCCCACTGACCAGAGCAACCTCATTATTTTAAGCCCATTTTTGTGTTGCATTACAGGCCAGTGAGCTGCACAGAGGGTTTGCTGCCACTGGGGTACATAATCTCTCAGGATAGAGATTTTCATAATAAAGATTATGACTATGAAACAGTTTGTTGAAATCTGCCTAAGAACACACACAAAGACCTGAGATCCATCACTTGAGTTTTAAGGGAGGGAGATACTGTTGCAAAAAATCTAAGAACATAATAATTCCAGATGTATTTTAAAAGAGCATCATAATGAGAACCATGGTGCATTCTGCCCCCCAATCCCAGTTGACCTTTCTTTCTCTGTTGTAGATACACTGGAAATTCACTTTCCTTGAAGTCAACTATCTCTGCCTGATACCTTAAAGAAGGGATGACGATAGTCATCCTGGGAATAAACAGACTTCCTACACGCTGACCACCCCATTCGTGGCACCAGCAGCCACCTGCTGTCTGCTCTGGGCACTGGAGAAGGTTCTAGCAATACACATTGAAATACCAAAGGAAGCTTAAAGGAAGATTTGGAAAGAAGAGATGAGACTATCAAGATAACAGAGTTAATGCATTTGAAGAGCTTATCTCTTCCAGCCTCCTACGGAAACCCGCTCACTTCCCCAGGACATGATGCACAGCAGAGCGCCCGCACTTCTGCCATCTGAAGCTGGAACTCACACTCCCGGCGGAAGGTGATTCTCTGTGTATTTGTAACCAGCCTGCTTCTCAGTTCAAGCTAAAATAAAATTAACCATGGTCAAGGCTATGTGCTGCAAAAGCCACAGACAGCTACAGAGAAGCTCTCTTTGCAGAAACAGCAGGTTTTCTATATCCAGAGTTTTTGTGGGATGTTGTGCTACTGGCAAAAAATATCCCTGAGAAACTTGATTACCCATTTTCTGGTTGTGTGAAGAGCATACTTGCAGGAAGACTTCTGCAGTGAACTCTCCTGCAAAAGCGAGTTGGCAGGGACTAACTCACTTCACGTCATTTTAGTCACAGCAAGGAGCAAGGAGCTGCTGGCAAAACTCAAACAGAAAAAGGCACTATACAGAAAGTGGAAAAAAGGACAGGCTCCTTGGGAGGAATATAGGAATCTTGTCAGGGAATGCAGGGATGTGACGAGGAAAGCTAGGGCACAATTGGAATTAAATCTAGCAAGAGATGTTAAAAATAATAAGAAGAGCTTTTTCAAATAGATCAATGGTAAAAGGAAGATTAGGCAAAATGTGGGGTCCGCTGCTGAACAGCATGGGTTCCCTGGTTATGAAAGACATGGAAAAAGCAAGTTACTGAATGCTACCTTTGCTTCAATGTTTACAGAGGGCGGCCGTCTGGAATCCCAGGCCCTAGAAACCAGAGAAAGTGCCTGGAGAGAGGAAGACCAGTGTGCAGATGTGCTCAAGAAATAAAACGAAAAAAAAAAAAAAAAAAAGCTGTCAGCTGGCCAGTGCTCTCAGCATATCAATCTGTTTGTTAGGAGGCACAGTTTCTAGGTACAGTTATGAAATTTTTTAGAGGACCAGCCAAATAGCTTGCTGACATTCAGGGACTGTTCTGAGGCAGAAGTTGAAGAAAATGCAAAGGGAATGCCTTGAAAAAAAATGAAAACTGCAGATTGCTTTCTGTCACAAACTCAAAGGACCTATTGTTTTGTGAGCACTTTTTTTTTTGCATGATAAATAGCTATTTTAGTATTTCTATAGTATTTAGTAACTATTTTATATTTCTTCTTACAAAGCAAGGTGTTTCAGCACCTCCTGTGTACTTTAATGGCCATTTATGCCATTGCTTGTAGTAACAGTAGTGCTTGTAGTAATAAGTAAACTGTTTTTCTAGGAAAAGAGAAAAATTCTGTAGCTTTTACAAGTCTTTGCCATAGGTCTTATTAACTTTTGGATAGGATTCAGTTATTTTCCATTTCCTACTAACTTCTTCAGATGAAAAAGTGTGTTCGCTTCTATTCTAGCATCATCATTAGTGCATTCAGGATTGAATTATTTAAAGTATTTTAAGTATTTTGTAAACAAAAAATGCCTCCTTCAATAATGATTGTTCATTATACTGAAGAGAGTCATCTGCAGCCCAGTGTATGGTGTGCCTGGAGTACACTGGAGGTGCCTGGAGGTAATTTGTGCCACTGGCTCTGGATCTTTTCAGGTTTTTGAGACTGTCACTGGCAGAAAGATTCTAAACCTGCAAATTTGCTGTTCACCAGTGACAGTGTTCTCTATCCAGTGCTCCCAGGCAGTGTGATGAACTCTCAGTTTCACGGCTCTTGCAGCACTGTGCAAAGGTACCCGGCTGGTAGCATGACCCCTGCGAGGAAGCAAACGCACATGTCTGCTGAGCATTAGGCAAACACACTCCTAGGGAATCAGAAAAAAATCTACATTTTGAGGCTAAACTATTGTCTTGTCTCTTTAGAAAAAATATATGTATATGTTAATAAAGAAAATAAATTTGGGAATTACAAATATTGCCATGTTTGCGCAACCTGTTACACTGCAGCAGCTTTTTGCTCTTTAGGCAGCAGTCACTTGAACCTTTGCAAAGGACAATGTTTAAGCTTGTCACAGAGCCATGGGTAGCACAGGCCTGGAACAGCATGGCTCGTGTCCCCGCTCACCAATACATTCCCGAGGCTCAGATCTCCACAGGAACCGCAGCACTTGGGATCTGCCCCAGCTCCTGCTCTTAGTGGCACACAGGCACTCGCTGGGATGTGGTAGGACCGAGGAGTCTGGCAGCCTGGCAGGCACAGACCGATCTCCAAACACTGACTCTTAGCAAAGGAGGAATCATGTATCTCATCACCAGGGCAAAAACGCTGGTCATGCAGTTTTATAAATGTGTGAAAGTACCTCCCTTCGGATAAATTGCCCAACTCCAGAATTCCAAACATATACAGCATTCTCGTATGCACTTGTAACAAGGTTTGCATTAACTTAAATAAAAAAGATACAGAATTATAATGCAGATCATAAACACAACTGCAATACTCTAGTAAATGTTCCCAAGTTGTAAGGGAGCTTGTAAGGCTTCCTTTGGAACTGAGGAATCTGAAGATTGCTCTATCATAATTTCCCTATTCTCACTTGGCTGTTAATGAAATGATGTTAGTGGTATCTAACATTAGATATGTTAGCTATATTAGAGGTATGAGCACAGGCAAGAATGGAAAGTGTTATACACACAAATAATGTGTTATGTAACTGGTTGAGCTGGTAAATTCTCAAGAAATAAATTAAGTCCAACCTACCAATAAAAAAATCCTACCTCCTAAAAATGCTATAGATAGCAACCAGCTTAGCTTGATTACTTCTTTGCAGTCCCTTAAGTTCCAAGAGCTGAAGTAGGAAAGAATGATGATATAAAATAGCAAGTAAGAAACATTTGCTAGATATTCTTTCAAAGACAGGATGTGCCCATACAGCATGGGCAGAATTAGTTATTGAGCTAGTTATCTTCCTGCTTAAGATGATTGCTGATATAATTCTAGATTCAAGGTTACAGAAAGCTGTAAAGTACATATATCTTTTCTCTCATAACCTGCTGCTGACCATATATGTGGTTTGGAAAGGGTCTAAAGCCCGACAGCATTTTTTCATTAAGTATCATTAAGTTATCTGTATTCAAGTGAACTTACTCCCGATATCCTAGCAGGTCTCAGGGGAGGATCTCAAAGGAATAGAACAGTGTAAAAACACGAGAGTCTGGGGGAAGGAGGAAACTCTGGTCACTGAATTTCTGCTTGAGACGAGTTCTCCAGTACAGTGGTAACACAGTGAATGTTACCTGTACTTATGAACTCAGTTAACTGCATATTCACCATAAGAACTTCACAGCACTCCCAACTAATTATCTTTTGTTTATTACATTAGAGGCAAGGATATTAATCTTATTCTGTGCAAGAGCTCTTGTGTTGCTCTTCATTTAATAACACATTTTTATTCTCAGCATGCTGCTTCCTCCCTGCCAGTATTTCAGCTTCTTCACTAATTCATGAACCATCACTCTGGTAGAGTCAGCCCTAGACTGAGAAAAAGAATTCATACGTTTATTTGCCTCTCATTTATACAAGATATGACTTTTTAATAAAGGTTTTGTTATTCTGAAGAATAATCATATATTAGATTTGCATGTGTGTATTCAATAGAGAACTCGGAGCAGAGACCTTAGAGCTAAAAGTACATGGAGGGGTAATATATCACAGACTGGTTAAACTTGCTTTAAATGCAGGAAAGTCTGATTTCCAAAGCACCATGAAGAGCACTCAACATCCCTGAAATCATGAAATATCTTTGGAAACTCTGGTTCTCCACAAAAAGAAGCCATAACAAATTATACACCAAAAGGCATCTATGGGAGGAACTGGAATTAATATAATAAAGGTAGATTTGCACCGCTGTAATTGCAATGCAAAAGGAGGCACGTGGGGTGGAGTTTGTGTCTTCCTTCCTGTATCCAATGTCAGAATGTATCTGGGATGCAGCTATTATATATTTACAGTCACTGGGCAACACCAGCTTTCCTAGGTATAATCATTATTCCTTCTCCTGCCTAATGCTGCAGTGTCCGTTTGACAGAATCTTTTGAATAATGCAGGCTCTTCTGTTCATTTTAGGCTGAAAAGCTATAACAGTCCTGCCCGAAGAGGAGGCTCACCATCACCATGGTGTCTCCTTAGGAAGCATTCAACCTGAGAGGTCTCAGGGTGCCTACTGACCCTATTATTGAAACTCATCCCTTAAAGAGAATACAAACACTTTTAAAGGGCAGGCATTAAAAAATAACATGCCTGACACTTGTCAGTATGAGAAGACAAAAGAGCAGGAGGGAAAAATCTCTTCTCCTGTGCTAAACATTCACAGAGAAGGTGTCTAGAGTTGTTAGTGACTTCTCTGTCATTTTTAGACTAGTTCTGCATGTAAAGAAATATAGGATTTTTTTATATATTCAGAGTTTACTTCTGCTCCAACTAATACCACTGGAGCACTACTGGAAGCAGAAACAAATATCCACTAACCACAAAACATGAAGGTGTTGTTAAAAAACATATCCATTGTGTCACACACCGTATTTGTTGTATATTTTATCATTTGCTTTATTTTATGATGCACTGATAAGCAATAATGAACCAGATAGGAGTGAGAGTCTGCAACTGGAAGAGTGGACAGATTCTCACATCTTGACCATGCACTTATCAGTTGTACCTTTCAGAGGGCGTAAAAGGGCACGAGAAGAAACTCAGCTGGTGTTAACTTAATTCAGGTACCAACCAAGCCAGCATTTGATTTCTACTACAAAACACAGCAGACTCATTAGAAATTTGTGACAAAATTTCCTTAATTACTGGAGCACATTTCCAAATTAATGGGCAAGGATGAGGATGCCTATAATTCTTCTATTATAGGCAAAACATTTAAGGCTCTGAATTTGAGAAAGCTTTAGATATTTTACCACCTGCTATGTCAGTATATTTAATTATTGTGTCAGAAAATATGGTAAACTGAATGTGCTGTTCTCAGGGAGGTGGGGATGAAGAGTGGGAGAAACTGGCACAAGAGGAAGAAATCATTTGGATGGCAAATGAGTAATTGCAGAACTTTCACACAAAACCACCCCAGAATCTTTTCAATATGAAAACCCTTCTGTAGTTTGTCAGATATAGTTGTCCTGCCCACAGGACATGAAGAGACAGAGACAAGCAGGCATTTTCCATTCACTGTGCTTCCCCTTCAGGCCCACTCTGAATCTTCCGTGATTTCCTCTGAGCTTTACTGTTTTCTTCTTTCCTAGCTCCTCCAACAAATGGAAATTCTCCCCATCTTCCACGTTTGCCCCTCAGAAACCCCTTCGTCCCCGAAACCACCTCTGATCGTGTTTTCTCCAAGGAGCATGTTTCCTGAAGACACATTTGCCTTCAATCAATCCCTTTTTTTAAATCAAAATAAGGAAAATGAGCAATTGGTAACCTCATGTGTTTGCACACTGCAAAATGTAAACTGGCCAGAAATGGCAGTAAATCCCAGTCCGTAAAATCCAAATTATTTTAAACAAATGCCTCTGTTTTCATAAAATCTTGCTGGGTGCTATTAGAAAAACTTTTTGAAGGGATATAGGTTCTGAGGGGAAAATAGGTAAAAACATGTTCACTTGCTACAGGAGAATAATATTATTCCATTAACATCTGAGCAGGTGCAATCACAGCTGTACCAATGTTCACATATAAGTAATTTGAAAGATACTACTAATCCAGAAGGATTATTAAACTAGCGGCACATCAAAACAGACAAAGCTAAATCAGTAGTAGTATGACAATCATGTTTTGAACTGGGGAATATTTCTGGGGATAACTTCTGGCATGTTCTAAACTGGGGAATATTTTCTCCAGTACAGCTCTTTTTACTCTGTGAAACTATGTGAAAAGTAAGATGACTAGACATAGATATGGTTCCCATGCAGAAGAGCACTCTGAGCTCATACAACAGATGCAAAGACACAGCACTGCGGAGAAAACATCAGTGCAATGTACCAGGCTTTGACCAGTATCTGTAGGAAAAGCAAATACAGTGAAAGTTGAAAAAAAAATCACCTAATTGTTGTGTTCTGCATTATCTACTGGAGCAATGCTGGATCCCTCAGTAAGGGGTGTTAGGGCAAGTGTGTAAATAACACCCTGCTCTGCTATTCAGCCTGTTTAATAGGATTGTTACCTTGTTCACACCATCTGCCATCGCCTGCAGTGTCAGTTCTCTTGGTCCATCCACAGTCTTCCCATTGTCAGTCGGTCCCCAGCTGGCACTATAGATATCTATGACTTGAGGCATATGACTGATAGAAGAAGCCTCAATAATGTCCGTCATAAATGGCTGGTCCAGCATGCGGATACCTGTGGATTTAATCAACACAAATTATGCATTACCCAGGAAAAGATGAAATCTCTTCATGTGGATAACTGCACTGATTATCAACATTTTAGCTCACTGATAGTTTCACTCAGCAATTTTACTCAGATTTCACCAGGGTACATTTAGTCAACAGGATGTTAGTCCCTAAAAACCTAGCCACAGCAATGCAGTATGCCCCCAAAAGAGAAAGCATTTTATAAGCTGGGGATAAAGATTAGAGTTTCCTTTCCTAACTTGTATTTATGATGTCCTGACACTTCATTCACCTCTCAAGTGACTTTTCTGTTTATCTTGGTTCTTCTCCAAAATTTAATCAGAGGGTGGAAAAGACTGAGCTGACTGAATTTCCTGGAAAAATATCAATGTCTGCATGAAGACAATAGCAAAATAAGGCCCATATTTGTAGGAGAAGGAAAAGAATAAAACCTGCCTTCTATAACTCCTGTTGAAGTAGAAACGTAGCTGGATTTTGGTGCAATCCCAGGACATGCCAGCTGCGTAAGGTCTCTGAGCACCAGCCCAGAGCAAACCAGGCTGTGTGACAGCACAAACCTTCACATCTATCATACCCCACACAGAGGCCAGTTTCACCTGACAGTCGACCTTTTGGGGGCCTTTGGATGAGACCTGAGCAACAAAGTGCACATTTCAAACCTCATTTATAGCCCCAAGTTGAAGTTCAGTGCTTTTCCCAATGGTGTCAGGACAGAGATGTTGTTAGAGAAATCAATACCAGGGATCCCAAACAGTGGACATAGGAGTAGGGAACCTGATTCAGAAGTTAGTGCCTTTACTATAATCAGTATAAAATCCATGAGCCAAATGTGAGGCTGAAAAATGGACATTTGCTAAACGAACATGGTATGAATTTTAAATAGACTAAAATCGGATATTTCTGATCTTCTTATTGAACCAAGAAATTCTGTGTGAAACTCTGAGTGAGAAGTTCCCATGAATTCTCGAAAAATGAAAGTCTGCACTGAAACCACAAAAATAATGATTGAACATGGGGGCACCATAAGTAGACCCAAGCCATCCGTCTAACTTTAGTGCAGAAAAGAGGCACAAGAGGCAAAACACCCAGTGCCTCACATCCCTGGCTGGCAACTTCCAACTCCACCTGCAAATATGGACCCTGAAACATGTTAGCAGCAGATGCTGAGCTCAAATTTTAATTATCCACTGTTCACACAGTGGTGCTACAGATGCATACTGTCCTCATTCCCAAAAATGTGGCATTTCCAAAATTCAGTGGGGAATTTTGAGAGGAAGTGGAAAAGTACAGGAGGGTAAGGTATTTGTAGGCTTTTTGTTACCCTAATTTTTAACAAACAGCTCAAAATTGTGAAGTGAGGTCCAGCCAAATTCTAAAGTGTTCCTCTAAAACTAGCCAGAATGCAAACGTTGTGAAATGCCCCACCTCTGAGGAGTGCATGACGTTACCGAAGAAACAGACCCAAAAGAAACTAGACCCAAGTGCCCAAGCTGCACATTAGAGTCAGTTCCTCACTCACAGTGATAATCACTTAGCAAATACGCTTTGGAGCCACCAGGTTTTCTGCAGAGCTGACAGGTGAAATGGAGCCCTTCTTCTTACATTGTGGTCAAAACAGGCACTGGCAAAGCAAAGCAGAACTGCCCACACACATCCACTGTGAACCATTCCCAGGAAGCAACAGGTGCCTCCACTTCAGGTTTTTAGTGTGGATCAGGGCATGATTTTGAAGTGAATCTCTTAAGCATTCACCTCCATTGTCTGTGCCTTGGTTCACATCACAGAACACTCCTATAGTGCAAAACCTGGATTTCTTTGGGATGAAACTAAGCAGGCAGATGTTGCCTAAGGCCACACCTAATGCACTACAAGGTCATGTCTCTGTAACATCAGGCAGGAGCTGGTTTGAAGTACAAGCACCCAACGCACATGGGAGGTGAATGTGAAGCACCTCCCCTTTCTGTTGCCTCTCTTCTACCATTTTGCACCACCTTGTTAAAACACCTGAAACCAACAATATCGTGGATATTTATAGTGCTGCAGGACCTGCCTGATGGCAGTGGAGAGAGTAACAGCAGCAAGGGATTTGCAAGTGCAATCTATAAGTGCTGCAGGAATATCTATTTTTCCTCCTTCATAATGAGATTTGTCGCAAATGATTCTGCCAGGAGGCCAGAAGCACTCAAAATCAGAATACAAACAGGAGCTGACATGAGAAAAACTGAGCACAAGGAGTGTGCACAGTTCAGATTGCTACTGTACCTGCCACCTTGGAGTTGTAGGCAACTCCCACCCCACAGATGTTGTTGTTGGCTGCAGCAGACACTTCTCCCGCACATCTTGTCCCGTGGCTGCAGAGGGGAAGACAGAGATACCATGTGAGTCCCAGCTTGGGCAAAGCTGCATGTGCTGAATCAAGCTGGATCTCCCCGGCTAGGTGTTTGCCTCATTGCAGTCGCCTCCTGCTGCCTCCGAAGGAAACCATTCCCTCTCCGTGGCATCCTGGGAAGGGCTGCACTCGGATGGGCTCACCCCTTGGTCAAGCCCCTCTCTGCAGTGTGAACTGTGCTTACTCTGAGGCACACACGCACATTTCTGCTTCATTTAGTGGTTAAGTTATTCAGCCCTTTCCTTTTTTAACTCTGGCTGCCAAGCAGGTCCTGCCTGCATTGTTAACAACTATGAGAGAACAGGAACAGCTCCTTGGAAGAACAGTGTAATAAAAACAGTGTCCATGTAATTCCTATGGTGTTGTCACTTGGCAGTGTGACATTCATTATTCTGGACCCCCAGAAGTCCAATTTGCTGTTCCAACATATGCCAGGAGTGTGTCCTTGCCCACATTAAAAAATACTGTGGGAGGTGGAGGCAGGCACAATATTGAGGAGCAGAGAGCCACAAAGGGCGGTCACAGCATCCCCAACAGCCAGGGCCTCGGCACGCGGTATCCTCCTCCCCATCCAGGGCCTATTCCCTGGGAGAGCTGCTCACTGCCAGGAGCTGTGGCTGGCAGCTCACTCGGATGTCACCTTCAGCCTAAGCGGGGGAATGTCTCTGCTCTGACACTGGGGTCTAGGGTGAGGCAGGCATGCGGTAACTCAAGGACACTCGGAGTCGGCACCTCTGAAGTGTTTCACTGCTCCTCAAAGAGATCCTGACGCGGGTAGGAGATTTGAGGCTGCTTGCAGCAAGGCAGGGCACATTTTCCCTTCTTGGAATTCATCATAAAAATTAAACCATAGGAAAGATAAATATGGTCAATATGATCTAGTTATACCAAAAATAACACAGCAGCAGAGAAACTAGTGAAACGTGTGAGGAAAACTCAGGTGTGTGATTTCACAAATAAGGAGCTTCCCCCACAGCCTGGCTGAAGAGCAGGACAAAGGA
>JAWLRI010000446.1:2309421-2354766 GCA_034781795.1 Crypturellus tataupa | reverse complement strand
CTCGTGGCCCTGCGCTGGACTCTCTCCAGCAGCTCCACATCCTTCTTGTACTGGGGGGCCCAGAACTGGACACAATAGACACAGCCCAGAACTGGACAGTTCTCCTTCAGTCCTTACAGAAGACCCATTTCGCTCAGAAGATGCTTCTCTGAATACAGCTAGAGGAAAAGCTGATAAAGACCTTGAAAAGTGGAACATAAGATTGTATCCTGAAGATATTGGTTGCACAGGAGAGGAAAAAACAGAACCTTGTGAGAAGGAGAGGGATGAAGTGCCATCAGGATGACTGCAGGGGTATTTGCAAACATTTTACTACCATGGATTTCCATAGATTTCAATGGAAAACACTGTAGCCCTTTTTATTTGACTACATGATATTGTTATCATTTTCCTAATATTTGTTGCCTAATTCTTATAAGTACAGATATTCAAAAAAAAAAAAAAAAAAGGCCAGCTAGTCACACAATCACCTCCCACGGTAAATATCTGTTGTCTCCTCTCTCTCTTGTCTCTCCCCGGCTCATTCTCTACTCTCCTTCTCCTCTTTTTTAAACAAGCATTCGGCTCCAGGCACCGTTCAGAAACTAGAACTAACAGTTTTTAGTGCCGGCCAGAGTCTCGTCCTGGGATTTGGATTTTCGCTGTTGCTAACCAGGCAAGAAACCTCTTACAAGAGCTGATCAGCTGCCTTCTGCTGTAAATGGGAAGATGCAGCTACACTGACATTTATCAGAAAATGCTGGCGAGTACAAAAATAAGAAGACACACCTCTATGAGAGGCAGGCATCAGCTTATGCTTCTTTTTACGGCACTGCAAACCTATTTGCAAAAGCTATTTGCTCTCTTAGTTTTTCCTTCAAAACAATGTACAGAAATTTGCAATCACAAGCCCGTACAGCTGCAGTTCTCTTTTACGGAACACATCTAATAGACAGCCCTTGTTATTTTACCTTCTAGTTCAGATGCTGTATCTTAGAGAAGCTAGTCCTTGCTGGCTTTGTATACACGGTCTGAGTTGAGAGAAAACCTTGGAGTACATTAGGCTTCAGCATTTTAATTATGAGTTCATAATGAAGGGTTCCCTTTGTGGGGAAAATGTAATTTCCTGAAGGCTGAACCTCTGAAGGGTTTCCATGGCTTGGAAGAAAATATTGATCCTTCAGCACGAAGGCTTTCTGCACTCATGGGACAGAGTGGAAAATTCCAGCTCTGCCAGAAGCCCCTGCTCCAGCACAGCGAGCAGTGACACTGCAGCCAGCTGGGATGTGCTGGGAGAGCAGCCAGGGAGGCCCTTGGGAGCCAGGCTCCTTCCCAGGTACTGGCACAAGCTGTCAGGAATAGAGAGACAGATGGTTCTCCAGCTCAGCCTGAAAGGGCACTTGGGGTTTAGCTGGACCTGTCCTATCAGTGCTTGTTCCTGAGGGAACAAAGCTTTTTCCACGGGATGGAACTGCAGTCATTAGCAACAGACTAGATTTTTTTTTTCTCAATTTTGATTTAGTTTAGAGATTTTTGCTGTTTTCACATTTAACATTTTCACTAATCCCCTTTCTCATATTTGTGGTTGCAGTATCAGCCTCACACTCCAGTTTGGAACTAAGCCCATTTTGGAATATCAGACTTCCCAAAGGAGAAGATATGTGAGCTGTAAATCTTAACTCTACACATCCTTTTTTCGTAAATGTAACCAGGTCTTACAACAAAAGTTGTGAGGCTGTCTAAGGGCCTGCAAGACTGGGACCTTCTTTTGCTGACCTAAGGGAGTAGTAAGGATGTTTTCCAGAAGCCACTGATCTCTCAGGCACTTTATAGGCCCAGTCCTACCAAATGTTGATTGCTCTGAAGCCACTGCCACATGTGTCTTTAAACACATGAGCAATTCCAAGAACTTAGGGATGCTGAGATGCATCAAAAAGCATCATAGCAAAAATGTGGACTTGCTCCTTTTCAGGGAGGATGATTCCATGTTGGCATGTTCTGCCATAAAGGCATATCCCTGGCCAAAAGCAATTGAAATTATCTCATCTGCAACGTGAAGCTATGAAATGTCACCTACTGAACTGAAATGACGGAGGCACTGGTAGGAAGATCAAGTGCTATCACCATGCTCTTTAGAGCCAAATTAAGCACGAGGAATTCCACAAACTGCAATCATAAACATATCACAGAAGACACTTGAAACCATACACTTGACATCAAATAGCAATGCTGATGAAACAGCAGCATTTCAAAATGTGAACAAGTCTGTTATTACTGCCTTGAGGGTTTCTACTATGAATTTTTAACTCATGCTGCTAAATTCCCAGTTGCTCTGTCAATGGTGTATTAATACTCAGCATTTCGATTACCTCTCTATGACAAACACAGAAAGAATATCAAATATTCCATAATCAAATATATGGTAAGGGACTTTAAGAGATATAACAAAGACACAGAAGATGAGACCCTGGCTCAATGTAATATAGAATAAGATCACAAGATCCAGCTCCTTATTTAGTCAGCATCGTATTCCTTATTTTAGGGATTCACTTGGACCAAATTTCTTCCTCCTCTCTATTACTTTACATAGGCATTTCAGGAAGAGACAAATTCTGAGCATATATATTTTAGAAAGCTCTTTCTCTTTCCCAAATCTTGTTATGTCTAAGTGCTAAACTCAAGGTAGTGCAGCCATCTACAAACTCAAGCTGCTGGCAGTCCATTTCTTAAGAACAATCTACACACATAAAAAAAAAAAAAAAAAAAAAAAAAAAAGAAGATGCCCCAAAATGTAGACATTATGAAAGGTGAAACTTTGGACACAAATAAAAACTGTGCGAGGTGTAGGCATGGACTACAATACCCACGCTAGCTCAGCGTGTGGATATTTCCTAGCAGACTGACTTCACGGCATTTTTAGGACTAGACTGATCTTTTCTTCAGCTGGATTTCATTCCTTGTCTTTAGTGCACGTTCAAATTACTACCTGCTGGGAAAAAAGGGCTCCTGTGGCCTCAGACCGCGGACAATGTTAGGGCAGGAGCTGCTAAGACTTCAGGCCAGCAGAGCCTTGCGATGGGAGGAAGAGGAGAGGCCGAGTGCAGCTGAGCAGAGCCCTGCGCTCACTGTGTTAGATACAGGAGAGGCAGGAGAAGGGGCATTTTAGCAGCAGGAGTTAACCTTGCTGTAGTGCTTTCAGTTCGTGACCCATTTAAGGCTGTGATCTTTCAAGATGAGGTTTCTGCTATTTGAGGCTGTGTCTTACCAAACAGTCCTCCCCGCTGTGCCTGGCTGCCCACCTACCTGCAGGAGCCAGGCCAAACACCCCTGCACTGGCCACATCGTCATTCTTGTGGCCTTCCCATTCCCCATCCGTCCCTCCACAGCCCCTTCATGGCTCCAGTGCTGGTTCGTCGTTTGCTACAACAAAGTCACTGCTCCACAGGCTTCTCCAGTTTCTCCTCATTGCAGAGCAGTCTCTGCGTGTGTCAGTCGTGACTGTCACTGCCGTTTGTTGCCCTCATTCCTGTTCCTCTCCCAAATGAATCTCTAATGCCCTTTTTCACATCATTCTTCAGCTCCACTATTTTGTGACTTATAGCACTAAGGTTGTGGGTTCTATCATGTTGTTTTCTGCTTTTGAAATGTCACTTTCCATAAATTTCTAGAATACTCACAATTTCCGCCATAAAAACAAAAAAGTACATATCTGCTAAGTCCAACAACTCTTTATCCATCAATCAGAAAATATTTATAGAATTGAGAGAGAAAAACATTCTATTTCTGGGAAATATATTTTTGGCTTCTGAACATGATCCGAGGTTGACTGTTAACAGAAATGTGCCTATTTGACATGAAAACAGCTATGTGAAGACCTTTTTCTTGTCTATTTAAAACATGATTATTAATTTATTTATATTATTATTTATGAAAAAAGAATATTCCCATATGCTTTGTCCACTATTGCTGTTGAAAAAGAAAGCAAATGAGTAAAAAACAAATGTTGTTTCCAGCTCATAAGCTGCTTAACATAGCCCTGTGATCGGTTCCTACAAAGACATAGACTTTGTGCAGACTTCTTTATTCTGATCAATTTAAGGAAGCATCCTGCTGAGTAATCCCCTTTGGCTAAGCATTTTAACAGTTAGGGTAGGGTCTAATTAGCTGTAGTCAAGTTATTCAACCAATTAATAAGGAGTAAAACTGTCTACTCTGCTCTTTACATCCTGTGGTCATCTCTCTCTCAAATCCCTGCCCCTTAAGTGAACACTTTTCAGCTTGATATATTCTTTACCAAGATCAACAACGGGGCCAGGTCTTCACTGTGCAGGCTGTTTATTATCATTTAAATTGCAGTAGCTCATATGTAGGAATAAATGTACTGCTCTTTCTCATTTTGGAGCCATTCTATCTGGATGACCCATGGTTTTTTTTACCATTTTTCTGATCTCCTTCGTTCTTCTGTGCATTTATTTAATCACAATTAAAAACCACACTGGGCTGCCTGAGGTGAAGCCACCGGCTGCAGGAAAATATAAAGCAGAGTAACTGGAAGTTGGCATTCCCCCACAGCTTGCAGAGCCAGTAAGCCTCAAGTAAAGGTATATTTGAGGGATGCTTGAGGAAGAATCAGTTGTCACAGCCCATGTCAAAAATATATAATCTGCCCCGCATGTGTTTCATGTTCTGGAGCACTGCATCAAACCCCATGTTGCAGAGAAATGAAACCATTCCCAGAGGTTTCAAAGGCTAACACAGCAGCAGCCCTGTCACAGCCCACAGCTCAGTAGCCCTTCAGGTGACAAGTACATTCTGTATCTTAATAGCAGGATTTGGAGCCAATTCCCCGGTTACTCCTTTCTGTCCTAAATCCAATATTGTGAGATGCAGCTTATTTAATGTGAGTCAGCATTGTCATTCCTCTAGCGAGAGCCTTCTCACCTTTTCATTCCCTCCACAGGCTGCCCCATTTTTAGTCTGCTGCTTTTGCAAAGCAAAAAGTCTCATCTGTAAGACCAGCAATTCAACTGTGCTCTTATTCTTCTCACAGCTTAAACTTTTGTATGAAAAAAAGATCATAACAAGAAATTCTACATTTTACAGAAAAGGTCAGCATGTACTTACATAATTTGAGGCAAGATCAGGATGCAGATAATCAATTCCTGCAATAAATTAATGACAGAACCAAAGATCAGAAGTTTCAAAAAAGACTGTCTAATGATCACAGAATAGGATAAAGTTCCATTGCAAATATAGGAAACAGCAGTAGTGAATAATGCAATTGATTGAAGCGATATCCCTGTTTTTACATGGGGACTTTTAATTGGGGGTACCACTTCTGCTTTAGACCTTGACTTGGGTTTTCAATTATTTATGTCAAAATTGAAGTGTCAGCTGAAGTGAGGTCAGCTACAAAACGTACTGACCCAGTTTGTAAACTAGATTGTTTAGTAACAATCTAAACTAGTTGTTTACTAGTTGTAAACTAGTTGTTTAGAAAGGCTAATTCTAATCACATTTTATCTGTATACAAGTGCCGTCATCTCAAAGGATATCAAAACTGTCAACTTCAGTAGGCATTGGATCAGTATAGGCTATAAAAAGAGTATTTTAACCACTGAAAACTGTAAATTTAAGTACCTGGAAAATTGACTAAATTGGACTGGAAAGATCACTAAGACAAATACGCTTTATTCTGTGTATGATAGGCAGGGGGAGGTTAATGCTGAATTAGAGCATTTTAGCAGGTATCTGGGCACGGGCTGCAGTCTGAGATCCTGGCCCTTGATATACAACATTGTAAGACTTTCTTAGAAAACTAGATCCTGAGCATTCAGCCACTTGGTTCTTTAAGGTCGATATAAACTAGAAATTAGTAACAAGTGCAGTCAAACATTCACTAAAGCTCACTGACTTACTTTATGTGAACTGAGCCTAACCAAAAACTGAAATGTTCTGCCAGGAGGAATTCTCAATTCACCTGAGGCTCTGCTCCAAAGAGCACCTGGGGTGCAGCTGAATGAAGAGGAGCAGTTGTCTCTATCCATAGGATCAGATAGGACACTCAGAAACCAGGGAAATCCTGGGATTTTACAGAATGTGATTTTAAATGGCTCTGTGTCTGTGTACTGTGCTCAAGTCCATAGCAGAGCAGTGGTGCAGAATATCCTCCTGTTAATGCACAAACTGTCTCCAGATATGGGAAGTGTACAGTCCCCACGGAGAGAATAACAAAAAGCAGTAGATAATAACAACAATAATAAAAGTAGATAATGATAATACTAATATGTTATAGAAATAACAAAAGCAGATGATCTCAGATGGAATAAGCTGACACAAGCAGTTAAAACAGGCAAACAGCCAGCAATCTCCTGTTCCCTTCTGGCCATAACCTTTCCCTGTGTCTCCAACCACCAACCTGGTACGTGCTCAATGTACCTGCACATCACCCTACTGATGAAACTACTATTACCTTCCCTTAGGTAGGATCCTTAACACTAGATGTGTGTGAAGAAATCTGTGCAATATCAGCAGGGAGCCCTGCTGATACCAATGGGAGACGGACAACACAGGTCTCAGTGAAGGGCCATGGTACTCGGCTACTCTCTTGAGAGTTACTGGAAGTGAACACAAGCCACATCCGACAGGCCCACAGCTTCCAGTAGATTTATTTGGCCTGATTCTACATTAGTTTGTTGCCATCTCCATGGCAGTCTGAATGTGAAGTCTGCCTCTGTGGGAACAGTGACACTGTGATTTATGACGGCATCAATGCAGAGATGCAGGAGTCCACTTTCTTACTTCCATAAAGACTTTTAGGATTAAGCAGATGAGAAACAAAAATGAAGAGGGAGAGATCTCAGCTGATCCTAGAAAGCACATTTAGCTATATTATTGATTTTAGCATTATTCAGTCACGACAACATTTCAATACTTTACCCCCCCCCAAAATGGTGAGAGCACTGTTAGGAATCCACAGTACTTGGATATTTGGAAGCTGTGAAGCTGTGACTCCAACTGTACCTGATCCTCATCTTCCTTGAATTATGCCTCAACTTATTAATATATTTGATAGGCAGGTCTTTAAGGACACTCAGCATGAAAGTGTTTTAATTATTTCAGCTGTCAAGTATGACTTTGAGAATAATGCAAACCAGAAAATGTTTTCATGAGCACTTTTTGCAAGGCAATTAAGTCTCCCAGTCAGTGCCCTCAGAAGTCAAGGAGAGACTCTCCTTTGGTAATGGTCATTCCATTAGGTCCTGGAGGATCTCTGTGTGGTAACTGCAGGCTATTTTTAGTGCTTGGAGATCCATGTTTCAGTATCCCTAGTGCAACCCTTTATAAGATCCTTTCCTTGAGGGTCTCAAAGTCTTTACAGAGATTTGTAATTAGTCTCAGAATGGTAAGCAATCCATTATTAAATTTTAATCTTTTTTGTTTCTTTGTTTGGTTTATATGGAGAAATTTACTTAAGGTATTAAATTACAATGCAGTCTTCACTTACCATCATCCATAATTCCTATGGTAACTCCTTTCCCTGTGTATCCCAGCTCCCATGCTTCTGCTACGTTAAGGTCAAGCCCAGGGGTCCCATCTGCTTGACCAGTGTTAATCTAATATATCAGTGAAGAAGAAGAGTTTTGTCATTAGCCAAAGCACATCGAAGGAAAAAAAAAAAAAGCCAGATTTGATAGATTCATAAAATATAGGAAATGTATGAAAAAAAAGAATAAGGAAAACTATTCATAGCCCAAAAGAATAATCTTAGTGGACAAGGTGGCATTGCATTTCATGATAAATATGTAAATATTAAGACTGACCAACATATTAAACATTTTTAATAGAAAGATGCCACTGACTAATTATAGGGAAATATTCATTTTTTTAAGAGAAAAAGCTTTTCCTTTTAAACATTAAAAATGAAAAAAAATTAATCAAATATAAATTTCTTTTGCCATTAACTTAAGGTCAAAATACATCAGCCCTGCTTTTGACAAGAGAAAATCAATTGAACAATATTAACACTTCTATAAGAAAGAAAACTCTCAGCTTTTCCTAGCCAGTACACTAGAACTTTTTGTTATAATTCTACAATAATGTCTTACCTGGCAACAGCCCCAAGACATGATGCACATGTTGTTTTAGGGGTCGTATCAGCACACCAAGAATGCTGACAGGACACCAATACAGTCTCCTTTAAAGTCTCTGAAAGCTCTTTTCGACTAAGATGAATTTGACTAAAATGAAATTTATCTCTAAGAATGTGTTGGGTCTTCCCAGCATAAAAAGGTACAGTTAAAAAAAAAAAAAGAAGCAAACTGGAAATATTACCTTGGATCCACTGTGAGGTTCTTGTGAGGTGTTCAGAAAGAACACTTGCAAGACACTGCAAGAGCACAGAATAACTTGCACGCTAATTATTTATGTATTATAACTGTAGGTTTCTTTCAAAAACGTACCAGGTACCACTGCTTTGAAAATAAAGGGTCATTCATGTTGATGTCAATGTCATTGATGTCTCTATATCCTCGCTTTCTTCTGCTGAAGCCTTCCTGTTGTACAACTTTCTTTACCTGCAAGAGTTAAGTTTTACATCTTTAGCTCAACGGTCTTAACTGCAAAGATTTGTTAACCTTGCTTTCACTGGAGATAAGGCTTATGAAACGACATTGTGTTTGTCCATCTCTGTGGCATTCAGTAGCAAATTCTAAATTATTCCACTTAGATTTGCAGAGAAGAGAGCTCAAGAACGCAGAGGCATTCACCTGGAGGAAAGATACACCTAGGACAAGTTTTTGACACCTGAGAAACTGTTTAAGAAAGGGGCTCCTCCCCAACCCTCCCTCCTGTGTTACCACATTCTTACGCCTTGCAAAAGTGCTGTCATGTTTTTCACACCCTCCTTAGCCATCACAGAGGTTCCAGGACAAGAGGATTCATAGGCCCACGCTCCCATGCGAGGCTGCTGCCTGTGTACCACCCGCTGCACTAGGGCTCTGAGCTAGGAATTAGCACAACAGGTTGTGCTAAAGAAAACCTGGAGCCCAGGTTTTTCTTTAAGACAGCCTAGGGGAAGTGGGGGGAGAAGGAATAGGCCGTGCTGCCTGAACAAAGGCAGCATGAGAGTCTCAGCAGCTCCTTTTAAAAAAAAAAAAAAAATTCTTCATCAAAGAGGAAAGCTTAAAATCATGAATTGAGAGCTTAAAATCATGAATTGAGTATACATTATGGTAGAGAAAGAAAGCAGAAAACAGCATTTCTTTAGGCATTTTCTTAAAAAAGAAAAATTAACTGTTAAGTAAATCTCATGACTTGAGCACTTCTTTTTGTGCATGGGGTTGGCATTTCTGATTAAGAAGATGTATACAGAGTTACAGTTCTGTGTCACAGTCATTCACATCATGGCAGTCTCCCTACAATATGACCAGAAAAAGAAATTAATCCAAAGGCTTCAATCACTTGAATCTCCTAGAGTTGTCCTTCTGCGTCCATAAATTTAAGTGGGAGTCTCAAAAGACAATGTTTACTGACGTGCCTAAGGCTGAGATGAAACTGGGAAGCAACCGACAGGGAATAAAAGCTATTTTCCCCCACAGCCTCCCTGCTTCTTTGTAATCCTGCAACCCTGATAGCAATAGCAAGCAGGCCGGGGCAGCATATACCTGACACACGCTGAAAGAGGCTACTGGAAACTGCTGCTCTACGCTGAAAGGGCCATATCTATTTCTAAAAGTCTGCTTGTATGAACTCTAGCTACTTAGCTGAAGGTACAAAATGAGTATAATAGTTACTTGGTAAGTACTTTCATTTATATCTGTGTTTCTATTATTTGTGCAGGTTTATTAAAAGCACAGCAGAGTGAAAAGAAAGAAAAAAAGTAATACAAGAGAAGTTGAAAACACAGCAGCAAAAAGTAGAAAACATCCTCTGTGTCCCTAATGGTGCCAGATATCTGCAGAGAGTAAAGAAAGGTTTAAGCAGATGGTTTAATACCTCTAGAATAAAGCTCAGTGATGCCATTGAGACAACAGAGCAATCACCTGTCATAGCGTCTTCTCGGGTTACCACTCGATGCTTGCAGAGCCCAAGCTGTCATCACATAAAATAATCATGAGCCGAAGCCAACCCTCACTCAGAGGGGTGCCAGGACAAGAGGATTCATGGGCCCGAGCTCCCAAGCGAGGCTGCTGCCTCTGCACCACCTGCATGAGGGCTCTGAGCTAGGAATCAGCACAATAGGTTTTCTGCTAATTAAAAAGCAACACAGTGGAGCCCAGGTTTTTCTTTAAGACAGCCTAGAGGAAGTGGGGGTAGCAGAAATAGCTTAGGCTCAGCTTCACACATTAAAATCGTCTCATTTGTCTGACTTAAAATGTATTATATTATAAAAATGTGTCATTTTACATTATATATTATTATTCCCTGAGACAAGAAAACATATCTGCAACAAAGATTTAGGCTCTCCTGATGTAAAACCCCTCTACAGGCTGCTGTCTGTGTATCACAAACGGAGATGTCAGAGTACGGACTGTCATGTAACCAGTATGTGGAAAGCAACAGGCCTATTCCGAGACTTCTGCCTCGCCACAGAAACCAGCATTTCTTCTCCCGCTCACTAACATGTAACCATGTAACTACAGAGAGCAAAGATCTGTCATTTCAGCCTTGAAATGAGCTGAAAGATTTGGGCAAAGCCTTGTATCTCAACACTTAGGCTGCACATTGCCTTCCTCTGTTGCCTTGTATAAAGTTCTTCGGTGCACAAGGTAAGAACTTTCCTTTCTCCTAATGAAAACATGTCCAGAAAACAACAATCCCAAGATCAGAATACATCTGGATATTCCAGAAAAAGAGTCCCAAACCAGCAAATTGAAGAACAAGTTGAACAGCACTGGGCCCTGTACTGACCCTTGCAGGACACCACTCACCACAGATCTCCAACCAGACAGGGCCCCATTTATCACCACCCTCTGGACTCTGCTATTCCGCTAGTCCTCGATCCACCTCACTGTCCACTTGTCCAGTCCACACTTCCTGAGCTCCCCTATGAGGATGTTATGGGAGACTATGTTGAAAGCCTCGCTGAAGTCAAGGTAGACAACAGCCACGGCTTTCACATCATCCATCCAGCCGGTCACCTCATCGTACAAAACTATCAGGTTCATCAAACACAACTTTCCCTTGGTGAATCCATGCTGACTACTCCTGATTAACTTATTTTCCTTAACATACCTAAAGATGGTCTCTAGGACAAGCTGCTCCATCACCTTTCCAGGGACGGAGGGGAGGCTGATTGGCCTGTAGTTTCCCGGGGTCCTCCCTCTTGCCCATTTTGAAGACTGGAGTGACATTGGCTTTTTTCCAGTCCTCAGGTATCTCCTCTGCCAAGACCTCTCGAAGATTATGGAGAGCGGCTGAGCAATAATCCCTGCCAGTTCCCTCAGCACTCTTGGATGCATCCCATCCAGGCCCATAGATTTATGGGTGTCCAGTAGTGCCTAACTGGCAAATATTCTCTAAATAATCCCTAACCCAATCCCTAATCCAATCCTCCTCAACCAGCGGAGAGTCCTCCTCTCTCCTGGTTATCTCTTTTGTCTCCAGGCTCTGTAGTTCATGGGGACCAGCCTTAGCAGTAAAGACTGAGGCAATTTAGTAACTCTGCCTTCTCTGCATCCTTCATCACCAAGGCACCCTCCCCACTCAGCAGCGGACTAAGATTTTTCCCTAGTCTTCCTCTTGCTGCTGATGTATTTATAGAAGCCCTTCCTGCTGCCCCTAACATCTCGTCCCAACTGCATTCTCTGACAGTGTTCCTATATTCTTCCCATGTGACCTGGCCCTTCTTCCACATTATGGACATGTTATTTTTCTCATTAAGTTTACCCAAATATTCCTTGCCCATCCACATAGGTCTCCTGCCCACCTTGCTTGACTTCTTTCTTATAGGAATGCACCCACCCTGAGCTTGGACGAAGTGCTGTTTGAATATGAGCCAAATCTCCCGGACCTCCTTTCCCTCTAGGGCACTTGCCCAGTGTATTCCTCCAAGGAGAAACCTGAAGAGGTCAAAGTTGGCTTTCTTGAAGTCCACAGTTGCAATCCTACTTTTTGTCCATCTACCTCCTTACAGGAACGTGAATTCCAACAGCTCGTGGCCACTGCAGCCAAGACTGCCCCCAACCTTCACATTTCCCACTAGACCATCTCTGTTTGTTAGTATCAGGTCTCGCAGTGCCCTCCCCTTTTAGCTCATCAACCACCCACATCAAGAAGTTGATCTGCAATGCTCTGCAGGAACCTCCTGGACTGTCTGTTCCCAGCTGTGTGACTATCCCAGCAGACATCAGGGTGGTTGAAGTCCCCCATGAGGACCAGGGCCTGGGATAGTGAGGCTTCTTGCAACTGTGTGTAGAAGGTCTCATCCATTTCCTCTCCCTGGTCAGGAGGCCTGTAATAAACTCAGACTCAATAGCGTCACCGCTGTTGACCTGCCCTTTAATCCTCACTCACAGGCTCTTGACTCGCGCTTCATCCTGTCCTGTGCTGAGCTCCATACACCAGTTGTTCTCTCACATAAAGAGCAACTCCGCCACCTCGTCTTCCCAGCCTGTCCTTCCTGAAAAACCTAAAGCCATCCATGGCCACGTTCCAGTCATGAGAGCTGACCCACCATATCTCAGTAATTGCGATGAGATCATGGCCCTGCAAACGCACACGTATCTCCAATTCCCCTTGTTTATTCCGCATGCTGCCTGCGTTTACATAGAGGCATTTGAGTTGGGCACCCAGTGCGCCTCTCTTTCTAGCTAGGGCAGCTGGAACTTGACCATGTGGCCTTCACAAGTTCTCTTATTTTCCCATCTAGCCTCTTCAGACTCAGGGTGCCCTACACAGACTGTGGAGTTAGGCGGCTGTGAGTGGCATGACAGGCCTGTCCCATAACCTGCTTCTCCAGTGATGTCCTCCTCCTCCCTTGAATCTAGTTTAAAGCCCTCTCGACGAGCCCTGCTAGCTTGGGTCCCAGGGCTCTCTTCCCACTTTTGAGAAAGATGGATCCCATTAAATTCCATCATGCCTGCCGCGATGTAGGGCTTCCTGCTACCAATAAAAAACAAAGTTGTGGCGATGACACCAGGCTCTGAGCCACGTGTTAATGGAGCACATCTTCTCCTTATTTCTTTTTATACTGCTGTCAGCACTGGGAAGAATGGAAGAGAACATGACCTGTGCACCTCAGTTCCTAATTGTCTGCCCCAATTCCCTAAAGTCCCTTTTGATTACCCTCAGGCTACGTGTTGATCCTTCTTCTCCTCCCACATGTAGGACCATCAATGAATAACAGTTAGTGGGTCTAACGAGGCTGGGAAGTTTCTGGGCCCCAGGAAGGCAGCAGACCTCTCTTGTGGGGGGTCACACCTACATATCACAGCCTCCATACCCTAAATTGAGGGATCGCTCACAACTATAACCCGCCTTTTCACCCTCATACCTGTGGTAACAATATGTGGGGTTTGTCTTTCTGTTTTGTGATATTTTTGGAGGAGAGGAATTCTCGCCTACCCTATCTACTGATTGTCCAGGGCCTCTTATCTATTGGCTAGGGGTGCCAGGTTCTCCTCAGAGTGATTTCTAGACCTGCACTCCCAAGCTGGCTCCTGACCTCTGCTATAATTCCTAATATCTTCATTTCACTCTCTGCAGACTCATTCCCACTCAGATTTCATCTCAAGCTCATCATCCGCCTTCAAACATCTTCCTGGGAAAGTACAATATACAATCTTTCTCACTGAGTTACTTTTATGGATTAAACCTTTCCCATTTCAGCAATAATTATGATTTCTTGTCCTACTGGCACATTCATTAAAGAACAGCACATTGCTCTGTCCTTTACGTGATCTACTTTTTTTCCTGTGTCTACATGTTTTCTAGGTGGATTCCAATTAAAGAAACAAAAATGTGCTTTTATATAGCTGCCCCAAAATAGTATTTAGTGGTGGCGATGATAGAGCAGTTCCAGGTTTATCTTCCCTGCACTGGAGCTAGAGTTCTGTTCTGTGACCAAATGACACAGTTTCAATTTGGGAGACACTTCTCTTAAGAAGCAGCTGTTTAATTTCAGCCATCGCACACGACCACGTTCTCTCTTTGTGGCAGCTCCCGCAGTCTCTCTCAGGACTCAATTCCAGACCACACCATGAAAGCAGATTATTTGCACTGACTACTGACTGCCCAGTGCTGCCAGCACTTCCCCAGTCAGGTGGCAATGACATCTGCAGAAGGCCCATTTCAGTTTAATAAAAACAATTCCTATCTCTACAGAGCTGCCTGCCTGGAGTGATACAGCAATAACTGCCAGAAAGTCCAGACTTCTTTCAATATTTCAAAACCGCGGTACTTAAACTTCAAGGTTCACATGAGCGGTAGTGATAAATGAGGGAGCCTTTCTTGTCTTCTTTAATGCCTTCAGATCTCCCTGCTGCTCTTGAGTAGAGATGAGATATGGAATTAGAAAACAGTGATCCTCCTAAAGCGCTGCTTAGTGGGAATTAGATGGGCTGTACAATGTCTTCTACCAGGAAATTACATAACTAGAAGCCAGAGACAAAACAGAAGCCAATCTCACGACAGAGGGAAACCACCATGATGCTGCTGCTCTCATTCACGTACAGCGATGGTTGTTTACAGCACAGTACAGCTCCCACTTTACTCCTTACCCCAAAAAACACATGGGACAGGGAAGATGAGAATGCTTGCTCATACAAACACCTTTCCAAGACCAGGAGGGAATGACCAGCGACTTGTATTGATCTGGCTGTACATAGTGAAGGTTGCAGCTGCCTTTGGCCAACTCCCAGAGCCAGAGGATTATGGATCCCCATCAAAAAGCACATCAATACAACCATCAGAGCTGCAGGAGCTTTTCTTTTAACTATCCTTTTTTTTTTTTTTTCTTTTTTTTCCAAGCTACGTCCCTTGCAATTTTCCCCACCGAGCTTGCAGAATGCCCCACTGCACATCCCTGTGCTGCTCTAAACTGGTGAAGAGCAGCACCAGGCCAGACACAACGTAGTCAGGGGACACTCCGCAGCACATCCACAACCTGGCTGCTGTAAAATAACAGAAAACAACCTTTCTGCCCCAAAACTACCTAGCATGGCGCTCAAATGGTGCCCTGAACCTGCTCCTCTTTCCCTCCAGGAAAAACCTACAGCTTTTTTCTTGACAAGGGAGTGGCAAGAAAAGTAAGAGGGCTCAGGCCCTGTGCGAGGCCAGTGCGGCTGGAGTCACCAAGACCCAGGCAGGATGCTGGGCTGCAAACACTAACGTGGCCAAGTTATCCCAGTCGAAACTTTACCAGCTCCCTCCACAGACACAGCACGAGAAGACATCGCAGTGCAGCCGGTCTATTCTGCATGGATTTTCTCAACAAACCCCTTTGCAAGGGGATATTTTTTCCTGATTACCCATGTTCTTCAGCAGTTTGTCCAGACAGCTGCTGGTCAGGCCTCTCTCCAAAGCACATAATTAAAAAAAAAAAATCATTTTTAATTGGAGTTATATGTGCCCACTATGAATTTTGGTGTCAGGATTTTCCCTTGCCCTCACTGGGTGATGGTGCTGGCTGGTTTAAGCAAGGGATAAAATAATTATCCCAATAGAAATTCTTTGAACTATTGCTATGTTTTTTTTTGTTTTTTTTTTTTTGCTTTTTTGCCAGAAATGAGCTAGCATCTTTTCAGTTCAGTTATTAGCATAAAATAATTAGACGTTGGAGTGTATTTTCCTCCCAGTGCACATAACATAATTTGTATCGACACCAACAGCAGCTTCTCCATTCACATGCGTTGAAAGGAGGCAATACCCCAAGTGACTGCGATAAACCAAATCCTAAGTGTGTTTTTGCTTATCACTGAGGATTTCCACACATCCCTATAAACTGCTGTTCTCATTCTATACTTTTGGTCTTCCTAGTTTACTTCCACCGAGACAAATGTTTAGCACAGGAAGGAAGAAATTTATTTACTCAGGCTTCATGCACAGCAGTCAATCAAAACTGATGCATGCAAATTCTACGGAAATCACTCTTTATGTCCAAACTTTAAGACCCAATTCATGCTATAAATTCCTTTAATGAAAAAGCTTCCTTTTGATGATGAAACCACACCTCTTTATTACAAAAAGCAATGAGTCTCCAGCTAATATTGAAAGTGCCTGCTATCTGGCTAATACTAACACTGCCTGCACATTTATGGGCAGTTCTTCTTAGTTCCTTAGTTCTTATTTGGAACTCCTTAGTTCCAAAGAGCCATCGTTAATCCATGTGGTGGCAGGCACTAAAGTGGCAATTGAACCTTCACAGGGCCTTCCTTCACACTGAAGGAAGACCTGGGGAAGTCAACTACTATAGCATAAGAATCACCTTTAAAATTGAACAGGTATCTAAATTGGGATATACAGTCATTTTTATCTTGGGCCACACCAGTCTAAATAAATCAAAACCATTCAGTGCTAAATGGCAGAATCATAGACATAGCAAGCTGCTGACAATACCATGACACCAGAGATGGAAGTCTTTTGTTCCGGAGCCTTTTCCTTGAGGGCCAGGTTAGCTGTATCCGTGAATGACCATCATAGCAAGAAAATAATAAAGACTGAATCACAGTGCCAGAGAAACAGCAGAATTACATCTGGAATGAACCTGCCCTCTTTTACCAAAGTCTTGGCTCAAAATGAACTCTGTTTTATGAGATTGCTGGTAACAATAGTTTTCTGCAAAGTAGCGAACAATGAACTAAGAACAGAGAAAAACCTGGAAAAGGTTCCTGAAAATAACTCTAATTATAATCCACCTCTATTAGATCAGGCCCACCCCATTCCTCACCCCTTTCACCAGGGAAAGACCCAATTTAATTTTTTCCTTCTTGTTTCTCCTCATCCACGGACTGCATAGCAGAGGAGACCAGGGAACTGCTCTAGCTTAGAAACAATCATTTCCTTGTGTGGTATTTTTTAAATGCAGTCATATTCCCAATCCTAACAGTAGCTACTCCTGCATCGAGAAAGGTAGGAGTGGTGCCAGAGGAACAGATAGTCAGGACAGAGGATCCAGGAATATCTAAAATCGGGAGCACCACTTCAAAAAAACATAAGGTGAAACCACATTCAGTGGAACAACACGCACATTTGTTATTAGCTTCTTGGCTATGATTCAAATCTACAGAAGTGCAAAGACCTAGATTCCATTTCCACTTGCTCAAGGGTATCCGCAGACACAATGCATTCCCTTCAGCGAAATTACTTCAGATTTTTCACTTCTGCAAGCTAGAGCAACATCTCTCTCTTGTGTTTCACATTATCCTGTGAGGAGGGAAATTGTTAAAAGCCTCCCTCCAGTTGAGCTGAAGTTCAGTCTTGCTGGGCTGAACTCATGAGGACAAGTTATTACTCTTTGCTTCAGCTCCTGCAAATCTTCGTGGATCACTATGCCTGGGCTCGGGAGACGGATGTGTCTGTGCCCAATCTCACTGAAGAAAAATCAGTGTGATCCCTGTCTCACATGCTCCTCTTTTTCAAGCCAGGTCCGCTTTCCTCTACAGATGCCTGGAGGTCAAGGGAAATTTCTCTGTATCCTAACTCAAAATGCAAGCTATTTTTTATAGAGGAAGAAAAGCAAAACTTGTACATTCCTCACACCTCTTACATGTAACTGAAGTCATGATTTGAGCAGGGATGAAGAAAGTAACTGGAACAAAACTGCAGAATCTTTTGAGAATGGAAACAAGAACTGGGGGAAAGCAGATCTGAGCTTACGTGATGTTCCCTTCTCTATCTACAGCTCTGCTTTCTGAGTCCTTTACACTTCAGACATGGATGTTGGATCCCCACAGTTGACTGCAGACTAAAGTACATTTGTGGAACACAAATGGCTACAAATAGACAAAATTTAGGGAGAGATTACTTTGGTTTTCCACAAATCCTTCATGAAAATTAACTGAGTCTAGAAAAGGCACTGTACTATTTCAGTGAAAAAATAATCTAAGCTTCTTATGGAAAATACTTCTGAAAATAAAAGTTCCCTTTCCTGTCGTCAACCCTCATAACAACAACAACAACAACAAAGTCAGAACTGAGATAAGTTTTGTCATACTCCCCTTCTCAAGTCCCCTCTCAGGTTAAATCAGGACTTGATAAAAGATGCTTGAATCAGAAGGAAAACATTTGTTGTGCCTACTACCTCACCTAGTTGGGTTGGAGAGATGGTTGCTGTTTTTATCCGGCAAATGCAATAAGAGAAATTTTAAATAACTTCATGATGAAAACTATTTAGCATTTCATTTCACATCTCCATCTAAATGGTAATGGTAAATGAAGACAGAACATCAGTCTGTGGGCAGTGCTGTAATTTGGGATCAGTGCTACAAAGCTGTCTTATCTTGGTGTTACACTGATGCTCCTGGCACCTGGGGCAGAAAAACTGAAAGAAGATAAACACCTGCCTGTTATTTGTAGGCTCCCAAGAGACTTTGATTTCCATAGGTAAATAAAACAGTAAAAACTGTGCAACACCTATACTACCTTACCTTGCCTTCTGGGAAATGCTTCACCCCTATATTATATCTGCAGGAATCAAAGCATCGTTAGTCAAATAAGTAAAGCATGTTTTAATCAAAGAAAAAGTAAAGAGCCATTGGGCAGCAAAGAATGAAACAGTAAATCAAATATGGAAAATGTTACTTAAGATAAAGCCTTCTGAGCACAAAGACCTCTTACTCAGATCTCCATCAACGCTATAGAGCGAAATGTGCTTCCTGCATCTGCTGTTGCTGCCAGCATGTGGGGCAGGCAGATGTAGTCCTGGAAAAGCTGGAAGGAGCCATGGGGAAGCAGTGATGGGATCAGAGGCAGGATGGCACTGCAGCACACCCAGGGACAGATGCCTCCAAGCACTTCTGTTATTATTTTACGCTTAGATAGCATCCAGCACAGTAATTTCCCCTGTACCTCTAGATCATGCATGTGGAAACACTAAATGACAACAGCAATTACAGTTTAAGGTTACTGTCCTTTGTCTATGGCTTTTTGGCTAAGGTCATCTTTAAGTTTTCCCCTACGGTTCTCATTTCAGTTTACTTATTGCCCAGGTTTGGTCAAGACCACTGAACATCACATGTGGCTATGGCCCAGCCTCTTTTTTAACCAGGGCAGTAACTGAACATCTGGAATCCTTTGTTCTGCTTTATGAACCTGTTGGAAACAGGTTTAAAGTCCCTCTCAATGCATTTTCTTCATTTGTGAAATGAGCCTAATCCATTCTTGAAACAAGCTTCGATATCTTTTCTTAAAGAGTATTTTAGTAGGTACTGTCAATACTACACTGGCACACTACTGACACACTTACTTCAAATGGACAAGCAGCTAATTTCAGTGGGAGATCTTCAAGTGTTTAGTCCCCAAATCAATCCCCTTTTCATTGTTTTCTATTTTGTAAGCAAGCAGAAATTACTTGCAGATTTTTTGACTTTCTACCTCAGACTGAATTATTCACTGTTTCCCAGTCAGGTAGTAATTCACCTTGCACAAGCATCTCAAACACAGCGCTAGTAAGAAGAGAAGCACAACTGGAAAACAGCTATCTTTACCAAAGTGTTTTTCTTCTTCACACAAAAACATTCATTACTCCACACTGGATGGCATGACATGACTTCAATTTGACTTAGGTTTTAGGGAGGTTTTTTAAACCTCCCTGTCTCAATCTGGAATTTGTATTTCTTTCAGACACTCTAATTTTCTTCCAGCTCACACCAACACATGAAACCAAGTGAGACCACTTCAAAAATAACCCCCAAATTCCAGTGATACATATATATATATATATATATAAACTCTGAACTTCAACAGAAAGACAACGACAAAAAATATATATTTTTTTTGCTATTTGTTATATTGCTCACTACAGAGAAAGTTCTCCTCTTTACAGGAAGATAACTGACCAAAGAGAATTCTTTGCATCCTGTCACCAACACTTTTCTCCAGCTAGCCTTCTGGAGGTAAAAATACTTAACCCTCACCCTGTGATGTTCCGCTAAGACATCTGTTACAGGTTAACTTGTGCTAGGCTGTGAGTATAAACTGGTTCTGCCACTCTGTTCTCACTGAGCCCTCAAAACTGAGTGTGAGGAGGAAGTGCTCACTGCTTCTTACCAGCTGCTTGTCCTTGCAGCAAATGTACTTTCCAGGTCATTATGGAGAATGGAGTCAGATCTACGGATGGTCGGAAATTGGATTTTCATTTGGAAAGAAATAATGAAGCTGAAGCGATCAGGAAACAAAACCGTGCAAAGGACCTTGCAAATGGAAATGTTTAAACAAAATTAAACTTCTTTTTCTTCTTTTTTAGCCAAGTGAAATGATCCGGTGCAGTAAAATATTTTTACTTTAATTCTGCATTTAAAGTATAAAAATGCAAATTCTGTTTCTGTTACTTTGAGGTTTGCACCATCAGAAATAAAATGATTTTAAACCTTTTTCAAACTACTTTTTTGCCCTTAGGAAAATAATATTTCTTCATTCCATACCAATTTCTTCTTTCATAAGCTCGTTTTAAGACATAACTTGCCTAAATGATGAAAAGATCCCTGAGCTTTATGAGACATGAATATGGCTAAATCTGAAACTAAGGAATTTAAAGAATGATAAGGACAATTCTCTTCCCCTTTTTAGAACAGTAGTAGATCACACAGAAATATTCTTCTATAGCAAATAAAGGAATTATTCTAAGGAAAGTTCATGTTCCAAAAGAAATAAAATGGATTTCAATGAATGTCTTCTCGGGAGATTACTGTATTTCAAAGAAGAAAATACAGAAAAAAGCAGTGTTCAATTATGTCAGTATTCCCTGTTCTATGTAGCAGAATTTTTGTCCAAACTCTGTCAAGAGTGTGTGATGCCCTGTAGCATCAGACCCACTAAATGCGAGAGGCAGACACTTAACAGAAGAATTCAGTTTGTCCTTAGTGGAAAAATACAGCAGTAATAACGAGGTACATAATGCTTATAAGAGGAACCTCATGTTTTTTAAGCTGCTCTGCAGACACTGCCTGGAAAAACAGGCATAGTTTCTCCAAAGAGCAGAGGGATTGGAAGAGTCAATGCCAGCTGGTGCCAACAACTCCTGTGTCACAGGGACAAATTCCCTGCACGCTGAAGAGCCACAGAAATCAGTGGAGTGACAGAGGAAACACGCTGGGCATCGGGACAGCAAAGCCACGGCAGGTAGGAAGGAGAGCGGTCGATCCCTCAGGCTCTGTGAGGAAACACGGGGCATCTCCTGTGCACGTGGCTGATTCTATTTCTCAAGTCCTTGCAGAGGGCACAGACAGCAGATCTGGACTTGCTCCAAAGTCAGGAAGCAGGAGAGAGTAGGCAGAAGTGGCAAGGAAAAAGAGAAGCAGCTATGGATGCTCAGACTGCAGTGTTACATAAGCTGGAGCCAAGCAGTAATCAACTTAGCGATGCTGCTGCAAGACCAATGGTATAAAGGAAATAATTAGATCTGGCAATTCTGATTCTTCTGCAAAGATTTCAAGCTTGCTAAGCCCATGGACGCACTATAGTGGAAGCTTCTGTAGGAAGGAACAATAGTTGGAATCAATGGAGATAAAATGAACGGAGACAAACTATTTACATCAATGAAGTATTAGTATAAAGTACTATTAAATCTGTACACAATACTAAGAGTGTCTTTGTTTTTAACATTGGGTAAGCACCACTGCAACAAAGCATGTAACATGCAGACCCGTGGTCATTCACTAATTACTGTATTTAGGCAGATGATGTCGGAGTACTAGCCAGAGTCCATTCAGTAGGGTATGGAGCTGCTCAACACAACATGCAGGTACTGGGGTATCTATTAGTCTTTTTACAATGTTTTATTCCATGCAGCACTGCTCTGCCTCTCAGTACGGAAGTTCACAAGGTCAAGAAGCATTATTCAACTTCAACAACCCATGACACACACATTAACATTTTAATTACTATGGGCTATTCTACAAGCATCCATCTTGCTGAAAAGCCATGTTCTAATGCAGCATCAAATGATTACTGCAGAAAACCATTCAGATACACTTCAAATCTCAACCTTTAATTCATTTCCATTGTATTCCCCAAAACTTCAATCAACTTTCTCTAACTTTGCAAAACCTTTTTTTGTATTCATGGAACACATCATGCACACAAGCAGTGATTCCCTGGATGTATTTACAACTCCTTGTTGGCCTCCTTGCTAGGCAGCCAGTGATTACATATACATGTATGTATATAAACACACACTTAGGATACTGCTTACATACTCGGAAGATGTGGGTTACAGAATGAGCTGCAATAAATAAACAGGCTAAAATGCTGTTCACAAAAAAAGTCATCAAACTTTAAACAGAAGCAAAGCATGTCAAAGGCATGGATGCAGGCACTGCATAACACATTCATCATGTGGCATAGTAATATATACCACTATAGCAATTCCTGTAGCCTGTATCTCTTAGTGTAGAGTATATGTGTGTTTGTGAGTGTGTATACATATATATATATATATATGTATGCACATAACTTACTTTCCATATAGCTAAAGTCAGAGCAGCGTTAACTTTCAGTGGGATTACAACATACAAACAGATATTCTGTAGTTAAAATTGCACAGCTCAACCTCACCTACACACTCACACACACAGAATCAGCACCCTGTAATATAAGCTCTTGTACAATATAGTCAAATGTCCCAGAAAACTACACCAAGGCAAAAATGTTCCAGAGTTATGTTGATCTTAATTAAATTGTGCATCCCTGACTGCACTGCTCTTTATTTATTGCTGATGCCATACAAAGTAAATGCTGTTTTTCTGAAGTCAAGGCAAAAGAGAAACAAACTGTTATTAATCTCTTTGGCTTCATTTCAAATATTCTATGTTACAGTCTAAAATGTATGGGCATCATACATGACCAGAGAGAGTATTTTTAGGACTTCCATAGTCTTCCCAAAACATGTCATATTCCCAATCTTTTAAAAAGGTTTTCTCTCAAATGTCTCCAATATGGGGTGCTTGCCATGGATGCACTGTGTGTCTTACCCCCAGTCAACCTGAACTTGCGCTCCATGACGGGTTTCATGTTAGTCCAAGGTCACGGGCTCCTGCTGCCTGTTCTCTTCAACACCCCATCAAGACACACTACTCTGCTGTCATTCACTAAATTATGATCATTGTCCACATTTCAGTAATTCAGAAGGACAGGGCAAGGGGTAATGGGTACAAATTGAAACACATGAAGTTCCACCTCCATGTGAGGAAGAACTTCTTTATTGTGAGGGTGACAGAGCCCTGGAACAGGCTGCCCGGAGAGGTTGTGGAGACTCCTTCCCCGGAGATCTTCAAATCCTCCTGGAGGCAACCCTGTGCCACGTGCTCTGGGTGACCCTGCTGGAGCCGGGGTTGGACTGGGTGATCTCCAGAGGTCCCTTCCAAGCTCAACCATTCTGTGATTCTGTGAAATAACACACAGCTAATACTTAGAAATAGTAAGAGAAAACCCTGAACCGCACATTCTCATGGCAGCCACTCCTTACACTACGACATTAAGCAGACGCTATCAGGGATTCAGGCCTGCAAATGGCCTAGACAGCTACGAAAGGCAACAACTGCTATCCAGAACAGAGCTGTGATTCATGAGGCAGGGAGGGAAAAGCAGAGGACGCCTGGGGAGTGGGGTTCCAACCATGAGAACAGAGATCAACAATAAAACTGAAACTCCACTAAGGCCCATCCAACGACCAACCAGCGGAAGAGACGTGCCCAAACAGCGCTGTGTAACATCACTGGATTTCGGCACGGTTATAAACACCGTTGAGGAACAGAGGTTGTTTTCCTTGCCCTGCCCCACCGTCTGCCCAATACCACCTCAGCAATATGCAAACATACAGAATGTGACTGAAGGGGACTCAAGGGACTAGCTTAACCACCCCGGGGCCCGAGGCAGGATGAGGCCGCCATATGGCAGGCACAACAACTGTCTGACCTGGAATTTCAACCAGGCATCAAGGAGACCACACACCCCAGATGCCTCCAGATCTACAGCATATTAGTACTTCCACTGTGGAAAACTTCCAAGCATATCTGCATAACACTGTCTTTACTTATCAGTTTATTTTCTTGCAGTATATATTTTTTTTAAAAAAAGTAGAAAAAAAGATTATCCTGCAATTTTAGTTTTACACTCCATTTAAGTTGTCTTATGTTTGAGTTTGATGCTATTTTGATAGCAGTCTATCATCACTTTATCGTAGTCTATAATTCTACTCTGTGTAGTTAAACTGTGCTTTTCCAACAGGACTGCCAATATACTCTAGTACTGCTGTTGATGGATTTTCTTCCCCTCTGCAGGTATCTTTCTAGTTATAATGCAATCAGTTAATTCAACCTAGCATTTGCACAGTGGTGGTTATAACTGTATTTGTTCCACTAGGAACAATTGCATGAAATATCTGATTTTCTATCCTTAAGTGCTGTGATGCTTTCCATTAGAATGGCATTGTATTTCATAGATACAATATAAATACACAGTCTAAACACACAACCCAGCAATACTCCACTTAACATCACAAATTCAAACATGGAGACAGGAGGATTCTTCAGTGAAGACACGTTTGAAGCTAGGGAGTCTATTGTGTCAACCTAAGTGACAGCTTAAGCATTGAGGTAACTCAAAACCTCCATCTTTGCAACAGAAAAAAAAAAAAGAGTTCTTATTATAAAAACTGACTCCTAGGCAATAAGCATGACTTCTCAGTTAAAAAGAGGTCAAGTGCTGTACATTTGGAGTCACTGTTGGTCAACTGCAAAACACAGCTAACAGGACTTGCTAGGAACAGTTAATTTTCAGCAACCTCTTGTTGTATGTGTAGTGTCTGCAAAGGCCAAGGAATTCTAGAAATTCATTTCCCTTAGCTGCAGTTCTCAAAAAGCAAACATAGGGAATTTAGAAATCATTATTTGCAGCAACAACAGCTGTCCAAGGCGCATTGTAGAGTCATGACACAAACTAGTTACCATGTGGATTTTCATCTTCTTTCTTTCAAAGTCTTCTCAAACATGGACAATTTCATGATCTAAAGATCTGCTTCTGCTCTAAACTCTTGAGACTCAGCAATATTCTCTTACTGCCTTCAGTAGTGCAAGAATGGCAAGTAACTTCCTAAGCAGCAGCGAAGCCTTTTTTCCCCCCTCAACTTGACATCCAATGCTCCTCCCTGCAGCCTCAATATCTTCTCATCTTGCTTTCTTGTTTGAAATGACTCAGGTCAAACAACACAAGCTGCATTTCATGTGATCATTATCTTTGTCCTAGTGATTGTATCATGGTTCCTCTTTCAAAATTTAAAATACAGGTCGAATTCCACCTTCACATAAATGCATTCTGTCCAAATTTGAACTTTTCAGCTCTATACTGTAGTCTTTGTTGCTTCTTTACCTTCTTCATCTTTTCATATAACCTCACTTATGTACCTTTACATTTAAACAACCATATGCCAAAATCTGCAAGATGTAAATATCATAAAAGCATCATAAATATCAAAAGCCAAAATCTGCAAGATGTAAATATCATAAAAGCAAATTTAGGTGTTAAATTAAGAGACATACCAATTATTAAATGACTAGTCCCTACAGCTGACTAGTATCCTCAAGATAATCATTTCTTATCCTGCTTGCCAACTGTTCTTATGAATTAGAAACAAAATATAGAAAGGAACTCTGACCTGCATGGGAAAGGAAAGTGAATGATGTTCAAAATGGGACAGACCTGATAAAGCTACTAATAGAAGAATCAGACCTTCCTCTGTGAACTGGAACAAATTCTTGGAAGCCATTCCTTGAATATACTAGATATCGCCTAAGATGACTTTCTCCCCAAACAGGTAAAACAGTTATCCATTTGTGGAAGACGCTGTTTTCTGCCCAGTGTGCCTCATTTTGTCAGGGTGACTGAAGAGAAAAAAAAACACTTCAGTTCTTGTTTCGTGAAGATGCAGGCAATGCCAAGCAGCCAACACTGTGCAGATTTGAGGGTGGCTGTTTTTATTGCAGCACTGGAAAAGAAGACATTTGCTCTACTGAGCTTTCTTTGGCTGTTCAATATTTAGAACAGGTACTTAAACCAAGTTTTTATTACTTAATCACAGAATGGTTGAGGTTGGAGGGACCTCTAGAGATCACCCAGTCCAACCCCTGCTCCAGCAGGGACACCCAGAGCAGGGGCACAGGGTGGCATCCAGGCGGGTTTGGAAGATCTCCAGAGCAGGAGCCTCCACAGCCTCTCTGGGCAGCCTGTGCCAGGGCTCTGGCACCCTCACAGCAAAGAAATTCTTCCTCATGTGGAGGCGGAACTGCCTGTGTTTCATCTTGCACCCATTACCCCTCATCCTGTTACTGGCCACCATGGAGAAGAGCCTGGCCCCATCCTCCCTACAGGAGGAATGGAGATGGCAAATAATATTCATTTTAATTAAAATAACATAGCAATGAACTGCATTCATTTGTATGTTCCATGAACCTGCCTGCCACCAGTACCAGAGGCTGGAGGAGCAGTTCTCATTTCCACCCGCAGTTATGGAGATCTCACCCTCCTGTGAGGAAACAACAGGCTGGGGGCTCCCATCCCCACAGGCTACTGTTCCCTGTACACATATCAGCTGGGTTTCTCCTTCTAATCCTTTGCAGAAAAACAGGGCAATCAACATTACCTGATGTTTATTTCCAAAGAAGTCATGGTCTGAGCTCCAAACAACTCACTCCCCATGGAAGATTTTCATTTCACTTTGCCTCTCTCCACATAAATTTATATCTACTCCACCAACACCACCACAAATGCACTTGCATACAGATATCAGTAATGGTGCTCAGCTCTTCTCTGTATAGTAAAGCCTCTTTCCTGAGTGGGATTAATCTTGGCAGCTGTCTGACAGGAAAGGCTGTGTGGGAGGAAAATGGTTTTATCTAAAACATGAAAGAAAGCAAATAATCTCCGAGAGAACAAACTGAATTTCAACTACTGTCCCTTCAATGGAAGGCTATTTGCCAACAGAAAGTATCCAACAACAGGAAAAACGCACCAGTACAGCTCTAAAAGGTAATATAAGGACTGTACACCTTTTCTGTGTGTCCACATTTCAAAACACTTCTTAATAATATAGCTAAGTCTCTCTGCAGGAGAGGGAAATCCCATTGTTTTTCTTCAGCTATGGGGGAGCCAGAAGGGCGCTGCTTCCCATCCTGGCTCTGTACTTTAGAAGGCAGGAACCCTAACAAAAAAACAGCAGGAAATATCTCCATCTGCTTCATTTATTATTCCAAAGCGGTAACATTGGAGCCATACACCGAAAGGCATACACCAAAAGGCTTCTGGTAGAAGCGAGGCTCCCAGGAAAGTTTCACTTGGAAAAGGTCATTTAGCCCCAACATTGTGCGAGGAGAGACTCTGGGCTTGCAGCTCCAGGACAAAGAACAGCAGATACTGTCAGTAAAGTATCCCAGAAAACAAACCTAAGGCTTCGCTTTGGAAAATTTCAGCTGAAGCAATTAATAGATAAAAGCAGATGAAAACATTATTTCTTATGGAGAATGCTGTATTACCCATAGAGAAGGTGTAGCTTTTTCCATCACTTAGATATCTCACATTAATACATGCCACAAGACACTACATTATTTTAAAAGTCAAAAAAGTCAAAAAAAACAAATACCCTATTTGAAATTCAAGACATGCAAAAGGTAAGTTCTGTAACAACTTTTCAGAGAATCTAGCACTAAATCTCTTATCTAAAGATTTTTTTCCAAAAGATTGTAGTATCTTCCACACGCAAGTTACACCTGCAGAGTCAGTGTGGTTTGCACTTCCAGTAATTTCTTGTCCCAGATGTTAAAGATGAACTTGCCTTTTTTGTTCTTAGGAAACACAGGAACTTTCCTACAAACTGTTCTACTAGCAGACTGGGATAGTGACTCCCTCTCTGGGACTCCATTGGCACTAGCCCAAAGTGAATGAACATACCCATTTAATTGACTGTACCTGCCCTGGAAATGAAGCCATGGACCTAGCCCAAAAGTGTGGGTTAAAATAACACTATGTTGCAAACTCCAGGCTCCACGCCAGCTAGAATTTTTAAGATATATACAAGAGGGGAAAAAAAAAAGGCTTCCTGCTATGTCTTATCTCATTAAAACTTCTAGCTTTATCAGTTAGAAAATTTAAAGGGATTTTCTGGCCGAAAATCTATTTTGCCCCAAAGGAACATGCAGAAGAACATCAAAACCCAAGTGCAACTAGAAATTACAGAAGTTCACCACTGTGGGAGAAGAGGAGTAGTTTCTGAGCAAGCCTCCCCTGAAAGTTTTTCTGCACTTCCAACAACTACAATAACTAAACTGCTCTGTTTGAAGCAGTTCAAACTGTCTCTGCGGTATTTCCCAGCTTGGCAATGAGGATCCCCGTGAGCTCTGGGCTGACAGCAAGAGCTGCAGCGCTTCACGCGCCTGCGCTTTGTACCAGCTCAGTAGCACAACACTTTATATGTGTCTGCTCACATCTGCTGTCAGGATTGCTTCAAGCTTCAGCAACATTAACTGATAGCAAATTCATCATATTGGAGGCTGCTCCCTGGAATGAAGACGCTGTAGCTGGATCTCTACAAAGGCACCTTAATAACATCCCATTCCCACTCCCTTGACAGAGATGACTTTCAATACACGAGTGCTGCATGTATTTAGCACATCTCAAAAACCATTTTGATGAAAACATACAGTAAATTCTGCATAATGAAGCCTTTCCCAGCATTTTAGAAGGCATGCAGAGCATGAAGATGAGGCAGTAACCTGTTTGCATGGTGCTCTGCCATCCATCTCCCAGGAGTCCCAAAAAACCAACACAGTTCCTCAAGGAACTTAACTGATTAAAGAACATTAATTAATTGAGTGAACATCTGTGCTGTTTTGCAACTAATAATTAAAATCAGCTAGGAATTGTAATTTCTTTAAGAGAAAAGTATACAGAATAACTGCAGCCTGTTTTTCCACAAAATTGAAATAAGGCTCAGCAACTACAGCATTTACCATGGTGGTTTCTCAGAGATTTCCAAGGCCCTGAGCTGGCAGCAGTCAGTTTGCTTCCTGCTTATCCTGGCGACGGTGACATTTTATTCTTGGCTTCATATGTGAACATATTAACCATGACAGTGCTGACATTTGTTGCTAAGTAAAAAGGAGAGTAAACGGTCTAGAAAGACGCCATTAAATTTAGAAATTATTGGTGTGGTTTGAAATTAAGTGCTGTCAACACAATTTATGTTTATGCTTATATAAAAGAATGACTGGAATTTTAATGGTTTCTCTGAAGTGTGCATTAAAAAAAAAAAAGAAAAAAAAAAGAGATGAGAAATAAAAAGTGATGTTTTTAATTGTTTCCAAGATGCATTACAAGAAGCAAGTGACCTATTTGGTATCATAAAAGCTGAAAGACTGTCTGGTAGGCCAGAACAGCTAGGAGGGCTTGATGTCACACATGTAACTGGAATGCTGCTCCCATCGCAGAGGCTTTACTCACTGAGGCCAAGGAAGCCAGGGAACCAGGGCAGCAGCACGTGCCTCCAGGAAGAAGGGGAGATCAACAGCAAAAATAACATTTTGTTGCACGTGAAAGAAGCCAAGTAAGAGCCTAGAGACCACAAATTAGGATGACTACAAAAGAGAAGGCAGATTCACTGAGGCTGCCCGTAACAGCGTTTTGTCACAGCAAGCACAGAGTCCAGAGCCAGGCAGTTTGAGAGCCGGTCTGGGGTAAGTACTGGATTGCTCAGTTATGGGATTGCCCTGAGAATTTGTGAGCTCAGAAAGGCTTGTAAATTTTTCAGAGCTTTACAGAAATATTTGTTTCCAGTTTCTACTCAAGGTGGGCTGAGTAGATCTCTTCCTCATAGCTCCCAACTCTGAGTGTTAAGACAGGCTGAATGACTGCCCTGAGACACCTGCAACAGCCCCAGGAAACTCAACCTCATCCAGCCCTCATCATCTCACCAGCAGACGGTGGGGCTGGCAGTAATACACACTAAAAAAAAAAAAAAAAAAAAAAAACAGGATTTTTTTTCCTTCAGTAGTGTTCTAGAGTATCCTTAAGAAATTATTGGCTCTAGTTGTGATCACTTTTCCTTAGCAGGATAGAGAGTTTAAAGCCTGCTGAAGGATTAACAAATAATCTACTTGCTCTCATGATACCATTCCCTAAGCTTATCTACTTTCTTTGGGCAGTAAGTACATTTTGGGGGAAAATCTGGCTCCACTCCAGCCCAGTGCTACTCTGCGGTAACAACTCTGAAGAAAAGAAGATTTTGTCAACCCCACCTCACAGCCACCTGCAGAAAGGGCATTTCCTTGCTCTCCCAGGGGCTTATGCTTCTGGAAAGTGAACACACAGTTTGCAGACTGAGCTTCTGGAGGCAAAGCTAAGTTTGACAGACTTAGCAGGCACCTGGACCTGCTGCATGAGCAGGGAGTGCTCCAAGTCCGGGCCCCAGCACCTGCCCCTGTGATGAGTGTGTGTGTGCGCAGCAATCTTAAACATCAAACAACGATTGCCCAAAACAGTCTGTGTTTTTACCCCTACAAAACAGAACACATGATAGACGTAAATAATGGTGAAACACTTACCCTGGAATCTTTTTCCAGGCGAAGCCTGTGTTGAAGGCTGCGTCGTCTTCTGCCCTTGGCAATGCCATTGTGGTAAAAGAAGTACCCAGTATCTAGAAAAGGCAGCTGTGGAAGACAGAAAATAAACCATGTAGCTCGTAATTCATAACAAAGACAATCTGGCAAAAAATAAAGAATAAAATGAACTGCAAGGGATTTAAAACTACCACAGCCATCCTCAGCAGTAAGACATTGCACAAATGCTTGTCGGAGCCTTCGTGCTCTGCAAGAAGAGCACATTGCCTCTTGCAGTTAACTCAAAAGTGCCATTTGTGTCGCTAAGTCTACAACGTTTTCCTCATTCCATCCTAATAGGGAGATTCCAGATGATTGTTTAACTCTGACCCACTGTATTTTTAAGCCAAGGCTTAAATAGATTGTAGAATCTGAAAGAAACGAGCACTTCTCAAGGAGTTATATGTTAATGCATTTCAATTGCAAAGTTTAGACTAGCTTGTACATAAAATGATTACAGGAAATAGTTCAAAACAGTCATGAGGGCATTACTCCTGTTACATCTATCATTAGATCTGGCAGTGTGCTACAAACATATTATGGCATATGGAATTGGGTGGCAAAAGAGATGTCACTTGCACACAGCGAAATTTTTAATGTCTAAAATTCAGTCACATGCCAAAAATAAAGTCTTTTTTTTAAGTCTTTTTTTTTTATTTTAATTGAAAATTTGAATAAAATCGAAACACTGAAGTTTTAACTTTCAAAACTTTATTGACTGTGATACAAAAATGCATTAACACAACGCACCTTTAAAAAAATCTAAACATTTTGTTCCAAAAGAAGACTTCATTTTAAGTATATAAAAAAGGTTAGGGAGATTTAATCAAAATCATTGTGATCCCCTAAAAGCTGATTAATGATGTTGTCTGGAGAGCAATTCTGGGCAAGTTATCAAAACATCTTGCATCAGCTCCATAACGCACAAAAAAACCCCAAAATATAACAGATGAACCACAAGAAACGAGAGTACAAAAAGCTAATGTACGAGAGTACGGGAGCCACTTAAGTCTTCTATACTACATATCTACTGCCAGAGCCATTGTTCTTAGGTCAAAATTCTGTTTATTTTTTTTTAAACAGATGTTTTATCGTTGAAAAAAAAGTCTAAACATGACATCTTTACAAGAAGGTTAACAAGGATGACCCAAATCCAAATTTTATCACCAGATCTTTCCGAGAAATGGCCTCTTAATCCCCATGCAGGATATATCACTTTAAATCTCAAAAATATGCTTAAAAAAAATAAGCAACAAGCTCAATGACATCTTGAAAAATGTGCACCCGCACTAACAAAATCCAACAGGAACCTAACTAATTCTCCTCATCAAACCAGACGATCTTTTTTCTTTTCATTTCAGGATCAGCCACTGAAATTCATGCCCAGTCAAACACTGATATTGATCATCTCCCTTCCACATGACTCACAGCAGTGCTGAAGACAGCTGGAAATACCTACTGTGTGCTTACTATTTTTGACTGTGGCTCAGGTGGATTGTGTAAGAGAAGATCAAAGCCTCCTGCCCTCCAGGGAAAATTAGCAATTATGTAAGATAACAAATTACTGGAAGGCACTTGAGGAGAACTGTTTAGATTTAGAAAAGGGTCTACTCTTGCCTTGAAGGACAAATAAGGTGCAGTGCAGTATATCCATGACGGATCCATGTCTAGGAGCCCGGGAACTACCAGTGCTTCATTACTTGCTACACTTGTCTAAAATTACAGGTGAAAAAAATATGCAAGTAAAAACAAAATCACAAATAAAACATAGCAAGGGGAGCAAAATCCTTATATATCCACCCTTCTTGCCCCAACAGGGCAGAATTTGTCAGCTTTGCAACATCCTTGTGATTTTTAACAATACTATTTATACTAACTATAGTATATCAAATCCTGCTTAACTTCCTTCCTAAAAAGGTCGCAAACCCAACAATAACTTTCAAGAATTTGATGTTCAACTACATAAAGAAAAACTCTTTAAATGCAAGTGGTTTATTAACAAAGAAACGGCTGGCACCTATCAAGGAAGGGAGCAGGAATGCTTCACATTTCACACTGTTTTAGTATGCCTGTCACCTCCAGATATCTCGCTTTTTTCTTAGGCTCTTAACCCAAGAAAGAAGCCAAGGAGGAATAACTACAGAAATTAGTTATTTGGGGTTCCTAGTCCTACTGCACTCTCCTCCTCGCACCTGGCAGTCTTTGACTCCTTCCACATTTGGTGTCAGGGTTGATGATCTGCCAAGATCCCGCTACCTGAGCATGGAAAGGGAAAATTCACTCCTTGCTGCCACAAATGCAGCCCATCGGAAAAAGGCACTGTAAATAGGCAGTGACAATTCCTACACGTCGCTCCTGTGCAGTCACTGCAGTCAGTCACTGTCCCCGTGCTGGTTCCCTGGGACAGATGAGGGCACTTGGTGGCACAGACCTCTCCAGAGCAACCAGATTTGCTCCTAGCAGGGAACAAGCCCCAGGGGCCAAAGCCCGATCCTCAGCAGTCCCTGATCTGGGATGGAGCAGGAAACACAGGGTTCCCCCAGCCCATTGGATGCCACCCACTGCATTGTGTCCACTTAACAGAGAGTCAAGCTGTGGCCCTTATCCAGATCTCACTTGGGAAACGCTCACACTCGGGACAGATGCGGTTTGGCGCATCTAAAGGGACATTAAGCTCTGCTGCACAGCAGTGAAAGTGGTTAAAAAAAAGGGAGGGGGGGGGGCAAAAAGCCTGAATTCAGACTATATTTTATGCACTAAAACAGAAGCACCAGGTAACACTGACAGCACAACTGCAAGAGCATCAGTGGATCTGACCAGCAACACGGGCAACAACAAACACCAAAAAGACCCTTTCACACAGAGCTGCAAGGGGATGGGTATTGTGCCTGGGAATACGTGAGAGGTTGAACATTCATCCTTCTCCAAGATTTTTAAGATGCGGCTAAGTTGCATATCACAGAGAAACAAAGAGGGCCCTTGGCTCCCAGACATCAAATTTAACATCAAGTTTTACTTATTTACTCTGGTGCTCTATCTGTTCTAGTTATATCTCACAGGCAAGTTATGGTGTACACAGAAAGAATAAATAATTAAAATACATAAGGTAAAAGAACAGACAACAGAGCAAACAACCCTTCCCCTAAAGGGCCTGAGACATCTTTGGCTTTACAAGGGCCTGCAGAGCTGCCCACACAAGCACTGTCCTCCCATTACTACTCACTAATTACACACACACAAACCCAGAACATACGTCCTACACCTGACAGGAGGGCTCAGGGCCTCCTTGGGTCCCACCTCCTGTAGCTGATTCACAGCGCAAAGTGCCTCGCAGCAGGAATTAGAAACCTTTTCATCCCAGATCTCCCAAAGGCACCGAGGATGCTTATTAATATTCAATATGAATTTTTTAATTCTTTTTTTCCTTTGCCCCCGGTTGACATTAAAAATCCTTTTAAACACAGTGATGGGAGCCAAATCTGAATTCCAAAGTGCTCCGTGCAGCAATGAGGGCTGCGTAAGGACATAGACAGCTCGAAACACAGCAGCCTGGGGCGCAGCAAGAGCACAGAGCAAAGTCCCAAAAAGAAAACATAAATCCAAAGGGTGGTGGAGAAGGGCACAACGGCAGAAAGGCCCAAAGCCCCCCCAGGGCTCACCCAACATGACATCCAGCCCAGGTGTCCCTGTGGCCTCAAGCAATGAGCTTGGGATTTCTCATTGGGTGGCATTAACTACCTCAAAAACTCATCATGGATCTCAGGGAGAGCTAGAATCCTACTAAAAAGGCCCCAGTTTGCTAGCACTCAGACCCAGGTGATGAAGGGGATGAGCCGGGATCTTTCCAGCTCCCTTCTTATGGCACCTGCCTGCTATTTAGTTGCCTCCAGAAAAGAAATAATAAGGCTCCATCTCACTTTTTTTTTTTTTTGGCAATTTTATCCGGTGCAGATGCTAGACGTAGTTTCACCACTAAAATATCCATCGTAGGACACAAGATTCTTGTGATAACTGATTAACGCATAGTACGACTCTTTTACTACAGAAACAAATCAGCTGGCTAAAAAATGGCTTGCTTAGTTACTTATGTGTGTGTTCAGCTTTGTTTCATATGCATCCAAGCACCCCCACGGGAAAGAGCTGCTGGTGCTAATAAGAAAGGATTGGGACATCTTGCTTTAGGGATCGTTGATCTGTTCTTCCTTTCCCCCTGCCCCAGCTCCACCAAAATCAATGGAAATACTGCAGTACACATGATAACAAGGATATCTGTTGTCTGTTTTTAGGACATTGATTATCCTGTGAGAACATAAAACCTGGCTTAAAATTACATCAAGTCTTTCTCAAGCGTATAGTCTCCAATGATTTCTGAGAAGTGCTCGGCATGCTGGCGGGTCAGTTACTTCTGCTCTGGAAAATAGGAAGAACAGAGGTGGATGCAGAATGCAAGGACTCTGCAGAATAAATGCCTTTGAATATTATTTTATAGCAGTCTTTTCTCTGTCCTTACTGCATGTAGGAACAACAGCAAGACTAAACAGATTTTCCCCAAAGGTGGACACGAGGGGATTTGCAAATGCAGGGAAGGAAGTGGAAAAATTGGAAGCAGTTTCAGGCTCCTGTGCTTGTATGTTCACTCTGATGTTCACATGCAATTCACTTGAGTCCCCCCAGTTTGTAGCATTTTCAGAGCATGTTTCACCTGGCCTATTTTAGGTGGTCATCTTAAAATGAGCTGCACTGAGCCCCAGAAGCCCCTCTCTTCTTGTCTGCTTTTGGGCAGCTCGATTCTGATCGTAAAAGACTAATCCTCATCAGTTTTGTTCTTGCATTACCACCCAGGTGCTGCCAAGAGCTTAGAAAACACTGCTCCCCAATTGGGTTTCAGATTTGGAATTTGCTTTGCAGTACGAGGACTCACCATAGTCACATTGCTGTCAAGTTTGTCACTGAAGAACTTTATCCCGCAAAAACAGTTTAAAAGTCAGCAGTGCTAATATTGTGGATTTGCTGTTAATTCTATCAGTGATTTAAAGAAGACATTTAAGGTCTTTTAAAACAGTTATTCTAGTTTATGCGAACGGATATCTGCACTTTAGGGAGTTTTATCCATTACTCACAAGTAACTGTAAAAGCTACTAGTGATTCCATCAGGTGTGTTGTTGAAACCAGCTACAGAAGGAGACTTCCTAGATTTGGATTACGTTATTCCTCGGATGCTAACACTACCATTAGGCTGTTTGGTCTGAACCAGACTCACCATCCAGAATCAATGACTGTTCATTTGAAAACCCAGTGTGAAAACTTAGCAATAGCAATGTTTTGTCCTTGAACGTGGATGATGGGAGACCTGAGAGAAGGAGACACCCTCAGCCCAGCTCTGTGGGGGATTTTGGAGCTCGGCACCAAGATAAGTCATCGTGAGCACCCAGCGCTCGTGTTGTCATTACTCGCAGCAACATTTGGCCACTGGGAAAATGAGACACAGCCTCTTCCAGTCACTCTAACTGGCCCCACAACAACCACATATACAACTGATAAACATATTCATTATTTAGGTTAATAAAGTAAATACAATTCTATCAAAAGTCAAAATTAACTCAATTTTCTTAAAACAGATGTCAGCAACATAAAATGAAATTTTTCACAACTTGGAAGAATTTACTGGTAAAGAAAGCAAAAAAAGAAGAAAAGAAATTAGACTCTAGCCATTCCTTAGGGGCACACTTCAAAACATGCTCCTGCTAGTCATGATTTCATGGAATTACTCCTCAGTTATGCAGTAGAAATTACATCATGGCCAGAAAACACACAGATTTTGACCCAGCTCACTAACTGAAGTTCAATCAGCTGGCGACACTTAATGTTCTAAGCACAAAATAGCTGTCTTTGGCCACTTCTACATTTTGTTACACAGGCCAGGAGCTCGTGCACTGCTTGTGTCTGCCCCTGACAGGAGGGCAACAGGGCTCCTCTGGGCACACCACAGAAACACTAAAAAAACAGGTGATACCATCAATATATATTTATGTGCATACACACACAGGTAATATATATGCATGTAATCAGATACCTTTTTAGCAACAGATATTTGGTAAATATTTAAATAAGCTTAAATAATACATGATGGAAATCCCTTATTTATATAAGCACATCTGCCTTAGGGAAAACTGGTACTATAACTCTAAGAAATAGTTTGATTTAATTCGATTCTGCACATTTCAGTGGTATTTTGAGCTAAGCTGGATCAATTCTGCTGACAGCAATCAGCAGAACCGACAAAGGGAAATTTATCCCTGTCCCAAGTCACATCCCATCTCTCCTTCTAAGCACATAACTGAACAGTTTGACTAATATTGTCATGCTTGAACCTGATGTCAAATTATTTCTAAAAACATTGAAATAAAAGTAATTTCATATTTATAAACATAGCATTATGATAGAGCATGCCCTTGCTGACAGTTACCAGTACTATGGCATAGAGGAAGACAATGTGGCTGCCCACTGACCCCTTGAATTTCAGCATAATTTTTTGTTTTAATTCCGTGTAGCAAAGTGCATAGGACACAAGCACACATACAAGAACCCTGCTGATGAAGCAACTGAAAGCTAAGTCACGAACTCAGACTTTAGGGCAGCTTGGACCAAAACTAGCTGGTTACCAGCAAGAGCTACCAAAGAAAGCACAAAAGAGCATGAACTGCACTAACGCAAAGACACCTGCCTAAACCAGCACCTGAGGAGGATCTGTAGCTCTGCTCCTATTCAAAACCTTCATTTTCTTCCTTCTCCCTCTCTGTTTAATACTAAGCTGCCGAGCACTAACAGACAGAGAGCTTCACATGGTGGTTTCTGTCATCAGACCACATGGAGCAGGTCACCCAGTTCTGAGGGAGTCAGCTCTGGGAGAAGGGCACGAGCTTAAGAGGGTGAGAGAAGGCAACTCGTGGGCTAGAAACAAAACTGACGTTAAATTACAGTGCAGGGACTGTAATCTAAGGTAGCAGGCTCAGAAAGCGCAGGCGAAGTGTTTCCAGCAGAGCCAAGGGAGAGGGACGTTGGGGGCAGCACTGGTTTCCACCTCCTGGTGAAGGGGCTGGCCTGTCTTAGCAGAAAGCATTGGCCACTGCTGCAACCAGGCCATGCCAGAGACAATCTCTTCCATTATTTACCCCATCGAGAGGTGGGGACAACTCGTCTCAGCTCCAACCCAAGTGAAGGCGACGGCCCCAGGCAGCCGTGACAGCTCCCTGGTTGGGAGGACGCAGAAAAGGAGCAGGTTCTGCCTCAGCATCCGCAGGGATGACCGCAACGGGAGGACGGCAGCGCTCCTGCCAGGCCCTACCTCCCCGATCCTCTCAGACAGCTGTGAACAAGTCTCTTTACTGCGTGTTACTACCAATTAATGAACGGCAGCTGTTTATCACCAGCAGAAATTGTAGTCAAACTCGCGTGTGTTGATATTATACGTTATCTTGCTTTTATTACTCCAGCCAGGCAAGGTGGACGCAGGTTTTTGTTTGGTCTCTCAGAGCACTTGAGCCTTTCAAGCCTGGAATACTGCCTTCTGTACCAGAATACACTCTGTTTAACAGGAATAAAATATGTCAGCCTGAAGAGAAAAAAATGGAATTTTAAAGACTAAAATTGAGTATTTTAAGTACATCAGAAGAGAGGAAAAAAACGCACATTGTTTTATCTGATTTTTATTCTGTACTATTATCTAAATTGTAGGAGAAGATGAATGGCTTTACACTTAAAAGAAAAGCGCGTTTCCCTGCAAAACTCCAGAGGCAAGGTCAGAAAGAACACGCCGGAATAAGGGCCTGCTCGGATCCACAACTGTCATTTCTGTTAACCCATGTTAACAGAAAGGTTTTGCAAACCTGAAAACACCTTCACACTCTCATTTTCGACACTTTTTCACCCAAATTCAGAGTTAACAATTCTGGAGGAAAGTCGGTTCGGAGTCCCTCCTAAATCACTAAATTTGGTGAAGCACGTTTCTGAAGTTAGCAGATACAGGGAAGCAGGAGGTCCCTGAGGGACTCCTGGGACTCTACCAGTCAAAGCCTTGAAGAGAGGCTGCTGCTCCACTTGGCGTTTATAAATAAGTGAGAAAACTCAGTGCTCACCCTGAGAGCTAATTTCAGAGTCAGAGCCCTTCATTTCACATGTGTTTTATAAAGAGCAAATGGGCAGAAAGGAGGATCCTCCAGCTCCTGCAGAGCGCAGGCTATATCCCATTTCTCCAACTACGTTAAACAGGGGGAGGAGATCCCCCTGTTTAGCTCCTCTTTGACTTCTGATACTCTTCCAGTAACACTGCCACTGTCTTTTCTTAGTAACAATTAAGTACCTATTTGTGGTATTTCAGGTTTGGGTCTGCTGCAGGAAGCCGGTCTGCCATATTTCCCTCTTACTCAGCAGGAGGCAGGTGCTGCAGCTCCCTGTTTGCGCATCGGTCCCCATGCTCCTGGGACTCACCCAACATTCCCGTATCTGGCTTTGGAGCTGCAGCCGTAAATCCCTGACAAAGGGGATCCCGCAGTGGCTGCCACACGGCCCAAGTGCAGCTCTGTCCAGGACGGCCACCTCATGCAGGCATGGGGCTGACCTGAAACCTCCGTTTGGGTAGCACAGGGTTAGCTCTTTGGGGCAGACCTGGGAGGGTTAAAGGCAGAGCTCCCACGGATTCGCAACAGAAGCAAAACACCATTTTCCTGCAGGTTAGTTAGGAAAATCCTACCCTCAGCAGCCAAGGCGTTCAGCTTCCACCAGAGGCCAGTGGGAGACGGAGACCTGGGCTGCCCAACACAGTTTTTATAGTCACCCTGCAGCCAGCGTCCTGCAGGGACTTGACCCGTTTATTTAAGTATTTGTGAAAGTCCAAATAAAAAGGCAAAATGATAGGATTTTTTGATGACAGGGATAGCACTATAGGACAAAGGTAAATTTTCAATCTATAAAACACAGAACAGAGATTTTACTGCATTTCCCACTGATATTAGCCACAAATGTGACAGACTGGAACAGCATACGAGGTTTTCCCAAGTATAATATTTTAATTAGACTGACAGAATTTATCGTTAGGATGTTGTGTCTTAGCACCTGACGTGTTTTGTAAGGACACAAGGTTGTCTTCCACATTCCCATGAAAGCTGGTTCTTCTGAAAGGCAAGAGAAATGCAGGGTTGCCAGAGTGCACCCGGGCACTCGGAAAGAGCCAGGCCACGGCCAAGCTCCAAGGCCAGTGCCAAAGATGCCATGGGTTTGGAGGCACAAGCACTTGCCCTCAGAGCTGCAAGAGCACAGATAATTTATCTTTCTAGTAACTGAAACTGGATGAGGAATACCACTGTAGGAATAAAAGGCTCTAGCTCTTCCACAGCAACCCAGACCACCTGGTTCTGGCTGTAACATAGCAATAGGATCTGTTCATGTGGCCTGACAGCAGAAAACAGGCTTCCAAAACAGGGCTTGTTGCAGTTACAGTTACTGGAGAGGTTTGTAGCCTTGGGACAGAAGAGCAATCTGAAGCTGATGTAGGTAATAGTCATAGGTATCCATATTGTCTCTTAAAACAGCCTGCAGGCTGCCTTTATCCGGTGCTGATACTAAAATAACATCTGGCACTTAAAAATCCCATAGCCCAGGTTTGAAATAACCAAGACCCTGGCAGAGTTGGAGTGAAGGAAACAGAGCAAGAGATCCGTTCCGCCCGCACTAGTTGTCATGTGCAGCACTGAAATCTCTGCACACCATCAGAAACCTTCTACACGGAGGGGCGTGAGGGAGAGCAACGAAGTGGGAGCTGCAGCGACTACACAGAGCACTTGGATGGGATTTCCCTGCAGGGAAGACTGGCTCCGATCCATCGGCAGGGTTGAGAAGTGGCCCTGAGCAGACCAGGACACCACATGAAACAGTGGTTTGCTGTGACCGAAACCTCCTGGAAATATCATGCACTTCTTTGGGTGTTTTCTCCATTTTTCTCCCTGACTCTGGGAAAATTAATGGAATTTAAATGAAACAAATAACTGCACGGCCCCACTTGAACTTGCAGCATCAGAAAAAAAACAATATACAGGCAGAAAAGGAATTACCCTCACTGCAGTGCATTTCCTGGGTCTCTACCACGTGCTCAATTTTGCCAATGTATTGAAAGAACTGTTGCAAAATGTAACATTATCCAGAGCACAAGCAATACAGAATAAATAAAATTATAAATGCAGTCAGCCTTATAAATAGACAGAATTTTCTATCTTCATGTTTACTGGGCTGTAGCCCAGTAATACAAAACAAAACTTATCTGCAACGGTGAGGTTTAATGCGTGTGTTTTGCCGAGAAACAGAAACATGCTCCGTTTCAAAACACTGATGGAGCAGTTAGAGCAGGGATCTGTAGTGGGAGTCTGACCTTCTTGTTTTATATTCATCTAATGAATGCTATGAAAACCTAACAAGATAATTATTTTAAACTTCAAACAGAGCCCTCTCTGCCAGCAAACCAATTTGAGCCTCTAGTAACAAAGGAACTTTGTGGTTCAGGGATGTACTACAGCCTGACTTTCACATTCCTCTTTACACTGTCAGCTTTACAGTTTTCTCGGGCATAAGCAAGGATATTTAGTAAGAGCGGATTTTTGTTACTCTTGTTGTTCGGAGTTAGCCAGTGGAAGCACTCGCTCCTGGGATTATTTCTGCATCCAAGGCAGAATGCAAAAATAGATAAATGAAAACATCCCACAGTGAGCAAATAAATTCTTTTCACACTCCTTGCACCATACATGCGGCAAATTCTTAGCTACCACGGTGCAACTCTGATTTAATTCCACCAAGATGGATGGGTTTTCTCTCAAGTGTAAAGAGGAGCAAACTGCATCCCTTACCGGTTGCAGGACCAAACTTTTCCAACAATTAATTGTTTTTTCTCTTCATTTGAACATATCACCTCAGATTACCATTATCTTTTATGCTGATCCATTAAGATTTTGGTGGATATACAATTTGCATTTGTACAAAACTTGTTTTTTCTTATCTTAGTAACACAAAACTGCATGGGGAATCTAGCAAATTAAACCTTTCAGTTTTCTTACCAAAAAAAAAGTACCTTCCATTCCCGGAGAGGTTTTTCTGTTTCCTTAATAATGGATTACTTGGTGGGAACAAACATCCTTTCCCCTAGGCCAGCATGAAACACAGAGCTAATTATTTATTTAACATGTGTTAGTGCACGGAAACACTGCAGTGAGAGGCCCAAGCTGACAGCCTCAGACAGGCAGGGCAACCCGGGTGCTCGACCAGCCTGGATGCAGAAAAAGGTGGGCTACAGCAGCAAGAAACATGGCTTGTTTCTTTGTTTTTGATAACTCTATACTTTGCAACGTGAAAAAAAAAAACAATATCTCAGCATTTCATCATGAAATTCCTGGCCAAATCCACCTCCTCAAATCCAGCAGCCTCTTAAGCAAAAATGGGGAGAAAAAAATATAACCGCAGAGACTTACCTTTTTTTTTTGCAAGAGTTGGGGGAAGAGTTAATAGTTTTGATAGATCAGGTGATATATCCAGGAAAGAAAAAAAAAGCATCCAAACTTTGAGACACATACAATTCTCCATGTTTTAAAATCCCTCTCCAGTTCTTACTTGCAAACGTGAGGGCACTGAATGCCAGTTATGTAACAGCCTCACCTCAGCACTACCAGAAGCAGAATATTTAGATATGATGTCATTTTGTAGATTGTATTTGCCTCTGTGTTGTTGATGAAATAAAAACAAATGCAGAAACTCCCATCTCCAATTGGAGACCTTTCTGAGTGTTTCTTACAACTCTCCTCTTTAGAAAGGAACTGCAAGGAAAGATGCCAAAATCAGGAAGCAGCACTTAAATATTGCTTCTTCAGCCTGTACTGAGAAATGCCTTCCGGTAGCAATCATCCTAGAAGGCAAACAAAAAGGTCCTCTCATAGTTCTTTGTGGGCTCTCTCATGATTCCAGAATCCTTGGTAAGACGGTTAAGGAAAAAATATTCTTTACAACAGCACTTGTTCCACAAGGAATATACAGAATCAGGTTCTGCAAGTACAATGGACTGAAAAAATGCAAACTTTAAAGCATCAAAGGACAGCTGGAGTTATAAGCAGGATCTATGAATTCAGTATAATTCAGGAAACAACAGAGAAAAAATGACCAGTGTTTTTGAGTCAGTTTCATGTCAGGATCCTAATTCTACAAAAAGAAAACTGTTTTCATCAGTGCAGAGCACTCAATCAATTATAAAAGCTCCAAATTTAAACCATGCACTTTTGCCCACCTGAAGTCTTGTAGCAATTTCATAATGATGATAGGAAACCGGGCCAAAGAATCAATTAGAAAGACATCAAACTGTTCATAACATTAATCTTCAAAGTAATGTTTTCTCTTGTATTTCCACAGAAATCTGTTGTTAAATAACTACAACATGCATTAGCTCAGAATGTATCTTTGTTATGAAAAGCCATATTTACTAAAAATATAGAATTATAAATCAGCTCCTGTGAAGGGATGGCAAAATAGGTTTGTGATATACAACAAGTGTAACAGAAATCCTTCTTGCATGTACCTTAAATTCTCACATGGACAAAAAAAAAAGCTGATTCTGGGCTAAGGTTGGGAAAGTATCTCCAGCAGGAATACCTGCACTGCAATAGAGGTGACTGTTTTCAGAGGACAGCTCTACCCAGGTATTGGAAAGCGTACTTGTATTTGGTTTAATAATGTTTTATCGTCCAAAATGCATGCAACAACATATATAGCACAGTTCTTTCCTTGGAGTTTACCACCAACAGGTCTGCTTCCCTCCACGGACGTGTCTAACTCCCAGCAATGCTGCCCTGGCCACAACAGCTGAATCTGCAGCCTGCAGGCTGAGCGGCTCCACGACAGCAGAGTGGACCCCAAGACTCTTTAGTTCAGCAAAAGCTACTCAAAAGACACCCCAAAAGCCACCACAGTGGCTGACCCAAGCTCGCCATCAAGCCCCGATACAGATTTCCCCTCTAGAGGTGAGATGGCTATCAGCCTCTGATGGATTTTCCTCTGATAGAGGCAGCTAAATCCTTCAAACTTTCCCTGTTCCTTAGAATCACTGCCTTGCAGGTAAGCAGGGTTGATTTTTCTTGCCTTTGTGGCTTTCTGGCTTTTCTGGAGAGGCCCGTGTCCCTGAGGGACCGCACGCCCTGCGAAGCGGGTACCCTCCTGAGAGACCCTCCTTTACGCTGCTCACGCAGGGAGCCAGAGACTCATTTCCACAGAGCCCTGCACAAGCACCCCCAGGACAGGAACCATGAAAGGGAGAGGAACTAACTTCCCGGAAAGCACCTTCTTCACCCTGCAACATCCCCTCTTTCTGGCCCCCTGCCTGGGGCACTGGTTCAGCTGAAAGCATCTAGCAAAAGGGGAAAGAACAGAAGGTCTGTGGAAGGACACTCTCCTGTCCTCCATCAGTCTGACAGTAGGCAATAAAAAGGGAAAACAACAGACCAAAGAGCCCTATCCAAGGAGTTTCTTACAACCTGACCCCCACCCCACCACAGACCCCTTTCAAAGGGCATCAGCTGGCACCCCAGTCGCTACCAGGACAAAACCACGAGCCCAAAACAAAAGCACCGGAGCATCCCAGCAGCAGGACTTGCCTGTGACCAAAGCAAAACACTTTTGCCCTCATTTCTTTTATGAATCCCTGCTGGAGTCGAGACAAGGCAATTCAAGGTGAGGGGAAGTCTCACTTCATGTGTTTTTCTTTAATTGCTCTCTTTTTGTAAAAATCAAGAGTTCCATTCCTTTCACTGATCCATGATCAGAGTGTGATTCCTGTTGACTTCCTCAGAGGCTGGATCAGGTTCTCATTGCATAACTAACAAGAAAAAACAAAAGAGGACTAAAGCCAACAGCCAACATGTAGCAGCAACACTTGTCTGGCTTTCCCTGCAAACCTGGGTGCCAGGAGCACCCACGGTTGTATGGACCAGGGCGTGCCATTGGGTTTCTCTCCTCCTATCCTGACCTCGCACCTGGCTGCACCCTCAGGTATTTAGGGATCTATCTGTTTGAATGGTGGGTTTTCCAGTGGAGCTGGGCTATTCAGGAGCGGGTAGGAGATTCCCAGCCCCTGGGGCTACCTAGTGTTTTCCTGGGACCTCCAGGCAGAAAGGTTGACGCTTCAAGTTTGCCAGCTTGTATCCGTCCGGGAGGCGCACGGGCTGCTTATCAACGCTAGCTTCTCTGGCCTGGGGATGCCCGGTTTTCCCGCGACAAGAGCCGGGAATCCTAAGGAAGCCGCCACCCTCAAACTTGGTGTCGGACCCGCCAGGGGAGCTCCATTCCATTCCCTGCAAGCTCCTGCATGGAGACGCAGCCCGGATCGCTCCGAGCGGCTCCAGCCGCCGCCGCAGCAGCGCCGGGAAGCGGCGTCGCCCGCGCTCCGGCGCGGAGGCGGTGCGGCGCGCCGACGACAGCGACGAGGAGCAGGAGGAGGTAGCGGCACCGGCCCCCGGTTCCCCCCGGTCCTGGAACCCTCGTTCCC
>JAWLRI010000446.1:2297686-2308803 GCA_034781795.1 Crypturellus tataupa | reverse complement strand
CACCCTCCACCCACCTCCACGGAAACTCCCACATACAACCCCCACCACCCCCCACACACCCTACGGACACCCCTGAATACACTCTGCCCTGCATACGCGTCCTCCACACACACCCCACACACGCGCATACACCCCTCCCCTCACCTTGCACACACACACCTACACCACACCACACCCCACAGATACCGCACAGACACCTCCACATACCCACACCCCACACATACACACACCACACACCTACACCACACCCCCACCCTCCCCACACCCCACAGACACCTCCACATGCACCGCACCCCACACATACACACACCCCCACCCCCCCATGGTCACCCCCACATACACAACATTCCCCCACGCACATAAACCCCATGGATACCCCCACATGGGTACCCCTCCACACACACACACCCCACAGACACTCCACATACACCACACCACACACCCCGCCACATACACCCACATACCCACACCCCACGGACACCCCACATATACCACACCCCACTGACATCCCCGCATACACCCTATGCACACACCCTACGCACAGGGCTGAGCACACCCAGGCTCGCTGCCCCGTGGGCAGGACCCCCTGGACTAGGTGCAGGGATGAGCAAGGGACACCCAGCCCCGCTTTGGAGCACAGGGAGTAGCAGGTCCCTGGGATTGCTCCCCGCATGCTCCCTCACTCCGCAGCACCAGCAGCACAGGCAACGAGTGAGGCATCACTGCGCGCCTTTCTGCGGAATGCAAAGTGCGGGTGACAAGCCATTCCCGTGACAAAGCTGGGGAAAAGCCTCATGTCCAGCCCGGCGCTCGCTGAGGGCAGGGGTCAAGGCTCAGTGAGCGATTCTCACGCACGTGTTTGCAGAGAAAGCACTGGCACAAGGTCACCTCTGCATTCACTTTGCTGGGGTGGCCAAGGATGAGGGCGCCTCCATGTGCTAGGGAGATTTTGGATAGTGCCAGAGGGATGGGAACCCTTTTCTGTAAAATCCACCCGTGCGGAAGAGTCAAACTTATGTCAAGATACATTTTAGCTTGTTTCTACAAATATGTCTTTAAATCTGTCACTCCGAAGGTTAATCCTTTGATTGATCCCCCCTACCAGTCCCCCAGGAAAGACTCAGGGCATAAAAAACATGTATAGTTGGTAATGTCTTTAAAACAAACAAAATAATAGATTTACCATAATCCATTCTACAAATGGTCAAATGGTGTGGCACACTCAGATCAATCTGGAAAAAGACATAGGAAAACAACAAGCAAGGGAGATTCTTCCTCCACTATCCTAAAACACTTTAGAAAATGGCAGAAGAGTTCACTATGTGACTGTGAATCCAAATGGGTGTTGATTTGTCAGAACAAATTATTGATCTCCTCTTCTGGATAAAAGAAAATCCCTATTCAAACAGAAAGGAAATGGTAATGTGGAACCTGATCCAAAGCCCATTTACATCAACAGAAGTGCTGTAAATGGATGATTGATGTTGGAAAAAAAGATCACCTATTGGGGAAAGTTAAAGCATTGCAAATGGCACAGTGAAGAAGGAAAAAATCTTTGCAGCCTCATTAAGAAACAATGTCAATAGAATTCTGCTTTCAGATGCCTGTTCTAAGCAAAGATAGTTATGAAAAATAACTTTTTATGTTATTTCTTAGAGCCAAGTTGTTTGCTTTCAGCAATATTGAGGAAGACTTCTCACAGCATCTCCCTCAGTATTAAAGCAGATCCTGCAGTGTGACATGTTACCAGGTTCCTCTGGCCCTGTGAGCCTCTCAGCTCAGTGGACCCCTCCCATAGGCAGCTGTTCCTTGGGTCCAGAAGCAAAGGGAGGGGGAAAAAAGCAGGTCAGAAGGAAATTCTCTACTTTATATTTCCCCTTCTGTGAGAATACATGCAAGCTTTCTTCCCACAAAGGTCTTCTTTTGGGTGACATGCCCCTTTCCAGCTTGTTGCTAGCATGTAGAAAGAAGAACATCAACAAGAGCCTTGGTGGAGTGGCCTTCCTGGCTCCATCAAATCAGCCAGACAAGATCCTGCACGCATCTGGAAGCAAGGACCAGATCACACATCTGAGTGAGAGTTTATGCATCTCGGGTCAGTCATGGAGTATTTTCTGAGAACCCCTCCTGCCAGTGGACCGCATTATGGAAGGTGATGCTGCTGGAGAACATGTATGATAGGGACATTGCAATGCCAAGGAAATACCATCAACTGGCTCTAGCTTAAAACAATGCTGAGCTTTGATGATTCTAGTTACTTGATAGTGTAAAAAAAACTTTTTTTTTTCATATAGCAATCAAGTTAGAAATCAAGACTGATCCATTATAGCCGCTTGGAGATGTTCCAATGATTGCTTATAGCTATTTATAAAAAATTGTAATTGTGCCTCTTTTTAAATATGAATTGTCCAGCACTGACTTCTAGACATTATTTTTGTTACAAATGCCTGCTAGACTGCTGAACTTTTATCAAGTTTCTCCTTCTCAGTAGCTTTAAGGTTGAGATGATAAAGACATCTAGAGAGCACTCCTTGAATCTCTTTATATAAGATATATTTTCCAGCTCTGCCACCATTCCCATTAAACTTTTTTCAATTTATTGCCATCCTCCTTGAATGCAAGCCATAACAGCACTGCATATTTCACCTGAGGTCACGCCAGTATTAGCTGGTTGCTACATCACATTTCTATTCTTACTGAGTACCTGCTGCTTCACCACCCGAGGATTTCATTTGCTCTCCCTGAAGTTCAGCTCAATATGCACACTGACACACACGCTTCTCCTCTTGCCCAGAACCTCTCTAGAACAGGTTGTTACTCCCTAGGACAGGTTGTTACACACAGCAAAGCCCATGATCTTTGTCCCTAAATATATATTACCTTATCATATTGAAATATATTACCTTATCATATTAAAATATATGTCATTTACTTCCATGCAGCTTTCCAAACAGTTCAGGTCACTCAGCACTCTCAGCACTCTTTTATTGCTTATGACTTCCTTAACTTAGACTTTACCAGTAATGAGTTTATATTGATGCACTGGATTTAGCAGATTTTATGGAGATCATTTCTTGGCCCCAGTCCTCTGGAAGATCTCCAGAAACAAATCAACTTCAGCAATGATTCCCACTTTGTATTTACACTTAAGAACGTAGCATTTAATCAGGTTTTAGTCTGTTTCCTAAATGCCATATTGCTTTTGCATCCAATTTATTCATCAACATGTCATGCTATATCAAAGGGTCTCCCAGACAGGAGCAACATAGTTGTACCCACAGTGGATGAAAACTTGCCATTTTTTTTTCCAGCTACATCAGTTAATGCAGTATAACAGATTAAACTGCACCATAAATCTTGCCTCATCTAACACAAGACGAATAAGCAACACTACCAGTTTTACCACACAAAACCAAAACAGACAAAAATGTGAAAAATTGACAAAACTACGTTAACTATTCTAGTTCCCAAACGGATTGCTGGCTACATCTTTAAAGAACTTCTTTAAAGAATTTCTTTGCTCACTGTGGAAGTCAACTGCCTCCTAAGCACAAGAACTAAAATTGCCTCCATCTTTCATTGCCCTAACAGGTATGAGGGGCAGCACTCTAAAAAGACAGAAATTGAATATTGCAATAATCAAATTTCACAGTTAAGAGAGAGTGAATTGCATGCACAGCCTTTTGCACAAGCTTGGGTTTCACTTAAATGTGTCTTGCAAGAGTTGTGGAGCAAGCACACAACCACGCTTTCAGTGGTCTCTGGAGTATGCAGGTAGATAATACCTACATTTGGAGCAACAAACAGGCTTAAAAGGGCAGAGATTCCAAAAAGAAAAACTTGAATTTTTAAGAAACATGCTTGAGTGAAAAAGAAACGTTATGGTTTGACAGTCATGTTTAGAATTTATTAGAACAGGGAACAAGCAGACATACTTGAAGAAAGGAAGACGTAAAGCCCTACATTCTCTGCAAACACAGAATACTAGAGCATTAGTGTAATTGAAAGTACAGCTTGAAAAGAATAAAGTGAAATGTAACCAGAAATGTCCTGCAGGCCCAACACTGTGAGCTGGCCCACTCCAAGTCCCAAGGAAAGCCGGTTCAGCAAGATGAAGATCAGCCAGTCTTTGCTGTGGATCATCCTACGGCAGTGTGTAGTAGCAAGCTCTGAACCACTTTGTTCTGCTGCTAGTACGAGGAAAGCAACATGCACAACACTGAAGACTGGTCCACGGAGAGCTGCTATGGGCTGACTGCCAAAATTGGCATGGCCATCCTAAAGTGGCTTTCCATAAAACACATCTGGGCTATTCGGACACAGCAATGAAGAGACAGATGTCTGAGTTATCACAGTAAAATGATGAAGTCAAGGAAGACCAGTGTCTCTTGTGGAGAGGCTCTTGGTTAAAAAGCTTGAAATACGGTTATCTGAGATGATTTCAAGATCACTTGCCTTATTTAAAAACATCAGTCTGAACAACTGTTCATTGCTTTACACATTTGGAACAGTTTTTTACTATATAAATGCACTTACGGCAGCAGTGTTGTCAGCAGCTCCTGATCTGCTCTTATGGCAAGTCAGTGAAGAGGGAGGACTTTGCCTTTGAGATGTGTAAAGCCCAAAGGACTGCAGTTAGCAGACACAGCAACTCAGAACCAAGATGAAATGATTCCTGTCTTTACTGTGTGGGACTATACGGACTTTGCAAGCCTACAGGACATCCTAAGACCAGAAGCCTAGCCCACAGCTTCTAGCTACAGAGATCTGGAGTATCAGGCACAACCACACAACAGACACTTACCTAATACAGGGTCACAGGGTTACAGGGTCAGCCAGGAGAGTGACCTCCGAAATCTGTGTCCTAATTCAGTGACAAGACGCAGCTCATAGTAAAGATTGGTGTAAGAACAGGACTCCAGCAACCAGCATCTGCAGTGCAGCTGGCCTGAGCAAAGACCATGTAGCAGGTTAAGCTGTAATTTTCTCCCAGTCAGCTTTGGTTTTCTTTCATTTATCTACCTCTGGTCAGAGGGAAAATCAGAGGGGCTGGGGAGCCACATAGTGTCTGACAGGCAGGAGTTGAAAACTACTGAGATAAACTGACTACAGAGTTGGAAGTATACAAGTTAAACACCAGTTTACAATCAAAAAGTGGACAGAGAGAAACAGTTTACATTTAAAACACATGCTCACAAAACAGAATAATGAAACCCTTGAAAAGAAGTGTTTACTAGCATTTGGATACGCCTGAGCTTAGGCACATGCTGCAAGGCTTGTGGGTTTTGCTGGAGCGAGAGCATGTTCATCTCTGCTAAATGGGAATATGATTACCCATGTGCTCAAGCCGTTTCCTGAATCTGACTCTCAGCTAATGCTTAATATCCGTGTAGACAAATGTTCTGCTTAGGCAGTCATGGCAGAGAGGTACTAAAAGTAATGAAAATACGTGGTCGATTCATACTAAAAGGATGTGCTTATCAGATTTGCCAGGCTTGCTTGGTTTTATGCTGCTGAATTCTTTGCTGAAACCACAGCCTGTCTGGAAAGGAGGTCTGTGCAAACGATGTTAGAGAACTGCAATTGCTCAGCAGAGTCTGCCAGGCTTGGGGCAGATGGTGACATTTTAGGAGGTAACAATGGGTGAAAGGAAACTCCTAAGTGAATTTGGAAATGTGGGTGTAAATTAAAAAGAAAAAAGAAAAATGGGTGGATTGATGAAGTTAGGAGGACATCATGCATCAGGGAAAGGACTGGAAGTGGAACTCGGAGTGGGACATCCAGAAGATCCAGAAAGGCTGTCTCCAAAAAATCTAACATCTCATTAAAATAAAATGACAAAACCTTTACTAGGAAACCTGTTTGCTTCAGGTGGGGATTTCCAGGTAGCTCCCAACTATGCCCCAATTATGGAGAGAAACATGGAACGAGGAGACAGCAGTAGCTGCAGTTGGTTCAGCTTGCTGAGTCTTGGTCATTACACCATGGGAGCTGTGCTCCTTCAGGAGAGCACAACTAGCAGTAGGCTCTTAACTTTGTTAGTCCACTGCCTTGGCAATGTCAAGCTGAAACGTGAGCCAAAATGGCTTTCCACTAAAAATGCATTTTCAGCAATCCAAACCAACATGCAGTGTTGACAATTCCCAGGATGATTTTGTAGAATGAGAAAAACACAGATGTTTAAGACAGGTGTTTAACACAGATGTAAGGCCTATAAAGGGTTAACAGGGTCGCGTGCTTTCTGCTTCTGTAAAAAGCCGGCACACTAAAGAAGTGTAAGGCATGGGCTATGTGACCTACAGTTAACCTTGCCATCTGCTTCTAAACACAGCTTGCTACAACCGAGGACGAGAACTAACAGGATACCACATCCTGCTCTTGCTGTGACCATGAGGTAAGATTCCAAACTTGCCAAACAGAAAGGGGATTGTGAAGGGGGGATTAGCCATGAAGAACTGGTAGTCGTAAATAACGGCAGTCGTAAATAACGTTTAACGAGGAAGCTGCAGTCGTCTATAAAACCCGAACGTCTCCTCAGACAGCGTGGATCTCAGTACCAGCTGTAAGAGGTGCCACTGGCCAGCTAATAAAGCTGGCTGTGAAACCACCAGGTTGAGCGTGAGAGTGATTACTGGGATTACGGACTAACAATTCTTAATTCAATAATGCTGAAGATTTTTGGCTATCCTGTTGTCCATTTCATTCATTCATTCAAACATAGGCTCCCACAGCATGTTTAATCATGTTAGTATTTAGTGTTATCGTAATGAAACAATAATATACTCTCAGAATCACTTTTTTTTGTTCTGGTTTCATTTCAATTGAGAATAAAAAATCAGTCGAAAAGCAATGACATTTTTTAGACTCAAGTGCTAAAAATTTATCTGGTTACATAAAATTATTTATAAAGGCAAGACTCAAAATAAGGCTGAGAACTCTGTGGGTGAATGTTGCTTCCATAAATCACAGTTGTGGCACCATATGCATTCAGATAAATGTACATTTCTTTCACCTTTATTCTTAAGTTTGAATTTCCATGTTTCTACAAGGTAAGTTAAACTGTTCCATTACTAACTTTGTTCTCCCTGTTGACAGGAAAAGAAATCTTTCAAGACATCACTGTATGCATGTCCTTCTGATGGGACTTCATTACACAATCTCTTTCTTTTTCCTTTTTAACTTAAAGCCTTTTAGCTCATTTCAAAGTTGAGGCAAAGATAGGAAAAAAAGTATCTTCCCCATTCCTGCTGGGCTTCTTCAATCCCTTCTTTTCTCTAAATTCAGCTGCCAGGTCCTGCCCATTGCTTGCTACATGAATGAGGTGATTTTGTTTGTGCTCTTTCTTGTAGCCTTTTCACACATTTACAGCTCAGCCCCCTCTTTTGAGAAGGGTCTAGACCAGCAGTTCTTCCCTCATGCCATGAAGAATTAATAACAAATTAATCATCACTATAAAAAATAGGAAAGAAAAAAAGAACAACTCCCCTTCCAAAGTTTAAAGCATAATAGGAGAAAAACTGTTTTAAGCAAATAGCTATTTATTCCTGTCATTTCAGAAAGAAATGCATCACTTGTGACTCCCTCTCACACCGTGACATTACCACAAGCAATGTCACAAAATGAGTGCAGACTCTGCTCAAGAGGTCCCTTCTAAATCATTACAAAAAAAATAGCGTTTGGCTGAGCCTTAATCTTCCCTGGAGAAAGTAAAGAAGCCATCAGGAGCAGATGAGACCAGAAGTCTTCGATAAATCTCTTGGAATGACAACATGGAAGTTTTGCTTCTTATGGCTTTTGTTTTGGAGCTGTTTGTTTGTTTTTGTTTGTTTGTTTTTAATTTGGTTACACAGTCACATTTTGAGGAGTAAGAACCTCTTTTCCCCCCAATAGTGACTTTCGAGGGAAGCCTCCTTAACACATTTCCTTGAAGCCATGGCAGTTTCTCATATGAAGAAATTAAATAAGAGCATCAAAAGCAGCACAAAGGAACCACAAGGCAAGAACAATCTCACTGGGAAACTTATTGTTTCAGCTTTCTCCTGGAGGTGCGGAATACAGAGCAGTCCAAATAATTTTGGCTATCAAAGAGCCACAGTTACCCATCTTAGACACTGAAAAATCTATGTTATAAGGAATACAATAATGAAAAGAAATATGAAAAGCAGGGCAAAATGAACAGTAGAAAAAAAAAAGAGGAGCCTGCAGTGCTGTAAGTGCAATGCAACAATCCTGCATCTTACCACATCAGGCTGCTATCTCTGTGTAGACTCCTCTGTGTGATTATTGCTGAAATGTGGGACAAAGTACATCCTATACTCAATTGATATAGGCTGCAGAACAGCAAGCACTGAATAAAGGACTTTTATTTTTCTTCAAATAAGGAATAGATGGTCACTTATTCAAGTTGCTGCTGGGAAAAAAAAAAAAAAAATCCCTATCAGACACCAGAGACTAAAAATGATGAGATTCTGATGTGCTGCCTCTTCCTGAGTAGTGATATCAGCATTCAGCCACTAAGTGGTATAAAGCAACAAAGTGAGTCTGGGGACTCTTCTTGGTTAGTTCTGCCTCCTGCTTTGGGTGCAATATCAGTTGTGCCTACAGCTCTACGTCGTCCCAAGGCATTTTTGATGGCCAGGTTCACTGCTGGCAAGTGTTACTGCCAAAGAGGTCTTAAAACTTGTAAAATTATAATCGAGTTATTTCATAGGGCTGTATTTCATCAGTAGGTGGCATTGCTCTAAATCTTTCAGACCTCTTCTGAGCTCTTCACCCTAAAGGCAATACTCTTAAAACCCAGTGAAGCACCCATGTTTCCCTGAGAGGGCACCAGCCATGTCACTCAAAACACCTATACAGCACTACACTGAATCTAATGTTAGAACATAAGAATTTATGTTTTAACGTTGGCCTCAATCTTGCTGCTTACTACTATGGAAAACAATCAAACAACAACAACAAAAAAAAAAAAAAAAACAAAAAAACAAGAAAACCCCACAGTCCATAACCAGATGCTCAGTTACCCCAGCGCAAGACCTCAGCCAACTCCAAGGTGTCTATACAACAATGCAACCTCTTCAGGAGATGTCCTCAGGCCACCTTCATGTTTTGTGCAATGGCATCGTAAGCCAGTGCTTTTTCCCAGTTCACTGCATCTCTCTATGGGCTCACTGGCCCATGGAATCAAAAAAAAAAAAAAAAACAGTTTAATAGCTATTTTTGTTTTTTACTTCAAGTGTTGAATTTTCTGTGGAAGCAGTTAACAAAAAATCTGACAGTGTGAAATGGAAATTATAGTATCTCTATAGTATCTCTATAGTATCTCTAAACATTTTCAACAGTATAAAAGTCATATAAGAACTTAAATGTCCGTTTCTAAAACACCCTTAGCAAAACATGTGTCCAATTCAGTTTTGGAAATGATCGAAATCTCATCTTGACTTCAGTAGCTAAATCCTATGGATTATGTCTAACGCTTCTGATCCCATGAGCAACAGTATCAGATCCAGAAGAGGATTTAAGGACTCAGGGAAATAAATTTTAGACAGATCAACAAGTGTTATCCTGAAGTCCCTGAGCCTCTCTCATTACCTGAAGCACAGACCAAAAAAACCTATTTCTGCACTTCATCTTCAGGAGCCACTGAAGAGGAAACACAACAAGGTCTTGGAAAAAGGCCCATGACTCCAAGCTGAGAGCCTCAGCCTCAGCCTCAGAAGTTGTGATGCTTCCACATCTGTCTTTTAGGAAACACCAAGTGAGGACACTCAGCTCCATACAATCCCTGCATATGTTTATTACCCTAACAGGGTAGTCTCATACTGCCTGATACAACCTCAGTTCCAGTGCTAGAATTTTTTTCTCTTGTTCAAGGTTGAGTATTTAATTAAATGCACCCTGTGCCTTGATGCCACTACCTGCTCCACTGATGCGACCCTCTGATATTTGCGTCTTTTTCAACAAGTCTACACGATTACGCTGCTCGGGTGTTCTGTGAACAGCAGTCCATCACTTTCATTCTAGGAAATAAAGGATTTGAAACGGCCACATCATTCACTCTGGGGAGAAAAACATAGCCATTCCACCCCGTTTTAAACCATTTCTGATTTTCAAAGCAACAACAGAGAGCTTTTCAGTAATAGAAATCATGCCAGTACAAAAAGTAAGAATTTACTTCAAGTTTCTGCACTGTATGGAGTTATTTTCCCAAAGAATTGTTCTACATTTGCTTCTTTCTCCTGTTTGCTCCTCCTTAACATGCCATCCCTGTCTGGTATGTTCATGCACGTACCCATCTCTCAGCTCCAGAGTCTAAGGGGCTCACAGAAGTTGAATAAGGAAGGTTTTTTCTCTGCTCCCGGAACCTTTACAAGCTCTTTCATTCACTTGGTTCTCCAACAGCGCTCTACATCTTGTAACTGGGTATGTGTAACTGTTCAATCAGATTGGTAATGCTTACTCCTTCCAAAGCACTTGAGTCAAGGGATGAAAGCAGCACAGCAGCACTAGTATTTCCTTCAGCCTATTAAGGCCTTGAATACACAAGGGGAAAAACAAATAAAGAGAAAACAAGCTTTTGGATTGGTTTGAATTGGTTTAAGAAGAGCAAATCTCCCTTACATGCGCTCTACCAACAAAGATCTAAGTAAATGGGTTTCCAAACCATGCAGTGGGCTTGCTCTAAGCCCATGTGGCAGGAGGCTGGTCTGCGCTCTGCTGAAGGCACATCACTGATATCCCAGTGCCACAGGGTGATCCTTCTTCTCCTTATCCTCTGAAACCAGCTCTCTGTAAGGTGCCACATGCCCTGCTGTCCTCGAGCAGAACTTGGACGAGGCGGGAATGTCGCTGCTCCCCCTGCGCAAGCACACAGAGCCACAAGGCTGAGGGCAGCACATGCAGCCCTGGCTGTGGGCAGGCTTGTCGAGAGCTGCTGCCTGGATGCTCAGCACACGCTCGGCAGGCCCACACTGCACAGAGTCATGCGCACGTGGTGTCCAGGAGTGTGCAGCACCTTGCGCACGAGTGGGAAGGGTATCGGAGGGCTGGCCTGTTCCCTGCAGGAGAAGATGGTTGTTGAGGCTGCCAGCAGCCTGGGGCAGCTCTGCCTCCTTCTC